>JAUMHG010000079.1:10598119-10609872 GCA_032359395.1 Enteromius anoplus | reverse complement strand
TCTCACTAAGTACTTTTTGGAGCTTTACCAAGTGATTTACCAAAAAGTGGCCCAATTTACCTGATGTCACCCTATATTTTAAAATACATTAATTTATTCAAGTACTTTAATTTGAGGAAAATGTTATGAAATATTAAATACATCACTTTATTTATGTATTTTGGTTTTAAAAGACAACCAGCGATTTCACCAAATTCGGCATATTCTACACTAGTAAAAAAAAAAAAAAAACCAACAACTTAAACTAACTACCCAACAGGTGTTTTGGACCACAATGTTCACGAGGCCAGCGAGAACCAATTGCGTTTGAACTACGCGACTCACCTTTGGCGCCAAATTTAAATTTGCACGTGTGAACAAATTAGGCGAGGTGGCAGAATATTGTTTATAAGTAACGTTAAACAACGACTTACATTTTTTTTTCTTTTACATTTTTGAGTTTTTGCAATGCTGTTCACCACTCGTAAGGGTTATATTTCTATTTATTTATTTTCTATGTTTTTGTTTTGACAGTCCGTTCACATTCCCTTTTGAAACAACGTATGCTGACAGAACTGTAACTTTTAATTCTTTAAACAGAAATGCCGTTTTCACATGACAGTTTGATAGTTTTCTGCGTGCAGCCTGGTACAACCTTTAATTCCATTTTGGCCTTTCAGCTAAACTTAACCTCGGCGTAATAATCGCACACTCGGTGAACTTGACTTGTTTGGGGTTGACGAGTCAAGTTGCCAAAGCATGCCAAAGTCCACGTGCAGTGCTCCGAGGGGGCGTGGCTCTTCCGCGCTGATCACATGCGGCAGGCGTGCTGTTTACAATGCCGCCGGGAAAACCTGCGTCTACTGCGACGCTAAACCAAATATTCCATTAAATAAGGGCCCCTCAAGTTTGCCATTGTTTGGTATCAAAACACGCCCTTAACATGCTGCTATAAAACTTTGCTTTCCCTGAAGGCGAAGGGTACTGAGGCTTTGATCCGGCGCTGAAGTCAGAGCTCAGACCAACTTAATCTACTGCGCTCTTCCACTGATTAAACAAACACAACCAGAGCAACACTTCACTTCATTCAGTCAGTGTGCATAAGCTACTTTTATGGCTAGATTCAAGATGCAATTTACACAGCAAGTCGTTACACCTGACTATGAAATTGTCCTATATGCACTGTTTTCATTTGGGAATTTTAAGGACGAGCATCAGAATCTTGAAATAGATATACTGAATATACTTAATAAGCATAATACCCTAAAATGAATCTCTTGTACCATGACCTTAGTGTGCTGGAGATCATTTTCAATTTATCTATCTTAGAGGATAAAAAGTTGAATGATGATAGTAAAGTCATTCATACTTCCAAACCTTGATATGTAATGCATAAATCCTACATTAGTAACTAAAAGATTGCGATAGTATTGACAAATTGTAATTTTTTTTGACTGTACCGTAAACAGTTGACAGAAGAATAAAAAATGGGCATTAAAACTCACATCTCCATTAAGGCAAAACACAAAGTAAAAATAATAAAGAGAGGATATTTTGAAATAGAAGTTTCTAGACGTTTAGTGCTTCCTTAAATACGTGAATAGTGCTTTAAAATGCAATTTAGATATAAAATGATTTTCAGAATTTATAGAGCAACCGAACATGCTTTACATATATATGCCCATATATGTATACTATTTCTGTACGAAGTATTTCACTAAAAATCCGAATCGTCTAATTTGAGCAGTTTGTGCCCTTCTAGATGACGCATTCTGCATTTTAAAGCAGTAAATGCGCGGCTGTATCGTTAGAAGACGGTCGAAGACATGAAAGTGCCAGTGTTAATAGGTCTCACACACATCCATTCATCGGCTATTGACAGTGTGTCCCTGTTGAGCGGCTGCACTGGAGCTTCTCTCTAGCGCTGCCAGTGGACAATCAAACCTACACACCCACCTCTGTCTACACTCGCCTGTTCCAACATTTCTTACTTCTGCTAGAAAAATACATAGCTACAGCAAACCTCTGAGCTCTGAATCGCATCGCGGCGCATCTTGTTACACCAGCAGCAATAGCTCCAAAAGAAAGCACAGCATGGAGTCCCCTCCAGATCCAGCGAGCGACCCGGGCAACGGCGTCTCAGAGCCGGTTACCCCGGTCAGGGAAACCCCGGTAAACCTGGAGACCCTCCGCAAAGCTGAGCACCAAGCCCCGGTGCGCCGGCAGAGCTGCTCCAGCACCAACAGAGGTGAGAGACACTGATTCTTTGGAATCGATACAACATTGATTATCCGTAGTGTTGATGAGCAAAACTTCAAAGTGAATTCATTTTAACTTAAATGGCGCGCGCGGCGCGTCAAAATCATTCCAGTGCGTCTGGTTCACTGGAAAAGCGCGTGGTGAATATGAATAAACGGCAATTGTGAAATATATAGGAATTGGGATGCTTTTAGAGTTGATGTGCTCGTATAATCGAACGATCCTGCTATTGTTGTGTGATGCATGACAGGATTGACACTGCACATTTAAAAAAATAAACAGATGCGTTTATTAAAACAAATCTAAGTGTGACAATATGAAAGTTAATTTCTGATATAAAAGTTATGTGAAATAATATATCTAGCGCTCACAGGAATGTAGGCTATCAGGATGTTATAATGAGTATTAGCTACACACAAATCCAACTTATGTGGCTATTTAAAAATGTTAACATTCACGACCCGTCTACTGTTTTTATTTAAATGTTTTTTTTTTTTTTTTTTTTTATTCCATTCATTAGTTGTCTGCATGCCTTGATCCTTGCAGTTGTTTAGACGCAACCCTTCTTGGACGCGTTTAAACAGTAATTTCGCGTGAATACAAAATATATTCAAAACGATTTTATACTTCCCGCGAAGCTTTGATATCTTTTTTTAATAGAGATTTGTCTAAATATGAGTGTTTTACAGTACAGACAGTAGGTTTTTTTTAGCCACTCCCCCTTCGGTGTCTCCTTCAACTCATCCAAGTTCAGTGCAAAATGCATCTTCGTTTATACAGACATAAAGTGAACAAGCGACACGGCGCTGTATGAAGTAACGTTGAATGCCTGTCCAGGTTGTTGTGTGTCGCGCTGAAGGGTATATTTAGAGGCTGATATGGTGAATGTGGAATGTAAGCTGGTTATATAACAAGTTTTGCCATAAACAGAGCAGGGAAAATCATTCGATATCTCTAATGTCGGAGTCTGCGGTTCAGAGTGTTTTTTATGATTGCACTGTGGCGAGTATGTGTAATGCTATTCATAATATCTGTCCTTTTTATTGGTTTATGAAACGAAACTGTATATAAAATCTCGAACTCTGCTCCATTCGCCTTCAAAACGAAAATATATGTGCCGCGCGTGCGTTCGGTTCTTGAGTTTTAATGCTTGTCGCCAATCGCAGAATAAGGAGAAATGATGTCGAAAATTAATTTTACGGATCTATAATACATCTCTACTGCTCTCTAGCCGTTGTTTCACTTTTGTTGCTTGGTACTTTCCCAGCACTGTGCAGTTATGTAATAGCAGTCAGAAGAGGCAGGTATAGTGAGGCACTGTCCGGATGGGAGTTTTTAGGCAATTCTTTGCCTTTTTTTTTTTTTTTTTTTTTTTTTTTTTTTTTTAAAGAAGGAGATTGACTTTGAGACACTCCTAACCTGCTGACCTATATTCACCCCCACCCTCTACAGCAGGACTAAAGTGTATCTGGAAGGGAAAGGGAAAAGAAAGAAAGCCTCAGTCCTGTTATGTAACCCTTGTGTGAATGGGCGACGAGAAACAAAGTGTTCAGCGGGACTGTTCTCTTCGGCTGTGTTTGGAATCCACTTTGCTTTCGCAAGACTTGTGCAACAAGCACACCAGCCGTCAATTTGTAGGCCGTTGCATACCTTAAATATGAATTTTGAAGCATTTGCGTTTATGCCAGTTGCTATAGAAGCAATACAGTGATTTCTGACTCATCGAGGACCGTCACATAGTCACATCCTTTAGGTAGTTGTACAGTAGTTCTTGTTTAGTTCTTTTCGCAGCTTGCTCAAAAAACCCCTCAGAACTCATGTTTGATTATGTAAGATTCACGTTAGTGAAGGAACGATATTCAAGTAATTTTGAACAGACACCTTAATTGACTCATAAATCTAAATACACCATAAAGTCAAACCCATAAAATGCTAGCATGCCAAACAACTAGTGATAAAGATGAAAGATAAAAGTTAAGGTCCTACTTTATATTAGGTGGCCTTAACTGCTATATTTATAGTAAATTAATAATTCGGCACAATGCACTTATTGCGTACATACATGTTGTACTTTATATTTGTAAAATTACCTATATGTAGTTAATGACATTTATAATTACACTGTTGATCCATTCCTTAAACCTTAACCCACCCTTAAACCTACCCATACCACTAAACCTGTCCCTAATCTTACCCGTATCCCACCTCAAAAGCCGCAGAAGTGTTTTGCAATACAATATGAACACAAAAAGTACATTTTACTTATTCGTTTGTTTATTTATTTATTTTTTTAAATATAAGTACATAGTAGTTAAGGCCACTGAATGTTATGCAGAACATAATATCATTAATAGAAATAAAACCTTATTTAAAAAAGAAAAAATATATATTTTTTTGCAAAATACATTTTAGGTGTTTTTTTTGCAGTCCATAGGGCTGCGTGTATATGACAAATCCAAATAATAAAAATACATTCACAATTATTAATTTTACATAATAGAATTGCCATTGAAATAACTTTAGTGCAAGATGATCGCAAAATGTTTTAGATCAAGACAGTCAACAAAAGTTCAATGAAACAGGTTAAAATCACTTATTTATGTATTTATTTTAATTATTTATTAACAAAAACTGTGTAATAATAGAAATTAATTACAGGTGTAACTGTATGTATCAAATGTATCAAATGATTAATTTAAATGTAATGCATAGTAGCTAAGGCCACCTAATATACTGACTGATTTATCGAAATATCATTGATTGGCTGTGGTACTGTATTCATGTGTGCAACTCTGATTGCTTCCGATGCTCAACTGGTGCAAGAAACATGTCATAGATGCACGACGCTACATGCATGTACATATATTGCTGTATTATCTGTTGCCATTTTAATGTTGATAATATATTTTTTCAGTTTTTTGTGCATTTTTAATAGACAGCATTGTGTTTTTTTATGTTTGCTGATATGTCATTATAGCTTATGTATCATATACATTATTATTACTTTTTTAAGACTAAGTAAATGTCAATGTCACACTCGAGTACATGTTTTAGCAGCTGTGACTGTTAATCATATTTTGGCTGCTTAAACACTTTAAAATTGCGGTTTAGTCGGATCTCATAATTACGCACAGTAGGACGCCACATGTGAAACTGCTTTATTATTAGTTAACCACAAGCAGTTTGTGGTTTTGCTTGCGGTGTGTAAGGGAGTTTATTTAGCTTTGGCTGCATTGGCTGTGATTGTGGGTGTCGGAGGCAATCTCAGCACGCAGATGAATTAACCACTTTCAGCGGATCTATGAAACGCAGCAAAACGCATTGCTTTGATCTCAAGTGAAAAGAGAATATAACCCAGGCTCTTGGAAGAGTTGGGATGACCGGTTACATTTATGAAGAAAATTATAGCAACTCTGTTTCTTTTAATTGAAATTTGTCTTTTATGAATTTGTGTTGAGAGAGAGTTATTATTCAAGTTCAAAGCGACTCTTATTAAGAACGTCTGTTATACTTGGAGGAGAGATAACCATAAATCGGCACAGCTCTGATTCATATTTTTGGCACATTTTTTACAGTTTATGTAACAAACATATTGTTTGACCCGAATGTAAAATATTACCGGCATATTCAAGTTCAAGCCAAATATCCTTTTCTGCCTCTGGTAACAAGGAAACATACAATCAGTTTTGAGAAAAGACCATGTTAAACTGCACTTGGATTTAAGGTACCTTTATGGCTGTAAAACCTGATATTTATGTTGAATGTAATCCAGTGGTATCCTCGTTTTTACACAAATATTACATGCACGTATTATTACATCTCAGGAAAGTAGTCCTATTGTGTTTATCTTTCATTAAATGCATTTTGCCTGTGTTATATTAATTATAACAGCCTGATCTCATGTTGAAATGTAGGTATTAATACGTTACATTTAAAAGCGTAAAACGTACATTTTCGTAAATTTTTACTGTTGCTAAAACGTACAATTTAGACATATTTTAACATTTAAAACGTACAAATGGCTACATATTTTTTGTTAAAATACATAAAATAGTTGATTTTTTTTTTTTTTTTATAGAATTGAGATATTTGCATCGGTGCATTTTTATCGTTTTGTCAATAAGCAATTTAGATTTTTAGTACCCTTAACCTACCCCAAACCTGAACCTACTCATTTTAATAATGCAGTTGCAAACAACGTCATTGATATGACTAAAAATAAAACCATAAAAATAATAAAATTAGTGCCCCGCGCTGTTTCAATATTCGTCAGGATCCATTTTTAGGTGTAGTCAATAGGTCTGTTTTGTACGTTAAAAAGCTGAAAATGCGTAAGAATTCGTACATTTAGATGCTGCAAATACGTCAGCGTTGTACGTTTTAGTGCCTGTAAAAACATAAGTAAATGTACGTTTTATAGAACAAAATATTACATAAAATGCATACAAATTGTCATGAGATCACGTTGATTATAATCAACACTGTTTAAATGGTGCATAAGGTGTATGCTAAATTCAGTATATAATATATTATAATTAATTAATTAATTAGATTGACTTTTTAAAAAAATTAAATAATTTGGTGTATTCTTATTTCATATATATATATTTATTTTTTTATTTTTTTATTTTTATTTTTTATTATTATTATTATTTATTTTTTTGCACAGATCCAGATGATTTAACATTTCTTTTCTCAATTTTGTTTTTATTTACTGTTATTGTTTTAACATTTACTTGAATTGAAAGTGTCTCATTTCAGACACTTTTATTTTTCTTGGTTTATTGCACATGTATAATATGATTTAACAACTAAAAAGTCATTGTGGCTTAGTTTTTTGGTCAAACATCTGAAGTATTCTTCAAATTATAGTGCGTTGTTCAGACGATACACTTAGCTTTGTCCACAGAAACCGACATCTGGATGTAAAGACTTTTAGTAAGAAACAAATTTACCCTTTTGTTTTGTTTTTTACACCAAGCCCACACATGGCCCTTTGACCGAACCACGTTTTTGTCTGTTATTATTCTTTTTACCTTTGCTTGTCCTCATCCACAGAAAAACTTAGAGCAGGTCAGACTTCACATTTGACCTTCTAGTAATCAAAAGGCAAAGCTGAAGAGCGGCACATGCTGTTTTAACCCCGAATGTTGACACTTGACATCTTGTTTAAAGGAGATTCTTGAAGGATAACAAAGGGTCAGACAGGCAAGCACACTAATGCTTAAATCATTTAAAGAGTGTGTTATTACTGCATTCGTGCACCTCCTCCAGTGCTCCTCAGAGAAAACAGTCAGTACATAAGCTCTGTTTTTGGCTATTTTTAAAAAGGTGTAGAGGAGAATTTAAGTTTCTTAAAGGGGCAGTTCACCCAAAAATGAAAATTCTGTCATTACAGTTTTTTCCAGTCGCTAACAAGCACTTGCTTCAGATACTTTTTCTAAACTCTTAACACAGACTCACACCTACAAAACACAATTGGCCAAATGGATAATTTTCTTCTCGAAAATACATGCTATTATAAATATATACTAACTCTTCATTTCAAAATAGAAGACCTCTTTCTCTGCACACACTAACTGTACCAAAACACTGGCAATCTGAGTCAAAAGGAAATGATTCTGTCAAAGAATAACACTTGTTTTCACTTCACAAGGTACATGCAGTCAGTCAAAGTACACCAGGTTTCAAAATACTGGCTATTGTTGACATTACAAAAACTGCATAGACTTTTATGTTTCCGTTTTACAGGTATGTGCAAGCAAAACATGCAATCCACCGTTTTGACACTAGATTTCCTGGTTGGGAACTGTATGCGCACATGTACAGTATCAGAATCAGAATCAGAATCCGTTTTATTGGCCAAGTATGCTTGCATATACAAGGAATTTGACTCCGATAGATGTTATGCTCTCTAGACATGCAACAAGGATGTCCATCATTATGCATACATACAGTGTAAGAGGTACTATGGATAAGTGAAGGATATGAAGACAACAGACAATTTACAATAGGCCACGAAAATAGACAAAAACAACACAAATAAGAGAGAGCGATGTACCGAGGCTGCCATTGGCGGCGCCATCTTGAATGGGAACAGTAATGTTCCCATTCAAAAGCATTCCAGTAAAAAGCTAATTTTGTTTTTCCTTTACTGTTAATTACAGCAGGTACTGTAGAAACAGAACAGAAAAAGTTTTAATAAAATAAAATATCCATGAAACGTGGTTGTGAGGCTGATGCTATCGATATGGTCAAATATCTCAAAAAACATAATGTCAGCAACTGAAACACTTGTAACAATGTAACAGAATAAGTGGGCTCTAAAACACAATTCTAGTTTGAATTTCATGCAGTTTTATTGCATTATGTGCAACAACCATTTCTACAATGGCAAGCTCTCGATCATTACTGAGGAGCTTTCCTCTCCCCCCAGAGGGTGGAAGACATTGCATTCTTTAGAGGGACAAAAAATTCAACCTCTGCATTACTGTATGACATGGCAAGCGAGAAAAGAAACAATCCATGTAAAATGCAATACTTACCTGTTGGTTTGATAAAAGATGCTTATAATGGAGGCAAACGTTGACCGCCTCAGAATGGGCTGCACTCTTTTACCAGCAGGTGACTTCCTCAAAGTCCCCCTTTTACTGTATAAGTGTAAATGTAATAGTAAAAAAATTACCCTAAGCCAGATCAGAATCAGCTGTGGTTGGTGTGTGTTAACATTTGTAAATACTACAAAAACAATCCAGAATTTTGTTGCGAGGTATAGCTTGTCTGTTAAGAAAATGTAAGCATTGTGGAAATTAGGGTTGGGTCAATAGACAATGCCATCGTCGAAAAACACACTTAATCTATGGCGGCAAATTTATGCCATTAATAAGCGAGTGCACCACTGATGCTGGCGAGCGCGGTAAATCATTTCCGCGAGAGGAAAACAGATCTACACGTGAGGAAACGGGGCCCGCAAGCTCATTTCAAAACCTCAATTCAAGCACTCGCACGCGATCATCCCTGCACTCGATCTTCTCTCATCTGCTCGTGCGAACACTGTTTTTGTCATTTTTGTCAGTCTTGGGGCGGGGCTTGGTGTTTTTAGTTACAACTAAACAATCCCCCCCAACAAACGACACCTACGACGACGATGCCTCATCCATCGCGATGTTTCACATTAGACATCGTACAATGCCAAATTGGTCAACATCGCCCTACCCTGGTGGGAATGTGTTCACTGACCGCATATTGGGTGAAAACCACATGAAATGTGTGAATGGTATGGCCACAAAAGACCGATGCTGTGCCAATTGCGTTAAGAGTTTAGAAAAAGTATCTGAAGCATGGGTAAGCACCCTCATTTTTTTCCAAACACGTACGGCCTTCATCTTCAAAACACAAATGAAGACATTTTTGATGAAATCCGAGAGCTTTCTGAACCTCCATAGACAGCAACACAACTGACACATTTAAGGCCTGGAAAGTTAGTTAAGACATCGTTAAAACGGTGCATTTCACATCAGTCGTTCCATAACTTTGAGCATAAAAATTATTCTTGTTTCTTTATAAAGAAAGCAAAAATGATGACTGTATTCAATTTCTTCTCCTCCGTGTCAGTTCCAAAGAATCTAGCTCTTTTCCATATAAGGAGTTTAAAAGTCAAAATGGGACAAACATAATTCCTTAATATGAGAAGAAGATATACAGTATAGGGCACATGATATATTTGTATAAAAATCTGAACAAGGATGCAGATAATATTTGAAAGCTTTACTCTTTCCACCCAATTTTTATTTAATGAATCCATTCCATTTATTATTTAATGGAGCTAAAAAAGTAGTAAATATAGATAGTCTGAAAAGCATTGCTAATAATTTCAGCCTTTTATTTATTTCAAAAGACTGTTATGATGTAAGGCGAGTCTTCTTTGTGAATTATGGGAATTACAAAACAAAACAGAAACAAAATTTAGACAGTGATAAAATAACACATTCTTATTTCAGTGGTAAAAGCTGAAACTGAATCGCACATCATTTATTTGCAATGAATCTTTTGTAATATTATTTATAATATTTACATAATTATAAAACAACTTTGCTTTAACTTGCTGAAAGTATAAATTAAAGTATTAATTTTATTCATTTTTTTAGTCTCATCCTAAACATTTAAATGATAGCATATCAATATTTCCACAAAATATTAAGCAGCATAGTGGTTTTCAACACTTATAATATTATGACTTCTGTAACAATGCTGAAAATATAGCTTTGTATCACAGAAAAAAATGCATTTGTGTATTCAACAGAAAACTGTTATTTTTAATTGTAAATGAATTTACAGTAATACACTTTTTACTGTATTTTTTAATCAAATGAATACTCATTGGTGAGCAGCAGACTTCTTTGGAAAACATTCAAAAATCCACACTTTTAAATGACACTGTAAGCAACGACAAAATCCTCTGTTGATCTCAGAAGATCTTGGAAGAAAACTTCTTCTTAGATGGTTCAGACTGGAGTAACTCCAATCACAGCTCTTCCTTCCAACCTTTTGCCTCACGCACACCTCCACAATAACATGTGTGCGCAGGAATCGGAGGCTTTGCATCAATCACGTTGAGTAGATTTGCAGTGTCATGAGCTTGTTTTAATGGGCTCCTTCCAGTTAACTCTCAGGCACGGCCGAGGTTTGTTTAGACTGGGGTTTGTTGGCGTTGGGGATGCACATGTGCAGAGCAGCGCCTTAACTTAATTTCTCCTTTATTGGAAGACAGCGGAATGACTGTGGGGTCTGCCATCTGTGAAGGACTAGACTATAATTACTTATTAGTTGGCATGGCAGACAACAATATTTTGCTTGCTCCCAGCCTCAGTGTCAGAGTGTGATGGTGAAATCTGTCACCTGGCGGTGTGCTGATTGACTCTTTCCAGCAGGGGGGATATTTTAGCGGCTGAATGAGCCAAGCTGAGCCCTTTTATTCAAACCCTGCAATTAGCCTAACATATATTGTGCAGTGACACCGGCGTTTAATGACGTCCTAGCGTTCCTAGTGCTCCGGCTTAACCTGTTCACTTTAACACATTCAACATGATCACACCCTTTCTGGAGTTTTAAGGAGTGCTTATCCGAGAAATGTTCTTCTCATTTTGATTCTTGTTTTCATGTAATTATCTACATATTTATATATTTAATTTATGAATACAGACACATTTAGCAACATGTTTGGCATGAGTGTTGTCAAATCAATTAATCGCAATTAATCATATCCATATAAAAGTTTATGTTTACATAATATGTGTGTGTGTACTGTGTATATTTATTTGTATAAACACACACACACACACACGTGTATATATATATATATACACTACTGTTCAAAAGTTTTAGAACAGTAAGATATTTAATGGTTTTTAAAGATGTTTCTTCTGCTCATAAAGGCTACATTTATTAGATTAAAAATCCAGAAAAAAACTGTAATATTGTGAAATATTATTTTAATTTAAAATAACTGTTTTCTG
>JAUMHG010000079.1:10580163-10597920 GCA_032359395.1 Enteromius anoplus | reverse complement strand
AATATTTACATGCACATATTAATATTTATATTCTTTCTTACAAATATATATTGTATATATTTCTTTGATATATATACATGCATGTGTACTTATATATACATAAAATTATAATTATACACATACATGTTATGTAAACAAATGTTTTTCATTTGGATGCGATTAATCACTATTAATTGATTTGGCAGCACTATAAAAACTGTTTACTCTTGTGCTGGTCACTCTTTTGTAAAAAATCTGTGATAAATATTAATAATGATTAATAATTAAGTATTTAAATTAAAAGAATTTACTAAAAATGATTTAACTAGTATTTATTTATCTAATGGTAATGAGAAAGTATGTTTAAATGGCTCTTAAAAATGAACGTTGTTCCAAAACCTTAAGTTAAAAAAAATGTTATCCTTTAAAAAATGTATTTTATGTATCATTATTATTGATTTTATTAATAATTTTAATTAAAAAAATATTTGGAAGTTTTCTGTGATTTCTTTGGCACATTTTAATTTTATTAATTTATTTATTTTCATTATATTAACAAGAGTGGCTGCACTCTTTGAATTGGTATGAAAGTTGTCACTGGGATGGTACATTTTCAAAGAGTACACCTTTGTACTTTTAATAATGACAGGATTTTTTAATATGAATGGAACTATTCGTTTAACAAGCTGGCTTGCTTCAGTCTGGATACAGATATGCAGTAAAATGCTGCTTTTAATGGAGCAGACACCTCTTAATGTTAGTCTGGCCGTGGCGGTTGTTTTTGTTGGCTGGTCAGCCACACACTGCTGAAAACCCCAGCATGGTACGGGCTCCAGTCACTGGCTCTGGTCTGTGGACCGTTAGTGCTGCAGCCAGCGCTGTTTTACAGCGAGTGTGGAGTATGTTTACCCAGCGATGACAGAAGACGGATGGGCCGTAGAGGAGTGGAGGCCTCTAAACAAGGTTTCTGTACCAAAAAACTCTCTTGAAGCCCAGCGCTATCTGACAGCCATGCTTCCAGGAGCCGTTGACATTCTCAAATAGCAGGGATTAGGATTTCCCTTTACTTCAGCAGCGCCGTGGAGGAACTCACCCTTTTGTGCTTATTTGGAAGCAGTTGCGTTCACTTATCTTGATCTGGAGTATGGAAAATGGCCATTGTGTGTCAAAGCGCTGGTTCAGAAATGGACACTGTGTCAACATTTACCCAGGTCTTTCCAAAGCCATATTAGTTGGTTTCTTTAATAAAGTATATTTAGTAATCACTGTTTGTCATGCTCCTACGATGAGTGGGTCAAAAGGATAAAAATAAAATAAAATAATAATAATACAAAAATAAAATAATAATTTTTACATTTGCCAATTTAGAATGGCAAAATGACCCAGAGAACCTCAGGGGTCCACAAGGAGAAATCCCACGAGAAAAAAAGAAAATCAAATGTATTTATGTTTCCCCCCAAATATATGTATTTTTTTATGGCTGTCAAAGTGAACGTTTATGTAAATCAAATATTTGTACTAGATATATTTAATTTGCTTGATGAACAATATTTACTGTGAAAGGATCTTATATAATCTTAAATAATAATAATAAAAAAAATATTGAAAGAAGTTCAATTTTAGTAAACAACAAAAAAATTTATGCCACAAAAACTGATTATTTATTCAGATGGTAAATATTGTAAACAAACAAACAAATAAAAAGAATTCAACCAAATTTCAGTCAATTTATTTAAAATAAATTTGTGTATACCATGTATGTTTATTATGTATACAGTAGTCAACATTCGAGGTGGAAACGCATGCATACAATTAAAAAATTATAATAATTTATATATAATAGGAATTAGAAGAATGTAAATATGTTAACATGTAAATATTTTGTGTGTGTGTATTTATATAAATATACACAGTACATATAATCATATAATCATGATTAATTGTTTGACAGTACTATTTATTTTATAAAGTTATTTAATTACTTTTATGATTCTTATACATTCTTTTGAAGCTTGGGCATTTCTTATAATTTATTCATTTATTAGAATTTCTTAAAAAGTGACCAGTCCATTATTAAAATAAATGAATATTGTGAATTAATGAATATGAATGACTAAATATATGATTATCTTTTTATAAATTACATTTTTTAATTAAAATGTAAAACTAAACAGTATACTTTAAAGTAAATATTTTGCTATAAAATGATTAATATAATTGTTTATTAAAATTAAGTGATCTAGTAATAATTGCAATATTAATCATAAAATATAATGTTAATGATTTGAATTAAGTTAAAAAAAAAAATCTGCTTAATTTTCTTAATTCAGACTTTAAGCAAAAAAATGATTTGTAATGCATTCTTTCTTTAGTTTTTGAATATATGACCAAGACATTTCTTGAGATTTCTAAGAGCCATCCAAATTTTTTTAATAGTCTCAGATCAGCTGAAAACACCAACTTGGTTGCTCAAAGCCAAGTTGTTTTGCGATGCCAAGCGAAAGCCAGGCCAACATTCTGGAGTGAAGAACCCAAAATGAGGATCACTGTTTGGCAGCCTTCCTCCTGACATAATGATGCCTCCCTCCCCTTCTTGTTTTTGATCATCAGAGGTGTGATGTATCACACCATGCTATGGTTTAAGACGTGTGTTTGTACGATGCGTTTGCTCAAAGGTTAAGCTGTGTCATTTAACGTATTTCGTGTGTGATCTACCATAAACAATCGATTAACTTTCCAAAGCTCCTTTCCTCCAAAAAGACGTCAGATTCTGGCTAAGTGCTCTACGGGTTTAAGAGACTGATCACTGATGCGGTTTATATTAGATAAACAGGGCAGAACAACACGTTGAAGCTGGGAACAATCAATATCTCTTAGAAGCCCTGAAACAGGTCTCAGCGTTTTCACATGAAATTATTGCTCTGCGCCACAACTCAAAGTCCACTAGAGTCTGACTAGTCAGACATTATAAAATCATCTTCGGAGTAAAGTTATCGTCAATCTGTAGATATCACAAGACTTTCAGTACTAGTATCATGTGTAAATTTGAAAGAAGCCTAATGTTTAATCTCATTAACAGCTTTTTTTATATAAAAGGGAAGTCAAGAGAAAAATATATGGGGTTTGGTACATGGGTTTATGTATTCTGCCACACATTTAATCTTTGGCCTGCATGCACTTTGGTGATATTTGATTCAATATAACGTGTAGGGATTGTGAAAGTGAAGCTGGTTCCAAAAGAGGACATAACTAGAAATCAGTGTTCAAGTTGTATTCACAACACTGTTCCAGAACAACAAATATTAGAGTGTGTTCAGTGCATTTGTGTGGACGATAGACTCCTAAAACCTGGAGAGTAGTCTATGCTAGCTGTGCACAGAGACTATAAAGTAGAGCAATTCTACCTCTGCAAGGACATTCTGGCGCTTCTGACTCATAACCTTTAAGCAAGTTACGTTTTCTTATTAAAAGAACCTGCTACTTACTAATGAAGGGTAGTGCTTGTTTGTTGTTTTTCCGAACACAAGTGCAGACATGGGGTTTTATTGTTTTGGTGTTATAGTGCTGAGACGTAGCACCACGTTATGGTAAGGGCGTAACATTTCCGCCATATACTTGCGTATTCAGCCACGGGACGCGTATTCAGTGCACTGATTAGCCGGCCAATCAGAGCACACCTTGCTTTTTTGAAACGATGAGTTTTGTACAAATCGACCTTTTTCAGGAGGCGGGGCTTAGAGGAGAAACAAAAATGTAAAGTATGTGGAAAATAATCAGTTTTTCGCACCTTTAACTGCATAAACACATTGCATTACCCCAAATACACAGAATAATGTTCTTTTTAGCGACGTCATACGACCCCTTTAATATAGGTTTTATGAATAGTAGCTTCGTGCAAACATGTAGAAATGGGTTTGCACATTACATATGACGTTTTATGTAAGAATAGTTTTATCCGTGCTTTTTGACATTGGATTGATTGACAATTGTATGAATTTTTTAGTAGTTGAGCCATTTCGAAAAAAAGTGCTTTACGTCGATTTATGTTTTCAATGGTTTTTACAAAATTTAAGGTACATTTGAGAATTTTGTAGTTGTAGTCAAACGATTGATAGTCTTATTTTAATTCTTTGCGCAAGTTTACGCACGTATGTTTTTTTTACGCGTTGATTGATTAACAATTTTAATAGATTCATGAATATTTTCAGTTGTTGAATTGGGATTTACATAAAATGGTTGAGTTTTTGTCGATTTTAAAAAGAAAAATGCAAGAATAGTTCGACAGTTGATGTTAAGTTTGTACATTCGTATCTAACATTTTTATTTGTTTAACAAATATTGGTTTCAGTTGTTGAATTGAGGTGTACATAAAATGATTTAATGCAAATTTGTACTGATTTGGAAAACAAATAGGTATAGGACAAAACTAATACTAATACTTTTAGTTAGTTTAGTTAAATTCATTGCCAATTTACAAGTGGTTTTACAATTTAGTTGTAATAGTTGAGTTGTGATGAATTCTATAAGAATATTTTTATAAATGTTTTAACAAGTCACACAAGAATAGTTTAATGAATGTTTTTAGTCGATTAATTAATTGCAAAATTAATTACAAATAACAAATTGTTTTATATATTTAATGGGCTCATTGAACGGTTTGTGGCTGAAAAAATTACAATGATTTTAACTGAATTAATTTCAATATGAAAACACAAATTTTATGAATGATTACTAGTATTTGTTTTTTTTTTTATTTAAGAATAGTTGTGATGGCTTTTTTTACATTTTAGTTAGACTCTTGAACTTGATTGAGGCTGAAAAATTGACACTGAATTCAGTTCAATATGAAAACATAGTCTTGATTTACTATGGTTTACTTAATGTAAATTTTTGCTCATACTTCATTCATTAATGAGGTGCAATAAGAACATCAGGTCATTTTTGAATAGCATATGCCATATTCTATAAATGCCATAAAGCACAATAATACCTTCTCTTAAACCAAACACTCATGTGATTCTTTGACTTTCCTGTCAGTCTACTTTGTAGCTAAACCTTTTATGTTTTTTAATGCATCAACATTGATTTCTTTCCAGTTGAAGTTCTCATGCTTTCCAGGAAAGTAGGTCTTGAAAAGTCGAAAAGTTTGCAGATGGTGCGAGAAACATTTGGCAATAAGCACCACCCAAGGTAGCTAAAATCTTACGATTTTAAACTGCATTTGAAGTTTACTAGAAGTAAGAAGTGTCCCACATCTCCTATATTGATATTTCATGGATAATTAATGTGGCGGCGTCCAAATTAGACAAAGTTTACCCTCTTTGAACTAAAAGTTTTGCTCTGATGGGAGAGCTTATTTTGGAGTTAAAGCCACCAGTGGCCGAACTGGGGCTGGCAAATATGCCCTCCGCTGGTGACAAGAACCAGATTTTGATGCAACATCTCCAGCGGCAGGGGACGTCTCAGATCTACGTCCCATTTACAGAAGTTAATATCTGAGATAGACAGTTTAAATAGTAATGAATTAATGCACTCCAGATTTATTATGGGAAGCCTTTAAAGAAGTCTAAATTTAATGTTGTGGGGTGGGGCTGTGACCTAACTAGATCTGTGGTGTCGAGGGGACGTGATGCTGAGGTGCAGGGCCTGGAAATGGGCCTCTCATTCGGGGCCTCATGGGATTTAGGGGACCAAGGTCAAAAGGATTTCTCAGTGGGATTTCTGGAGGCCCAAACAACTCAGACTGCTTTTAATGTAAATATAATGGAAACTTGAAAGCATCCAAAAAGAAAAACGTATCTCACGTTGAAGTATGCATGTACATCATATTGGTTTGTGACATCTGATAATAGTTGAGCATAATAGTTTATAAATGATCTTTTCGTAAGGTTTTGGTTTTATGTAATAGTGTTGCCATTTGTCCAAGATCTTGAAAAACGTTTAGACGTCATATTTGTCAATTTTATTAAAGTTTCTGTTGTTGAATTGATTGACCTTTAAATTTACCAATCGTTGTACTCATTTAATTAATTGTAACAATTTATGTAAACATGGTTTAATCGATGTTTTGATATGGTTTTATCAGTGTTTAATTCATTGCGACTATTTATGAGTTTGTAAGTCTATGTAAGTATGTTTTTTTTAATGGTTTCATGAATGTTTTAAGTCATTGA
This sequence comes from Enteromius anoplus, assembly GCA_032359395.1. Lineage (NCBI taxonomy): Eukaryota > Metazoa > Chordata > Actinopteri > Cypriniformes > Cyprinidae > Enteromius > Enteromius anoplus. The sequence goes on along the minus strand of JAUMHG010000079.1, from coordinate 10,591,768 downwards.
TTGATGTATGAATAGTTATCAATAGTTGTTGAATTAATTTTCATTTAAACGTTTTTATGTAAGATCGTTTTCTTGAATGATAGGAGTATCCATAGAGTTTTTGGTATTTGATTAACTCACTGCTTTAACAGAGCAGTGTCTACTGTCTAGCATTTCCCAGACCTTCTTTGCATCTGACACATTCAGTTTATTGTCCTCTTCTTTTCTGTTGTCCTCATTTTGGCTGCGTCTACTAATGAATAATAGTAACCAATAGCCAAATAGCTGTCAATGCATAGATTTTTGCACGGCCTGGTTCAATTTACTGTAGCTCAATTTTCCCCTTACAAGATGTGTTTACCATGCTTATAAAAGCAAGTATGTAGAAGTATGCAAGTAAAGTAGGCCGTTTCCTGCACTTGGCTTGATGTGTTCTGTGCATGTATTTGCCATGAAATTCGAGTCACTGGAGTCACGACGTCTGGCTTGTAATTGACGTATATGTGTGTGTGCAGCTTACTCCTTTTTTATTGTTTCCGTAGTATCTCTTTGTCTCCTAAATTACGCAAACACCTATTCTTCACTCGCTCGTATCAAATTGAATTTTTAGATCTTACAGCCCCAGCCGCGTTTCATGCATGTAATTTTCATTTATTCAGCCATTTCTGCGTATAATTGATTTTGACTCGTTTTAACACGCATTCAGATGACTAAGTTAAGTGACTGCTCATCCTTCCCCTGTTAAAACAATTCCGGGTCCCCTAACAAATAAAATCAGGCTGATCAAAAAGATAAGCCTCGTTTTGAATTAGTGTCACTCAATGTACTTGATTATTCATATATGATTAAGAAGCGGCGCCTAATCCAGTAAATAGAGTTAAAAAGAGACAGAAATTCTGTCCCTTCAGGTGCGGCAAGCTCTTAATCAAATTATCCTCACATCCGGGCATGTCGTATTCTTCAAACACCCCCGGTGACTTCTCAATGCAGATTATAATCAGCTCCTATTTTCCGTCTTTGATTAAAATCGTGCAGGCTTGGACAGACTCGGTTCTTCCTGTGACGATTCAGCCAGCTAATTATTAATATCAGAGACCCACTCTCTAGTTTTTTTTTTTGTTCACCAATTACAGTGAACCAGTGGACCAGAGTGGTTAAACAATGCCCCTAACTATTAATCATGTTGAGTCACATTGGATGTGAATCCATTAGTTCATTCTTATTTAAATGTCTTACAGTGGTTGGGAGGGGACAAGGTTTCGCCGAGGACTTGGTTTGTCCTTCCTGACCTTCAACTTAACTCTCTCAGGCTGAGATTTCACCATTTATTCTACCATTATTCTTTTAGGTACTTATTAAATTATGTTAAATTAAGCCATGTGCACTTCTGTTCATTTATCAGTTTAATTTGAATAATTAAGGGTTGTCGTGGTGCCAAAATCTCAGTCGATAAAACCAGGACTACCCATTTTGGTGTAATACACAAAAAGCTTGTATGATTTTAAGTTGAATTATTATTTTTTTGTTTAAATCCTGTAACATAGAATTTAGCAGATTTTCAATCCAACAGTCAAGTCGTAATCTGATCATTACTTTATACATCATATTTTTGTGATAGATTACTACTATTACTTAATTGAGTGCATGAGTCGTTTGTACAGTTATATTGTAGAAAGACTGGCTTTGTTGTGTTTATTTATTTATTGTAGGATTCATTTCAGTGTTAAAAATAACCTTTTACATGCAGAATATTTATATATTTTAAAGCCATATACTCTGACAGTTCAACATTGTTTTTTTTTTCTTCTTCTGAACATAAAATAAGACATTTTGAAGAATGTGTGTGTGTTAATGGTCCTTAATGAATTACATAGTATTTTTTCTCTCCATACTACGGAAGTCAAAGGCTACCTTGTTTGGCTACCCAGATTCTTTCATGTATCGTCTTTTGTTTTTAACAGAGGAAAGAAACTCATTCAGGTTTGGACCAACTTTTCATTTTTGGGTGATCCGTCAATTTAAGTGTGTAATTTATTAGGATTATTTTCATTCACTTAATGATGAAACACATAACAGCGATCCAAAAGACTGTTACTTTGATTCTGAGCGCTCTCATTTTACCCAGACTGCATTTGGCCACTGAGTAATTCTGATTTACAATGTCCGCCAGACTGTTGGAAACTTTGGATTGTTAACTTGTGACCCAGTCTTTTTCCATGTGATGTCATAAACAGAAGATGAGATTTCTCTTTTACATAATGAACAGTTAATCTCAGCTTTTGGATGTGTGGAATTGATGCAGCAGTGATGGAGAACGACGTTTCCACTGGACTCTGGCAGTGATGGAGAACAGGGCTCTCCCGCTGTCATGTTTGCTGGGCCAATCATGTCCCTCCATCTTCAGGCCAAAGTTTACCAGCCGTATCGATCAGTATTTTACCACTTTATTTTCCTAATGTGGTGCCCGGGATGCAATAATTAACCCCATGTCAGGTTATTAAAACCCTATTTTTATGTGACAGACCGAAATAGACACACAGAAATGGGAAGATGGAAGCCATCAGTTAATGTTCAAGGATTTTGAAATGTGAAATTATTCCTCTCCGAGACCCCATTATAATTGGTGCATTAATTTCAAATTAAAAGATTGAAGTTTGTGCCACATGGCTGGCAGACGTATAACAATTGATTGCATTTTAACGAAGAAAAAGTTGGAGGACAGTGGTGCCACTGTGTTTGAGGAAAATTCTCCAACACTTTTTCTGAAACTCATCTGTGGGATGGGAAAGGTTGTGTTACACTGGCCTGGACGCAAATTTGACTAATCTGGATATGCATCTGCTCAAACAGCAAGATACTTTCTGAATTTGTTTATCAAATCATCTGCTATTCCGCAAGCCTTTGTGATTTCCGTAAATGAATACTTATTTATTCACAAAGTCCTAAGGCGGTTTTTTGTTCTTTGGTACATGAAATCATTTCTTCAAATAGATCGTCTCCATACGATGACATTTCATAATGACTATGGCATGTCAAGCTGCAGAAACAACGAAATTAATTTATGCTAGTTTTCAAGTCTTTAAAGTCATTGCTTGTTAAACAGACAACAATATATGTCATTATTCACAAATAATAATGGTGCAGGTTGGACATCAGTAAGTGTAACTGGTTCTTGAATGTCTAGGTGGTCTCCAACCATCATGAAAGAGTAGCAGCATATGGAATTTTTCAATCCACATCCACTTCAGATGGAAGGCTAATTTTGAGAATGATTATCACATATAATGTGCATGAAAAGGCTGACACGAAGTATAGTCGTAGGGAAGTTGGCTTCTCTTAAGTAGTTTAATGGCCCACTGCTACGACTGCTACGAGGGAATAAGCTGAATGGATATTTGATTTTTCACATTTGTAAGGTTAAAATTACACCTGTGGTCTGCAGATACACTCTAAGAAAATAGGTAGTTATTATGCGTCAGGCTATTTATTATAGACACATCTGTCATTTGTATCGGCGGGAGTCCATTTGCTGCACACTGCTCTGCGACTTCCTTCCCTGTGACAGTGATTGACCCTTCGCTGGGGTGTTAACACAGCGCACGGCAGTTTGTCTGCTTTTGAAAGGTGCCAAGGCGAATGACATTCTTTGGTTTTAATTGATAGCGAGAATTCTCATTATATTTCAATTTGCATTTAGGGGGTTGTCCAGTGGAGGTTTGTTAATTGCTAGCTGGACTAGAACCTTTTGGACTTCTCTCTTACCTGGCTGGGAGCCACTGTGTCTTCTCAAAAGAGACACTTCATCTCTGTCAGGGCCAGGTGGAAATTTGCTGCACGGTTCTAATTGGACAAAGTGCCTTTCAAACTCCCAGCCATCACTCACAGGTCGGATTAACGGAGCCAGCGAGGTGTCAACATAGGTTCCCCACTCACTTTCGCCCTCCTTGTGGCTCGAGGCCTAATGTTCACTGCCGCATGCTCTATCACTCAGCACCGAAGAGGAAAAACTAATAATAAAAAAAACCCACCTCGGTGAACAAAAACGCGTAGCGCAGTTGTTTCCACGATACTTCAGTCTGTCAAGATGACTGAATTACTTGTCGTTCACTCAGTACCCCTGCCTTCAATAAAGCTAATGAGTCATGAATGCATCATGTAAATGTGCCAAGCATGACTAGCGTCTGGTCATGCAAAATAGCAGATTATCCAGTTTCTGTGACATACATGTTAGGAATAGTTTTTCATAACGCTGATCTAAATTGTTGACAATTGTTTTGATGAATAAGATAAGTAAGGTGGAAGCCAGCCGTTGCTCTTGAGTTGTAGAAATCCACAGGGTGAAGGTTATATGTGGAAAAACTGAAAATGTCAATTAGCTCATTTGTCCTGCCTCCTCTGTTGAAACTTCCTTTGAAACAGATTGAATAAGATGAAAAAGTATGAGCTTTACCACCAATTTGTTCTGCGGAGACTGTGCAGGCAGGAAACCAAAGCTAGGTGTAACAAAGAACTGACAAATAAGTACCGTCAGAGCACAAAAGCTGGCAGCTGGGACGCGATGCTTAAGTACGTACTTGAGGGTGGTGATTTGATCCCACGTGGGAGAGCGAATGGAGAGGGGGAGATTGATGGCAGTGTCCTAAAACAGACATATAACACCTGATTGAGCCCTAAAGGCATTGGGCCTAGCACAGAGCCCTGTGGTACACACTTGCATATAGGTGAGCAGCAACCCCCCTCCCCCACAACGCTTCATGCAAATTCATGGGACACATTAAAGGATTATTCCCAGGAAGGTTGTGCCAACATAGCCCAAAGCGTTGCACATCTCCTGATCTGAGAATGTGCCGCTCCTGGGAGGAAAAACAACATACACAGGCAGTCATTTGTAGTAGCTGCAAAGTGCATTAGCTGTAACTTGCCATCAAATGCTAGGGTGTTGTGAAAGGCATTGATATGCAGTTGCGAATGTATTTAGATTTTTTTTTTTAGCTTGTTGCTATGTGGTTGCTAGGGTGCTTGTTTTTTTTTTTTACTTACTGGCCCAAGTCAAAAGTCTTAACCCTAAACTCTGTGATATTCTAATACCTTGGTTCCTCTGTAGTGTAAGTATACTTTTTGGAATTGTTTGGCCTGTTTTTTAACTAACCAGACAAAACAAGTCAGATCACCTCAGCACACGTTTAAAACAAATGTTAACCCTATGCAATGTGCAACACACATCTCTTTTCTAACTGAAGTAGATCAGGTAAAAGAGATGCAATGTTCTTTTGTAATTCAATAAGCTTACTCTGCATTTACAGGTAATTTTGATATTATTGCAGAACGAAATATTCGAATTTCAATTTGAATAGCTTTGATGTGCATGGTGGCAGACTTGGTATGTGAAGTATTCATCTGTTTGAAGTAACTCCCCTAAACATTTTTCTTTCTCTGTTATTTCTTTCTTTCATTGAAAACCACAGCTGCTTTGTTGAAACATCTGAGCAGGCCAGCGGCCAGAGGAATGTGGAAATAGCTCTGTGTTGAAACCAATGCGTTCAGTGTGTGTGTGTGTGTGCGCACCTGAGGCACTGCTCCGGTTATCTCACAGTGGTGTAATCTTCATACTTTGTCGAAACACCAGCGTGACCTCCCTAAAGGATCTGCCGTTGTTCTTCCTGACCCTCCGCTGAACGCTCTTGGAAAGGTTCCTTGAAAACCACTCGATTGTCTTTTTGCCACAAATAGCTTGTTACTCCACTGTTACATGATAAGCGTGAGAGGATTTCTTTGTCCGTGTGTTTTGCATTGTGGAATATATCATAAAACAAGGGCAGAACACATTTTTCACTGCTTCCAAGTACATTTAAACAATCTATTTCTTTTAATGTATCAAAGTAACGTTAATACCCAGTTACTTGTGAACCTCGTTTTCTTTACTGTTGAGCACTTGAGATCCTTTAACCCATATTTTTTAGTTATTTGTGCATTTTTACCATGCCATTTAGGGTTTCGACTATGTAATCCTAGACTACGTAAGAAATCACAACTGTCGCACCGCAACAGAAGATGCAGTGAAGTTTCTAAACCACATGATAAGACAGATAGACCCACAATGCACTGCACACATACAGTAGCAGAAAAATGCACTGTAGCCCTGTCTCTCACAGCAAGTACAGTTGATTGCCTGAGCCGGCACGCAAGGTGGGGCAGATGGCGGAGGGCTGCTGGATAATAGATCTCAATATTAACTCAAAATCATGCTGGGCGTGTTGGTGGATGACGCTTGGTGGAGTAAGGGAGAAGCGTTGACCTTCTGTCCTGTCATTTAGCCCCTCACGCCCCCCTGCGCTGCACTCAAATTACTTTGTTTTACCCAATTAAAGGAGACGGCTGAGCATGGCGAGCTCAGCCATTTTTCGCTCTGTGACACGCACCACGCTCCACGCTCTCACCTGGATGCGCGCGACATTAGCGCTTTGTCACTGGAAGATGTGGAGAGAAGGACGGCAGTGGGAAGTCTTCCATGTGTCCTGAGATTGATGCGGTGGATACCATGTGACACATTTACTGCCATCTTTACAAAATATGAGACTATAGTATTATCAAGGATGTTTGTGAGAAGAAAGTAGATTGGTTTGTTTTGCTTTGGAACTGGTTCTGATGGAGGTTTTTGTTTCAGTTGCCAGTCAAGATCCTTTTCGGAATGAGTGAGTTCTATCAGTATTTCTCAAAATGTATATTTTCCTTCATCGTAATGGCAAATTGTGAGCGGTGGCACAAAAGTGAAATTAGTAATGCTGATACTTTTAACCTTAAATTGAAAATTATATAATTGAATATATATAATATATAATAATATAATAAATAATTGAATATTCAGATGTTTCAGAAATATTTTTGTTTGCTAAAATAAATATATTTTAGGGTCTGGTTAAGAAACAGGGAGAAAAGTCACTCCATTGCAAGTCCAGTTTCATTAGTCCAGTTGGGTTTTTCGATGAAATGCCTGAATTTCGCCCAACTAAATGGAATGTAAATGTGAAGACACTTTAATAAAATGGGAAATCAGTGGTGAAATACCTGCAGACTGACAGCGCATTTGACTCTTTGAAGAATTGGATTGTAGTGTTCCTCAATCCTGTCAAGATTTTTCAAGCAAATTACGTGCTTTCCACTCGCATCTTAGTGCATGGGTGCGGTCTTCCTTATCCATTATTTGTAATAACATAAGAATATCCGATGCATGCGTTCTATTTTTAGAATCGGCGCTCTTGTGCGGTTTGAATTGTGGGACGACAAATGCACCAAAGTTTTCCTGTTACAGATCAAGAAACTGTAGAGTTCTTTTGTTTCCTTTCATATCTGATGACAGAAGCGCACAGTCGCAGACAATGCTCTGCAGTCCCGTGTGTGTGTGATGGAGACGGGCTGTGCGATGATGGCGGAGGGCTTTAACAGCCATGCGAGCACAGATTATGTGCTTGAAGGGGTGGAGGCCCGTGCCAGCAGTGACAGTTGGACTGGGAATTGGCGGGAGCCTCAGCCGCGCGGCACGGACCCGGCTCGGAGGACCCATCGGGTCCGAGCCCCATCTTTCCCCTCGCGGCAGCACCTCGCAGGGACACGGGCTGGCCGGCAGCTCCAGGCGGCCCGATGGGGGTAAACCGGCCCCTCGAGTGTCTTGATGAAGCGCCGGTAATAGCAGGAGGCTTTTGAAGAACGATGCGCTCGTTTGAGGAGGAGCGTCTTTTACCTCTATCCAGCTCAAGCTTGGCCGGGCTTTTGTCGAACTGCATGTCTTTGCTGCGATGCCCGCGCTCTGTGACGCCAAGGGGCCCGAACGTCTGTCATTTGTTTTACTTTCAACTAAAAGTTGATGGTTTACCAATAAAGCCCTCGAGTACTTGTTTTGATGGAGGCATATGGAATTATCGTACGCCCAAAGCTCAAGATGGCAGCAAAAGAGGAGGAAGTAGATTGAAATTAAATACTATATAGTGCGTCAGTTTGGTTAAAATGTTTCTTAAAATGGGTTAATCAGGCCTCTATTTTGGGTGTTAATGATAACTTTGGCACCAAAGCATCTTAGGGTCTTAGTTACCCATATGTCTCCAGTACATAGATATTTACAAAAACCAAGACTTGCATTTTAACAGTTTACCTACTAGGGAATATACATATAAAATAAGTAAATAATAATTCTGTACACATTTTTATTTAAAAAAAAGTTATTTGATGCAAATTGTACATATTGACAACAGTAGAATTAGCAACGGTAACTAACGTAACAAATTGTTACCTTTCCTAATTTATTTTTTCTTAATTTTTGGGAGATTTTTTGTTTTGTCAATGTTGAAAACAGTTGTGCTGCTCAATATTTTAATGTCATTTTATTCAAGACGCTTTAATGAATGAAAAGTGTATATTAAAATATGTTAATGACTAAGTATGTATGTATTGAAAATGTTTAACTTTGTAATAAACAGTACTTTCTACTCTGTTACAGGTTCAAGCCGATTGAATAAATATGGCAGATCATTTTCAGGTTATGGGGAGGCAAAAAGTTTCATATTATTTCATCAGATTTTTAATCAAAATCTATAATTGCATAAAATATGTAAGCTGTTTAAACTTCAATCCAGACAGGTCTGTGTTCATTTACAGTTCTGTGTACTGAAGCATTTGCCACTCTATTACTCTGAGCAGCTTTTGATGTAGTCCATTGATGTGGGAGCGTGCGCATGTGCTTCTGAAGTGCGCTGGAGAGGTCTAATAGGGAAAATAAGCATTTTCTGTTGAAAGTGCCTCCACTTGACAAGCTATATATTTCTAAAGTGTCATAAATCTCCCATGAGCCTCAGCCATCGCCAAAAACAACAGCATGTGCATTTCTACACACTCAACCTGCACGTTCCATCAAACCGCGGCTGTATTCTGTGCAGATGACAGAAACTGTCAAAATTCCCTACTGTCATGTTGCAAATGAATTTTGAAGAAACCCTTACGCTGTGACCCTACTCGGGGTTATCCGGTGCCACATGCACTTTTAAAAGGTTTGTTTGTACTGAGATGTGTGTTGGGAGTGTGTGTACACAACAACACTACAATGATAAAGATCCACCAGTAGTTTTGATTTAATGTAATGCATAATACATTCTCAAATGCAGGTTGGTGTGGTGTCACACCGACAGAGGCCACTCCCACAATAGTTGATTGACGGCAGCATGTCACACAGACTGAACTGGTGTCTTACCTCAGACCCGCCCTGAGTGAGCCGTCATCAGACCGAGACGCAGAGACAAGCAAGATTCCTAAAAGATTGAGGTGTTTTGTTGTTGAATGTATTAATGAACATAGCAGTACTCATTTACCCCCGACATCTGAGTGACTGAGGAGTAACGTTACATTTGGTTCTGAAGGGAAACGTGCCCTTGATCAACCGAAATGTGTTTATGTTCGCGCAAATCATTCATGATCCAAGCCCACCTATAGAAGCAGTGAGTATAATGCATTTTAATGAATCTTTGAAAATCCCTTTCCTAATAATGTGCTAATTAGCAAGTTTCACTATGAATACGGCTAAACAAAGATCCTCTGAGAGTGCCTCGGAAAAGAGGGGCGGGGACAGCGGAGCTCGTGCAGATTTAAAAGGGAAGTACACAGAACAGAGTGATTTCTAAAGAGCTGTTTATGATAAATTAGCGATTTTTTTTACAGTATCTTTGAGAAATTTTAAAGCAATCTATATTACAAACTTTCCATTAAGACCCTAAAGAATCATATAAGCTTGTGGAAAACTGGCTTTGTATGACTCCTTTAAACAGTTATAGATATGCAAAGGATTTTTACCAGGGATTTTTTGTTGTTGTGATTAGAGCTGGGTATCGTTGGGTATCATGAACGGTGAATAATACTGAAAAATCACTTTTTTTTAACTGTTGTTGAATTATTAGCAGATTTTGACTCATGATAAAACTGGTGGTAAATCTTACAGTCATAAAGTGCTTTCAATTAGTTATGCTCCCTTTACTTGCTTGCAGCAAAGTGAGCATGGGATGTTCTTGACCCTTGATCCTGGCGTTCCTCTGCGACTGGGCAGGAATCCTGTTTGTCCTCTTCACCTCGTTCTGGGCCAACATCGCCGCTCCTGGAGACTCCATTAGGAAGTCCAGCGTGTCCTTGGAAGTCTCCTCTCTTATTCATCGTAACTTCTCCCTTGTCTTACGACTTTCCTCCGTCTCTCTCTCATTTTTTCCTTCTCCCGAAAGTAGGCCGGAGGTTATTACACTGAATTTGATATAACAGCCCGGCCGATTCAGTGGAGCACCTTGTCAGACACAAACAATAGATAAAGCCAGAAATATAATGTGAGGTAAGAAACGCTCTGATATTCCCAGAGACTGTTCCCCTTAGAGATCGGAACATTTGTCTGCATATATTTGCAAAGAATTCAGCCCGAGCCAGAGAGAGTGGAGGTCATGAAGAAAATAAATCTATTTTCATACGTGTTGAAGTTAACTCTCTTCCTGCAGGAACTATAGAAAGTCGCTCTATTGTTCCAGCGAGACTCGGTTTGGTTTTCGTCTAACATCTACATCCAGTGCTATTGTTAGCGCTACTTGTGGCAAGTCGCGATGTTTAGTTTAGACCCAGATCTGAGATGGGCGGCTTTCTTGCGTAACATTACAGCTTCGAGGGTCAAGTGCTAAGATGGTGAGGTACAAAACAGATGTTGACGGTTGCATAATTGGTGAAAAGCAGCAGCGAGCTTTCTAATGTCGAACAGCGGTGCGATCAAAAGGTTTTAATTTAGGTTGACCCCCTGTACGTCTGGCAGGCTGTCTGCACACCGCTGCTGACAAATTACAGGTGCTCAGCGGTGTTTAGGACTATAGAGGCATACAGAGAGGATCTCACATCACAGGTAGAGCTGATAAACAGACAACCAGCTGCACACCACTGCACGAAGGTGCCAAATCATAGAGCTATCTTAATTTAGCCACTACAGTATATGCCTTGTATGATATTAGAGCTAACATTAAATCAAATTTGTTCACTTTTTACTATTATTAATACATTTATACTATTTGTTGCATATATATTTATATATATATATATGAAAGATGCATTTTATTTTACAAATAAAAATAAAGATACATTATGCATTAGACTTATTTCCTAAAATATGTATTTGGCTTATTTAAAAGATTAAGACACTTGAAGAATAATTTCATGCACTAAAAAAGTAATTTCTATGTATGTTGTATGTATGTTTCTATGTAAGGTACTTCCTTAAACTTAAAGAGTAATAGACTCATTAATAATAATAATAGTGTTTACCTAGGTATGGATTTGCTTTTTCGTGTATAAATTAAATTACTATGAAATTTAATTGCTATTTGCTTAATTAGCATGTATTACAGTACAATGTTATTACTGTGTAATTACTAAGCAATTAAATGACCAAATAATATAAATATATATTAGGGGTGTAACGATATGTCGTATTGTATCGAAATGTTCGGTACGAGGCTTTCGGTTCGGTACGCATATGAAACTAATGATTCAGAAAAAAAAAAAAAAAAGAAAGAGAATAAACTGTGTAAAATATAATGTTTTCAGTGCTACAATTAACAAGGCA
>JAUMHG010000079.1:10547627-10570396 GCA_032359395.1 Enteromius anoplus | reverse complement strand
ATATTAAAGTTATTTACAGTGTTTAAGTAAATTTTTTTCAATAATTTGAATAGTTTGAATTGTTGAATTATTAGAAAACAAGAATTTATTAAAAAATTTAGATTTCCTTTCTATAAAAGAAAAAAGAAACAAATAAAAGAAGAATTTTCAGTCACACTTCATTTTAAATGCCCAACTCTCTGTATTAACAAAATATTAACCATGACCTCAATGAACTCACACTTTGCTGATTATCAATATTTAGTAAGGTAGTTATTAAGATTAGGTATTGGGTAGCATTAGAGATGTAGAATATGGTCATGCAGAATAAGTGCTTTATAAGTAGCTAACAGTTAATGGTTGGCATGCCAATAAGCAGCTAGTTAAGTCCATATACGAAACTGTTTCTGGGATTTTACTAATATGCTTCAGTTCTGTGAGGCACTTCAAACAGCTCGACTGGACTTCCCGGTTTGTCTGAAGTCATTTTATAAGGGAAAACCCTCGATATTATTGGAAATCCCTTTGTAGTTTATGATCTACTTTTGTCTGACCCCGGCCTGACCCGGAAGCACGTGACAGCGGCGTCCCAGACTCGGCGCTGAAAGAGTCCGGGACGTTCGCTAGTGCTCGGCAGTCGAGGGTGTTTACAAAAGCTCGACTTCTTGCATCTAATCACAATGCCTTTTCCCATATGCTTGCTAGTTACTCCTGCCTCCCCTCTGACTGCTACTGAAGCAGCTCTACCTCGCTGCCAGGAGTCGCTGTATTTTTAGGTTGTTGTGAAGTTTCTTTGCCTGCATAGGCAATGAGATGCTCGCCTTTGGGGAGCGTCGGGTTTGAAGATGATGTCCTTTGGATTTGATTAATTCAGTATCACGGGAGAGCGAGCGAGAGAGCTGTCCCCGACTGAAAATAGAAGCCCTGTAAACGACTATATCGTTCATGTTTTCGCTCCCCTCCCCTCGCTTTTGTCTTGTTCCGGCTTATCTGTGAATTACGACAGGAGGGGAATTAAATAAATAACGGACCGCGAGCGAACAGCGGCGTCTGGAGTCACGTGCGCGCGTGTTTACACTCTCGCGCCCGTTTGTTGTGCCTCTCCGTGTTTGTGTGCATATGAAAATGATACTCTCCCCTTAGATCAGGCCTGTCGCCTCCTTCTCAAGCGTTCTTCTCGCATTTCTCACTCTCCGATGCTCTTCCTGCGCCGTGTCGTTTGTCGTCGGCACACTTCTCTGATGTCTTCCATCAGACGTGATTAACGTGATTCAGCTCTATTCGTGAGATCTCTTCCTCACCATTTTGCGCTTGAGTTTTCACGTCATGTTGACGCTCTGGAAACATGGCAAGTGAAGTATACTTGAATACATTTTAGAGTGATAAACTGTTTTTTTTTCTTCATTGAGTCCTCTCTTGGTGTAGTTTATACTAGTTGATTAAATTGTGAATTTAACAACATATACGCAATTTATTTACTTATTATACATGATTATTGTATTTATGGCTTAAAGGTGACGCTTAAACTATTGTTTAAGCCAGACAGCCATTATTGCAAATGATGTTTACTGTCATTTTATTAAATTTTTTAATTTGTAAAAATGTTGTTTTCGTTTAAAAACAAAAACAAAAACTAATAATTGTGACAAAGCTTAGTAATATACAGCAAATTTCATCTACATGTATAGGCTTTTAAAAAAAAAAAAAAAAGAATATTTTAATAAATAATAATAAAACTATAACTATAACTATATATATATATATATATATATTTTTTTTTTTTAAATATATAAAAATATAAATGTCTGAGGTTAATGGATTTCACTTACTTAGTTCGTTTTCTTCCTTGTTTTGTGACCTTTTTTGCTGCTCCACATTCACAACTGAGCCATTAAAATGTATTTTTCTGACCGTTTTATCTGCCTTTGTTGGAATATAGGCAGCGTTACTCAACATCGAACAGCTATGTCAGTGAAGCCCTTAAAATTTTGCTTCGTTAATGTCTTCGTCGAGGTTAATGACATGAACAATGGTTACAGAAAGCCCTCCGAAAGATGAAAGGAACATAAAACAAAAGCTAATTTTTTGCAACTTTGATATGCGCCTTTGATACAATGCTAATGAGATCACATGCGGTGTCTTCTGCTAAAATCTATTCTCATCCGTTAATTATGCCGCACAGATATTCCGCAATTAGACACGCAAAATATTCCATGCGCTGGGTGACGGGAAGGACGGGCGCTTCTTAAATACTGACACTAGAATTGGGCGTCTAGCCGTCTGACAGTGATAGCCAATAGCGTTAGCCACAATAGCGGCGTTAGTGGTCTGAGGGGGCTAATTGTGTGACTGGAAGAGCAGTGTGCATCTCCTCAGATAACTAATGAAGAATCCTCAGCTTTTGAACATGCCGTTCATCCTCCTTCAGCTCTAATTAATGACTCATTGGAGGAAGGACTGCCGGAGCCTTTTCACACCTATTATCCAGCACTTTAATGGCACCGTCCTTTGCATACTGAGGATGCGTTTAAACACGCTGGATAATGTAAAGCCCTCTCTTTCTCCTGAAGATCTTCCTGCGACGTGTGTTTTTCTAATGAATTAAAGATGGCTTCCCTCCTCTCTTTCTCAGCTGGGGTAAACACCACAGCCACATAATTTGCATGCAGATTTATACAAATGAGAGTCATGCTTAATGCAGACTTCAGATAATGGGCCAGAAAGTGAGAGACACTTAAAGCCAGAGGATCTGGATTTGTAGATAGAAGCCTGGAGTGGCAGTGTATCATACACCACTTCTAACTCTTTCTGAGCTTTATCTGTTGAATTGATATCGTTCGTTGTGTCCCTGTTGGAGATTATTATTTTTCACACTGCTTGTATACTAAAACTGGAAATGTTGCTGTCTTAACTACATTTTTAATATTCATAATATTATTTATCAACAGGTATATTTTATTTTATTTCAGCGAGTAGTGGCAAAATGCACCAAATGTTGCATCAACACCATACTTGTTTTAAACTTGATTATATCTTTTTTTTTCTTTATTTTTTTAATTTAGTGTATAACTATTGATCAACCTTCTTTACAATTATAATTCTTATGAGCAAATATCAAGGACATTACATTGTCCCTCATGCAGCTTGTTTTCAACTTGGGTTTATCCTTTTTTTATTTAGTGTAAATTAGTGTCTGTTAAATTTTATATTGGTGGGTCTTCTTGAGAATTTAATTTAATTTACTTCTTAATAGTGGCTCAACCATTTTAAGGTACTTGAAGTATAGTTAAAGTAGCTTGGTTTCTAGTTATGATTTTAAAAATGATAAATCCTGCAGTGCACACTATCTGCCATGAATCTTGCAAAATAGGCCTACTTGTTTGGGATTTTCTGACCTGACGCAGACCAACCGGGTCGATAGTCTTGCTCTGACCATAGTGGAGGGACTAATTCACATCCGAGAGCAAGAGAACAGCAGACCCTTCTGACAAAAAACACTGGCGATGCGAAAATGGCTCAATTAGAGGAGTCCTAAACTTGTTAGGGCCCCCTGGTGATTCGGTCACAGCCACTACAGTCAATAGTGCTAGTGCATTAAAAACGAATGGCTGATGGGCACTCAGGAGCCAGAGGGATGTGGTAGAAACTGCTCTCCTGGTGGACGGTTGCACAAAAAATCAGAGACACAATTACCCATATTGTTTTCCTGGAGTGAGGAACAAAACCCAACACGGCCACCCTGCCTGTTTTCTCCTACAGGCTAATAGCAGGGTTTAAGTCTTGCATTTGCAGTGTGAAATAGCGTCAGCATCAAAACACGCAGACCTGTACTCTGAGATCAAAGCGTACGCTTCCAAATCAGATGGTCGGACTTGACAGATAGTAAAGATAAGGGTCATTCTGACTGCGTCAGAAAAAAACGAGCACGAAAAACTGCGCACGGATCTCACAGTAGGTATGAATGCGCACGGACAGCAGGATCACAGTGGTAGTTTGGCAGCCGATTCCTCAGCGCTTTTACATCTCTGACAATTACAGTTCCCTCTGACAGGGCGCACCAGTTGGGTCTTGGTGTTAAGAGACTTTGTCAAATTTGCGGCCCGTCAAACACGAGGGCCAGGCGGCTGCAGTCAGTCATCCCCCATTAACACCGGCCCCTATTAGCTTTCCTGCGTAGCGGCGAATGAGATAAGTGGTGGAGATGCAGTCATTTATATAAACAGTGTCATGGTGCGACGGACATGTTCGGCCTTGGTCGCACCGTACCGTCTCAACGCGCCTCATCAGCTCCTGTGATCAGCCGTAGATGCATAATACATCAGACAGGCCATGAGCGTAGGAAGAGACATTCATCACTGTCCACCTTTCAAATTAGATCTCCCAGACAAGGCAATCAGTCATAGGCATCAGTATTCCGAGCTGGGTGAAGCTCATACCGAGAAGCGCTCAGCTGGACTCTGGCTCCCTAGGGTGCCTTCCAATCCCCAAGATGCTCCAACACGCTCCCCTAACAACTGTTTCTAGTGTTTAACCATACATACGACTGAATCCGCTCTCCCAGCGGAGGTCCGGCAGCAGACAACGTCCCTTATCCCGAGCATTCCCTGAAATAGTCTCGGGAGTGTCTGTGCTGTCACTCTAACAACAGGGAAGCATTTGGGATAGAGGCGGACGGATCCTTCTCCGTTCCACACCTCGCTGTTTTCCATTTCGTTTGTCGTTAGCACATAAAAGGGAGTAATTCATGTCCATGTGAGCCTAGAGTACAAAACAAGGAATCATCCATTACAGCTAAAAGCCCTGACGGAGAGAATCGTAGAGAGTCTATAAAGATAAAAGCCGCTTCGGTACTGAGGCCTTATAGATGGTGGCATTTGAAGATTGAACCGGCTTTACTTGATTAGGCTGAAGTCTCAAGAAGGGCTTTTGTTTTTCCACGACTAACGCCGCTTGTCATGCCAAACACACCGGCGGAGCTTTACCGGGGAGCTTGTGTTGACAAATTAATCACAGCGTTTACCAGAAAGAAGAAAAGTCATTTGATGTGACAAGCTATGTTGTCTTTTTTGTGGTGTTATTATTTTTAGTCTGACATGAGCACGGATGACCTAACAATTTATTTAGCTTGGTATCACTTTAATGTTTTGTGTAGGAAACAAACCATGAGAAACCAGATGTAACTCTTTATCTTTTTTTTTGTCTCTGTTTGTGTTTTTTCCTGGCCCTGTTTCTCCTGCTTCCACCCCTTGATCATCCGACTCAAGGTAAGGGAATTTATTTTCTGGTCCACACTATGTGCTAGCACATGCCCTAATATACCAAATCAATATAAAAAAAAGACTCTTAGCACCAAAGGAAACTGATGTAACGTAATGTATACAAGCCTGAGTGAACCAAAGATGAACTCAAGGATGCATCACCTCAGGGTTCAGGGAGCTTCATTCATTGTGCATGTCTTTTTATAGACCTAATTGATTTTGACGTCTCTGAGCACCTGCAGTCTGATATAATCAGTTTTTTTTCTTTACATAATCTGTATGCTTGGTGTTGTCAAATGTTATGACTTGATTTAAGGATATTCCCATCTTTCTGAGTTTATTTGAGACATCTGTAGTGACACATAACTATGTTTCAAAAGTAGAATACCTCAAAGGAAACTCATTTTTAAGGCAGTATTTGATGCATTCCACATAGACAGGTTCTTCAAAGGCATAGTAAAGGTTCCTCAGTGGCATCAACATGTAATTGTATGGAAACTTTCCATCTCTTATAAAGCTTACGTAGGCTGGAACAAAATATCAGTGCTTAAATTTGTTTAAAATCTTTATATCATAACCTCCACAAAAGAGAAGTCATTTGACAGCCTTTGTATTTTTTCCAAATTTATTATGTCACAGCACACATATTATTAAGACTTTGTCATAACTCAGGGTGCTTATGCCAAGTCATAGGATCACCATTGTTTTCACAGCAGGATTTTGAAATGCTGACAAGTCCAGATGTTTAGTATGCATTGGAACAAGCGCTGATTTGCCTCTGATTTCAGGCATTTGTCTGAGATTTTCCAAACCTGTTGCCGTGTGAAAATCAGGGTTAAAATCATGCAGTGTGGGCTTGCCATTAGGTATACAGTCTATATATTTTGAACATAAAATGCCAAATGTTTAATTCCAAAGAAATCTGAGAATAGACTAAAAAAAGTCTAGTCAAGATGATGACATAAAACATTTCCAAGGCATTGAATATACCTAGAATCTCAGTCCAGCGAAGTCAGTCATCGCTGTTGTGGTGGAACAACAGTGAATCTGTCCCAGAACTGGCCGTCCTCCAGAACCGAGTGTCTGGGAAATAAGGCCCATAGTAAGGCCAGAGGGAAGCCTACAGTAATTCTAAACGAGTTATAGTCCTCTGTGGCTGAGATGAGAGAAACTGTCCATGAAGCAACATTCGCAAACACATTAAGGCAGATAGTATGGAAATGGTGCAAAAATAGGTTGACGTTTGCCAAACAGCTTGTGAGAGTGTGAATCTGATATGTGTACATTCTAAAAACTGATTATATATGTAAGCCGCAAGTCACGATACATTACACCAGACTAACATAAAGCATAGTGGTTACAGCATCATACTTTGAGCATGATTTTCTTCAAAAGTACTGGCAGGAAATGGAAGGAACGCTTAGAACAAAGAGTTCTGGGGGGAAAACATTCAGCAGTAAACGAGCACAGGAGCTTGGAAGATTCGCCATCTTCGAGTGACTCAGTCAAAACCCAATCAAACATCTCGATGTTCGCAAACAGTCTCCATTCAATCGGATCTAGCCCGAGTGTCTTTTTTTTGTACTTTGCAGGCTACTAGATGAATACACTTTTTGAATATACTTTTGTAATCATTGCTCAGACTCTTATTTTTGTTTCCAAAGATTTCCAGATTATTGTAATGTGGGTGATGTTGCCAGGTATGTTCTGGTAAAACCCCAGAACACCCTGCATGAAGAGATGAGGCAGTGTTTACAAGAACAGATGCTGAGAGGCAGGAAGAAGACGTATGCTTGCATCGGCCAAACACTTGCTTTTCTCTTGGAGCTGCAGTGTGTCACTGTCATGGTTTCCTTGAGGTTGCTAATTACTTCTGAGATGGAAACAATTAGCTTGGCTTTGAGAGGGATCTCGCTGTTGTTCTCTAAGTGCCATCAAAGTCCTTCGATTCAACAAGGGTTTAATGTGAGAGAAGGTGGCAGATAGACTCTATGACTCTATAGACTCTAAGACCAGTAATTACTTGCATAAACCTTTGAGTTACATTAACAAAAAGAAAACAAAGAATCCATTGAGTGCTCTTCAGGTATTATATAATGCCGGATATTACTTGAGGAGAAACTGAAAAACAGAAAGTAGCTGAAGACCTTAAGGGGGAATATGTTGATGAGGAAAGAAAGAAGGAAGCATTGCTTGAGCTTTTCAAACTCAGGACAATTTCTGGTGCCACATAAAAAGGTCTTTTCTCATGCCTTAGGAAAGGTCATGACCCAGATGTTTTGCACCTTCCGGCCCAGAGACAAAACGGCAGAGAGGAAAAAAGACAAGTGGATACGTCTTTAAGAGCGACACGTGCGCTACAAAAATTCCCAACTCTGTGCTCGATGAGCCTGTATGAGGTGCTAGCACATGCAGGAGTAGGTGAGAGACTCATTTGTACTTTCTGAAGAGTAGAAAGGGAACGGAGAGAGGGCGATCAATAGCTGACAGGACGTGCATTCGTAACGTGACGGTAAGGTGGCTGAACAGGCCCCTCTGGGGCCCGCTGCAACTCAAGGCTCCACACCATCCCCACTCTGACAGGAAGCGCACAGACGCGACAAACTCAACACCTCGTGCTGTTCCACAGAGACACCAGACTACGGGGAAAGGGAGTCGACCCGCAGGAAAGGCCAGCACCTACACTCTATTAGAGAAGAAATGAGAGAATGAAAAACACATTCGCATCATTTTTTCCACAAAGCACCTGACAGCTCCTTGGACTCGTCCCCAGATTGTCCTGACCCCCTAATATTTTAGGATCTCAGTGTCTGTGGAGCTGTTCCCGGTTATTTATTGTTCTTTAAAGATGTCACGGACAATAGCTTGCTAAACAAGTACTGATAAGATGGATTTCCCCAAACTGACTTTTTCCACCAGTAAAACAACACACATTGCTCACACATGTAATAAAATCTCGGTTGCACTTTATTTTACAGTATGTGTACTTACAGTGTAATATAAGATAGATACATGGGGTAAGGGTAGGTTCAAGCTAAATACCTAGTTTTTACTTAGTTATTTTATTTACTATAATAGAAAAAACGTACAGGATGTACAGGAGCAACAGGAGTGTAAAATAAAGTGCTACCAAAATCTTTATCACTTCTTTTTTGAAAATGCTACAGTCCACCTGAGCATCATGGTTTTATTTGCACTAAACACAGCTCTGACATTCACATTTTGAATCGTTCGCGGTGATTTCTTTCGTAGATCTTTTTTCAAGCAGATGAATCTTTAGCTTGAACTGTTTAAACCCAGGGTGGTCTCTGATACTGCAAGTTCATATGCAGAGTCTTGGGGCCTGAGAACATATGGGCCAGTTCTCTGTCAGATGACTAACAGAATTAATTTTTACCGCATCATTTACATTTTTTTCATCGTGCCTCAGGAAAGGTCACAGCCTAGATGTTCTTCACCTTCTGACCTGACAAAAAAAGTCAGAACAAAAGCACAGTTTTCATATGACTATGACAAATAAGTTGTATTATACAGTTAAACACTATACAGTTTTTGTCACAGGAAATGGTGTTGTGGGGAAAAAAAGGGAATTTGATAGAAAATGTTGAAATCCAGATCCAATCATTTCCACATGAGGATCATGCCTCAATGAGCACTTAGCTACAACTCCGACATTCACATTTTAAATTGTTAGAGGTAGTTTCTTTTTTACATCTTCTTAACCATTTTTACCCATTTTTTCTCAAGCAGATTAATATTTAAAAAGATAATATTTTGTTGAAAAGATGAAGGAAACCTTGCTTGAGCTGATTAAAGCCAGGATGGTCTCTGATTCTGCAAGTTCATACAGTATGCAGAGGTCTTGAACCCTGAAACAAGTGGGCCAGTTCTCCATCAGAAGACTAACAGAATTAATTTACAGCGTCATTTTAATTTTTCTCATTGTGCCTCAGGAAAGGTCATGGCCTAGATGTTCTTCACCTTCTGACCTGACAAAAAAAAACAGAACAAGAGAGAGGGAAAGACAAAAGCACAGTTTTCATATGTACTACAAAGGTTTTTTTTTTCATACAAAATTATGTTGGGGAAAGAGGATTGAAACTTGATCAAAAATGTTGAAAGCCAGATTTGAACTCATATTTTCCACATGAACCTCATAGCTCAATATGCACTAGGCCACAGATGCGGCATTGTTTCTTAGATCTTCTTAAACATCTATGTCTGTCTTCACACTGCAAAGATGGCAGATTAACTTTTGTTCTGTTATTTGAACAGTAAATAAAAAGCAAAACATTGTTTGTCGAAATAGCCAGCCCAGTCTCACAGCAATTCGTAAATATTTTACGAGGTGACTAATTCATTGTTCGCTCTGTTTCATTTCTTGTTACGCTCCGCTTTTTCACAAGTTTATCAAACAACAGTCAATCACATCAATCATGTTGAGTATGGCTTCTCCTTCTCTTGTTGTTTGCATGTCATGCCACATTTATAGTTTATTTCTCTCTGTCTGCAATGAGGCAAAACACACCACTCTTCCGTTCCGATCAGAACATCATACAGGTTCTCCCCACTCAGTGACGCACCCACTGTGATGAAAGAGCTCTAGTAATTGGCGATTCTGTTGTACGGAACGTGAATATAGAGACACCAGCCACCATAGTCCAATGTGCTCTGGGAGCCAGAGCGCCTGACATCTTGGCAAATTTGAAAGTGCTGGCTATTGCTAAATGTAAATTCAGTAAGATTGTTATTTATGTCGCCACTAATGATGTTCGCCAGTCCGAGATCACTAAAAATGATGTTAAATAGGTGTGTGAACTTGCAAGTACGATGTCAGACACTGAAATATGCTCTGGTCCCCTCCCTGCTTACCGGGGTGATGAGATACACAGCAGACTGCTGGGTCTCAATGGCTGGATGTCTAAGTGCTGCCCGCAAAATAGCATAGGTTTTATAGACAGTTGGACGAGTTTTAGGGGCAGACCTGACCTGTTGAAAAGAGAAAGGTCTTCATCCCTCCTGGGGTGGTGCTGCTCTTCTCTAGAAATATGGCACATAGTCTTAGATCTCATACTTGACTTACTGGGGCCCAGGTCAGGAAGCAGTTAAACCGACCGTCCGCTAGCCAGCTCACATCACAGCAGTCAGTTAATGCTCAGCACATAGAGACTGTTCCCCCAAACTAGAAAACACAGAAAACGTCCAAACCAAATTAAGAGCAACAATTTAACTGATGTTCAAAAAATAAAAGCTGTTCATATTACAAAGAAAGAAATGATTAAGCTTGGCTTACTGAATATCAGGTCTCTTTCTATTAAATTACTTTGTGTAAATGATTTGATCAACGATCATAACCTAGATTTGCGCTGTTTGACAGAAACCTGGCTAAAACCAGATGAATGCATTACTTTAAATGAGTCTTCACCCCAAGTTTACTGCCATAAAAATGAGCCACGTCTAAAAGGCAAAGGAGATGGAGTTACTACAATTTATAGCAATATTCTTACTATTTCTCAGAAGACAGACTTTAAGTATAACTCTTATCACATTATAGTTCTCAAAACTCTGGCCATTTGATAATACCTAGAATATCAAAATTTACTGCGGGTGGCAGATCTCTTTTCTATTTAGCAAACTCTAGAACAATTTACCTAATACAGTTTGGGAGGCGGGCACACTCTGTCAGTTTAAATCTAGATTAAAGACACATCTCTTTACTCTGGCTTACACTTAACACACTAATACACATTTATTAATCAAATCCATTAAAGGATCGTTAGGCTGCATTATAATTAGATCAGCCGGAACCGGGAACCCTTAACACACAATGTACTCATTATACCTAAAAAGAATGGCATCTATGCTAATATTAGTCTGTCTCTTTCTTACTCTGTTTCTCAGTCCGTATTCATATAAGATGGTGTATCAGCACAAAGAGAGAGACCAGAACACCTAGATAAGCTCCGTTGACAGATCACCGGATACAGATGCACACACATACAACATAAGTACTTTGCACAATCTGACATGCACTTTAAATTGAACTGGAAATTAGGTGCTGGACGTCCGGCCAGAGGAGAACTGGCCCCAACTAAGCCTGGTTCTCACAAGGTTTTTTTCCCCGTTCTCTCATGGATGGGTTTTTGGTTCCTTGCCGCTGTTGCCTCCGGCTTGCTTAGTTGGGGACACCTGATTTCCAGTGATTATCGTCATTTTGATTTAATAAATAAATAGTTTAATCTCGTCATTATACATTACCATCACACTATCCTTCTGTTTGATAATGTGCAGTGCTTTGCTACAATCTGTATTGTTAAAAGCACTATTTCAAAATAAAGGTGATTGAATGATTGACCGATTGATTGATTCATACAAATTCATACAACCTCACTTGTATAATTTCATTTGATTATTGCTAAATCATACGTATATTATGAGTTGCCAATACGTATGATTTTGAATGAATGTACCACACCTAACCCCACCCCTAAACCTACCCGTCACTGGGGTTTAAACAAATTGTATAAAATCGTGAATAAGTTCGTACGAATTTGTACAAATTAGCATGAATTAGCCACCTCGTACGAATATGTACAATATGGTTGTGAGACTGTGTTAAAATAGTGACAAAAGTTCTGTGAAATTTCAGCAAAAATTGTCAGCAGGGCTGTTTAAAGGACACCACTTTCAAACCAAGCGGCTTTTTGTTGGTGAATGTGATGTGAATTCGACTGACCAACCTGAACATCAGGAAAATCAGTTTGCAAATTTTTCACCATCATCTGAAACTCTTAATCATGCAGAGTCCCTTAAAAAGAGTCTGTTTTACCAAGCAGTGGTAAATACGAATGTACCCTAAGGGAACTTTTAAGTTGCACTGAACCTTTTACCACCTTACCACTAGCTTTAACATGGTTCTTTTTCCTTACTTGCAAACATTAGTATTGCCATCAGGAATTGCAAATCTATTTTAAATTCACACAAAATACATGCACATGCAGCTGGAATTGAAAACTCCAGAATATTGCTTCTTCATTATGTTTCAGACCACGCTTTACAGCAAAAATGAGATCGCGCTCATGGCAAACAGATAATCAATAACGAGTGAGGGAAAACGATTTTAATAGTTTCTGACCTCAAAGCAATAATTGATTCAATTCGCTCTATTCCAATCCATTTATTTGCAGCTGGGAGAGTCAACACCCACTTTTTTCCATTTTTGTGGAAATGGCAGAAATGGCAGAGCCTCAGCACTGGATCGCCGTGAGGAAACACAATTACTTACATGAAAGAGCTCGGCTTCCAAATGAGCTTTGCATTTAACTAGCAAAACAAGAAGGGGGGCAGGTGTAAACCACGTCGAGGTTTATACATTTTGCAGGAGAAGCCACTCAAATCAATAGCAATAATTTAATAAGAAAAATGGGTTTTGATTGAGAAAAGGAATTGGTCCTCTCGGGTATCAAAGAATCCATTTAGAGTTGTGCCATTACCATCTACTAGCGCTAATGAGTTGGAGGCTTGCTGTGTCTTGCGCAAACTGAAGGATGCTGATGGCCATGACCAATGTTTGCATTTTGTTACATGCAATGGCCCGTGTTTAATGTATCAGACAGCAAGCATTGAATATATCATGATTTCTTTTTTTGAGGATGTAACTACATTGGTTACTTTCACAGGA
Organism: Enteromius anoplus; assembly: GCA_032359395.1. NCBI lineage: Eukaryota > Metazoa > Chordata > Actinopteri > Cypriniformes > Cyprinidae > Enteromius > Enteromius anoplus. The sequence continues at coordinate 10,557,478 of JAUMHG010000079.1, read as the reverse complement.
TTTCCTATTTTTAGCAATATCACATCCAAAATGAAAGTTTTTGTCAGTATAAAATGTAAATATGTGTGTAAAATATGTTTAAAATGTGTGCATTTATTATATATTTTGGAAAAAATATGTTGTTTATATGATATTTATGAACAAATTTCAGAAGAAGCACACACAAGCTTTCAGCCCTCTCACTGGACAGCATGCCAAACACGCTAATTCTATTTCGATTATTAATGAGGAAGTCTGAACTTGTCAAATATAATATACATTTATATATAATTGAAAATATAAAAGTTTACTGGCAAAAAAATTAAAAATAAACGCTAATACAAACATAATACAAAACACATTTTTTGAAGTTATCTATTTTTGCATCTAAGCTCTTCATGTATACATGTAAATATTTTAAAAAGTATAATGTATGTGTGTGTTTATACATACAAAATAAATAAAACAGTGCACATACATACATTAAGTAAATTATTGATAAAAAATATTCAATTATTATTACTGAAAAAGTGTCTCAAGGTTACATATGTAAGGAACGGGATGCAGCGTTGACAAGACGCTATGGGGAATGCCTCCATCATGACAGCTCTGAATAGTATGTGTAATCAGTCCAATGGATGGACGAGACGTCAAAGCCAGATGACGTCATTGGCCAGGAAGCATAAAAGCACGTGGAGTGCAGCCGGCTTCAGCTGCAATGTCATGAAGCGAGAGCAGGCAGGGATGCTGGAATTGGGGTTACGAGACGTGGCGTAACCTTGAGACGTTGCTCTTCAGAACCTCGAGCCTCGTCCACAAGACACTATGGGGAATAAGATTCTCTGACCCCCAGACTTGCAAATCCCTGAGAACCTGCCAAGCTGGGGCAAGAGAACAAAAGAGCATGGAGTGGCTCGCAACTCCAATCCGTAGAAACTGACAAAAATTTGGGGGTAGACCATCCCGCAGCATTAAAGATCTTCCGTATAGAGACCCCAGATATCAAGGCCTTGGAATGAGCGGGCTAGGTGAATGAGCCTTTACTCCCAGCATCGGCGAGAGACCAGAGAAATTATAAGCAGTATTGATGGCATCCACAATAGCTTCTTCTTGACGGGCTCCCTGAAGGAAGGAGGACTGAAGTCCTGCAGTACAATTGGCTGTGGTGCGACTAAAGGGATCCTCAAAACGCACCCACAGGGTACGGACGAAGGGGCCACTGCGATTTGAGATCTCCCCTATGGGCTCAACAGGTGGCTCACATGGCCAGATCCTACGTAGGGACTTGGGATCATACTGGAGGCCTCAACCTCAGCGGACCGCGTAGGAAACTAGTAAACAGGGGGCTCTACTAACTGTATACGCCGAGAGAGGCATGGTAGGCCGATATTGCCGCCACGTAAACCATCAGGGTGGAGTGGGTGACCCCAATGGAGAATCTGGCCTGCAGAAACTCCAGCACTGTACTGTACCAAATGGGCAGTTACCTGGATCATGCTGGCGTTCTCTACACCAAGAAGTGAAAAGTTTCCACATCAGGGCACACAGTTTCCTGGTGGATGGAGCTCTGGATTGAAGGATGGTCTCATCTGGTTTTGGAGAGCCGTCTAGGAGGGCCATCAGGTCCGAGAGCCATACTCGGCCTGGCCAGAAGTAGTAGACTGACTCCAGAACTCCTGGTCGCTTGAACACTGGCAGGGTTAGCAGATCGATCTCCAGAGGGGCTTGCCCTCCGAAGTCCTGACCATCAGGACTACTGAAGACTTCTATTGAAACAACTGTCCTCAGACTGTGTCATCACCCATATTTTATGAGGTGGCTAATTCGTACAAATTTGTACAACCTCACTCGTACAAAGTCATGTGATGTTTGCTAAATCGTACATATTTTACGAGTTGCCAATTCGTATGAATTGATCGTGAGACTGTTGGCATTATCTCAGATAATTGTGACAGACTTACAGTATTGAAAACGTAACCTGAATCTTATACAATTCACCCGTTTGAAAATATGCATTTCAGTTCCCAAACACTGACCATGTGCATAGGGCCCATGTTTGTTGGTAGATCTTGGAAGGGAAAAAGAAAGATAACCAACAAGAAACATGAAATATGGCTACAGAGAGAAAGAGAAAGGCACTGCAGGCAGCGCCCATGAGAGATCAGAGGAAAGCAAGGCTTTGGCTGTGGTTGAAAAAAGCGTCTGCTCTCCGTCTTATCCCATCATTCTCTCCGGTCTAGCTGGGCCGCCAATGGCAGTACATGGATGTTAAAGCCCCCTCTTACCATGGACAAATATTCCTGTAGAATATATTGAATCAAATGCACTCCAGTATCACATCCAGGCTTGTAAGGTATACCCAGACCAATACTAAAGAGCTTAGCTTAGACCGGATAAACAATCAGACCGGCGAGTAACAGCAAAGCCCCTGTTTGTCGTTAAAGCTGAGTGAGTGAAAATGATAGACGGCTCGGGAAAAGAAGCACAAATAAGCATTGCGCAGAGACGGGGAGGTGTGATTTGATCTGTGATGTTGGATAATGACAGTAAGGACCAGGTATTGTGTGTGTATGTAGGGATTTATCTACACAGCGGCACATGTATAGTGTGTGTCCGCCAGATAACAGCTACTGCAGCAGGCACACAGTGTTGCTTGAATTATGGTTGAACAAAATGTCCTCTAAACCTGTGTCTGAGGAGCCTTGTGAAGGGTTTTGGACCCTCTCACACACACTTGCACCCTGTCTTAAGTTAATAAAGGCATATTGAGAGGTCGTCATCTTTACGTAACCACATACGATTCTTCTGTCAGGTCGTGAAAGTCTTTTCTACGATTCATTTTTCATGGGTAAAGAGTTATACAATATTAAAACTTGTTTTTAGAAAACATGCCTTGAATTAAGATTATTTTGAAATAAATTGCCATTATTTTTGGGGGGTGCAATTTTTTAAAGTTATTAAACAAATAAATAATTAACGGTAAAATACGTTAATTTATCTGCAGGGCTAAACGTTGTTTAAAATGTTGTGCTTAATATATGAATATTAATAAAGTCTATAAAATACAAACATTTTAATATATTGTGTGTAGTAATTTTATTCATAATTATTATATTTGACCATAGTACTTTTTGCATTATTATTTTATTTAATACTAAAGACAAAATAAGAAATATCACCATAGTGATATTTCACCATAATAACCATACTAATATTTATGGCAATCTGAACTTCACAGTTTTCAAACGTTAAACCAAATTTTTTATTTGGGCAAAAAATTTAGAAATGTGTCTAAAAACACTTTTGCACACATAAAAAAAAACATGTGTGTGTGTGTCAGTGTTGTCAAATATAAATATAAAATACATATATAAATATAAATAAAGTATATATTTAAGATAAATATGTAATTTATAATAAATAGTAATACATTTATATTTAAATATAAATGATATGCCTATAAATATAAATATATACATGCAAGTACATGTAAATATTTTCAAAATATAAGCTGTATGTGTGTGGTTTTTTATGTACTTTATAAATATACACAATATATAAATATTATACTATGAACTGCTTTGTGTAAAAGAACACAGTGCTGAGCTTTACTATTCCATAATCGCACTAAGCATCAAAACATAAGCATTCGCAGTTCTACCCAAATTGTTTGTTAATCAACTAGCCTGCATATCGTTCATATATCTTTTGCAATTTAAGTTTGCTAGAATAAGTGTCACTCAATCTCTAGCAGAGGCTGAAGGCTCTGGTGTTCATTACTTTGTCTGGCATTGGCACAAACCATATCCTCACCTGCAGGAAGCCTCTATGACTCTTCTATAGGCCTCCAGAGATTTCCCTCAGAGGAAGTGTGTCCCTGGCAGCACACGGTGAAGCTGCAGCGAGGGAACTTCAGAGTCAAAATGGCAGACTGAGTGTTTGACTCCTTTCAGCCCCTCACAGACGTTTTTAATGGAGTGCACTCTCTACCCTTCACCCAGCCACAGCAGATGGAGTCGGCTGTTATGCTGCTCCTGTCTCGCCACCTCGCTTTTTCTCCTTCCTTTTTTCCCTCTCGCTTTTTGTGCTTTATATCCTGGCCTGTGCTGAGGAGAGACCATTATATTATATTAGGCCCTTCCAACAAGGTTTTATCTGAGAAATAGGCCTATATTATGAAAAACTGACTTTACTCTTTTGAAATAAAGGTGTTTGACATAGACGAATTGTAAGTTTCAGAACTCAAAACTTTAGAAAGTGAAAAAAAAAAATGAATCAGAGATTGGGATATACTAGTCATCATAATTGAGAGCTTGTTAATATAGGACTGCCCTAATTTACATAAAACACCTGTTCAGTATTTAGCTTTTTGCACTCTATTGAACAACAGTGTGAACTGATACTAAACAGGGTTAGTCAATAAAAATAAAAATAACAACATGTTTTCAGCAAATCTTTTGGTGTCCAGAGCAAAAACAGCCACCATATTTCAGAGGGCAAAGTAAGAAATAAAATAAAAGCTCAATATTGGATGCAGAACTGATTATTTTTGCTGATCAACTGGGAAACTGTTTGAACTGTTGCTTTTGCTACTAAATAAAAACAACCACAACTTAGAATTAAAAATGTGGCTCTGGCACCTATCGCAAATAAAAATTAAATAAGTTCCAGTAACAAAATTACTAAAACTAAAGCTGAATTATCTAAAAAAAAATTCTAAAATTCCTAAATGTTACTTAAAATATTGTTGTAAAAAAAAAAAAAACATACTCCAAAATATAAATAAATACTATGAATTGTGAACTACTAGTAGTTTGTGCTCTGTTTACTAAAATGTACTAAAATACATTAGTACTAAAGTTTACATTACTAAAATAATGCTGCATCGATTTTAATTGTCATGTCATACAACGATTTTGCATTCAGTATTATTTGTTGGTAAAAACTTGTTAGGACACATGTAAAGTGTTGAAAATTGGCAGAAAATATTTATATGACAGAAAAATGATGATTTTCTAGTGCAAACAACATTATGTGGATTTCAGAGTTGCAAAATAGCATATTTTACCCTTTTTAGGTAGTAGCTGGTCTAATAGAGCACAAAGTATTAGTAGTATAGGAGTGTGTGTGTTTGTGTGTAAGAAAAGGGGGGTGTAATGGTAAAAATAAGAACCCCGGTAGGAGCGGAGCGGCAAGGTCACCTCTGCTGTAGCCAGGCTGGGCCGGGCCGAGCAGATCGAAGGCATGGTGAAGGGGCTCCCGTAATACAGGCCCAGTCTCTCAGGAATGCTTCAAGAGATTCTCCTGCCATACCTGAGGCGGACACTCATTTATCTGGAATGCGCTGCTCCGAACTGCTAACGACCAGCTCAAATTGGACTATTTTTTCCTATTTGTCAGGCAGCCAGCTGCACTGGCTCCAGCGCGCATCTGTGCAGACGGAAAAGGCATAGGACAAAGAAAGTTTGCTGCTCGTTTTTCTTGCCTCTTTTCCACTGTGCCTCTCTTTTTCTTTCAGAAGCCATCCGTCTGCCAGGTGTCTGCGTGTTCTTATCATAAATCAGTCTTGGGTGTTCGGCCCGGGTTTCAGAGGTGACGAGGGTTTGCGGCATTATTTACAGAGACATTTTTGAGGCATTTGTGGAGAAGGGGCTTCTTACCAAGAGCTGTAATCTGGTTTGGGTTTGACGATAGGAATCTGTAGATGTGCTTTGTTTCAAAGACTTGTTTGAAATGTGACTCTCAAAACGCTGATGCATCACAGAATTAGTTTGAACTGTTCCAAATGCATACAGTGTACAGTATATTTATCTATACATGAACATCTGTCTATTTCATGTATGTGTTAATAGTATATCAATTGATTGTCAAATATAAATGTATAAATGGATATTTACATAAACTGATAATAACACATTAAGTCTGAGACATTTGTTAATGAAATTCGAACTAAATGAATAGGTTATGCAAGCGCACACATTTCCATGTCTCAGTTTTAGTTTTATTTCCAGAGTTTCTGCCATCTAACCGCAGACAAACTCTGACCAACTCAAATATTTACCATTCTGTACCGTCTCAAGGAACACATAATTAATTTGAGCAAAGCGCGTTTTAACACTTAATTATTTAACTTTTCATCTCTCCCTCCCTTTCGTCCTTCTGACCAGATGTTACCGTCTAGACCAGCCTTCGTCCTTTTGCCTTTCCTTTACCTGTGTTTAAGAAACTGCTTTATTATTGTTCATTTTTGAACTATTCTGTCTTGTCTTTTGTTTTATCGTTTTGTTTTGTTTGTGTTTAGCCTCTTTTTGTTTTGCTTTGCATTTTTTTCCTTTGGCTTTTTTGTTTGTTATTATTTTGCTTAGCTTTGTTCTCTTTTGTTTATTTATTTGAACGTATTTTGTTTTCACAGACTGATTATAAAGCAAAAAAGAGTTTTATTGTTTGTTTTTCTTATTTATTTTGTTTTGTTTTACTTTGTTTTGCTTTGTTTAGAGAGCAATTAACCGATTGCTTTCAGTTTCTTTGCAGATTTGACTTTCCTTTCACTTTTTCAGAAACAAAACTATGAAAAACCAAAGTGACTGGCTTTTTTACTTCTCGTGCTAACTTGTTCTTTTCATTTTCCTGAAACTTGTTGCAAGGACACCTAATTAGGTACCTGCAGCTGTGTTGTGTTCAGTCGCCGTATACCTATTCGAGTGCTTTTGTCTGCGTGACGCCGCATACTAGTTTGAATTTCCTACTGCTTCATCTTTTGAAAACCACAGCGTTTAAACCGTTACCTTAACACAAGAGCAAAGCACAGTGTGCAAGACTGCTGAAACCGGTGTTCAGCAGTAAAGACGGCCCATTGTCTTAACGTAATACTGATGCAGCAGCAAATTGTCTGCGTAGACTCGACTTGTCTTGGTTTGTTTGGATGATGTAACCTTTTTGCAATCAGGCCTTCGGCAGCTTTCTCCTCTTTCATGTGTCCTGTAATGGTGTACGTTTGGATTTCTTTGAAATCATCGCACAATCTGCATACTTAAAGTTGGCTGTCACTTCAGGCTTGGTGAAGTTCATAATTGGCTATTTTATTTTGCTTGATGTCTTGTCGGGACAGTTCAGCTAATTAAAGGGAGGAACCTCATATTGCAGAGTCTATGACTGTTCCTAAATCTAGTGCGCTGCCTAAACAGACATCATTAGGTAAGGCATCATAGGTGTGGACCATGTACACAGCCTTTCCGAATTGGTAGACAGAATTGTTACGCAGCCATCTAAGGAAGCTGATGGATTTTTTTACAGCCATTCCCATATTGCTTTATACATTACAGCGCATTTAAATCCACAAAATAGATTTAAATGGACAAGAGAAATGTTCATTAAAATGTAATCAATTTGTATTATATAGAGTAAACATTTTATTTTTTAATGATATTATAAAACTTTTACATCATTTTAATTATATAAGAATTAACACAATGTGTAATTGAAAGCTGCTACCAATAATAAATCACATTACAGTAAGTACACAGTTCACTTATCATTACAGTGCTTTCATAAAGTACAGTCATAACACAGATTACTTGTTATTACTTGTGCACAGATTACTTGCAGAACATGTTACTGCATCACAAACTATTACGTGTTCTGCCGAGCTTCCGCCACAAATGAACTGTTGGCTAAACTCCCATGAAACACCCGCTTCACTTATAACCAGCATAAAGCATGAATTCCTATTCATTTAAGGTGACAGTTTTCTTAACAAGCGCACCGTCAGCCATCTTCATGTGCATAGTGAGCAGCCTGATCTCTCAGTGGGGGGAAAAAAAGAACGATTTACCCTCTACCTTCTGATGTAGAGGCTAGTCGTACTGACAAGGTGTGAAAAGAGTCATGATCGTCTATTTTCTAGACTTCAGATCACACTTTGATGGCCTGTCAGAGCTTTTAAAATGACTCTCTGAGAGAATCACGACTACATTATAATACGTACCAGGCACATGTCCTGAAAGACAGCGGCACTAGCTGAAATATCGTCTATTTCTTCACCGTCCTGTCCGATTAAAAGATGATTTTATAAGATGTCTGAGGTGTGTCACTATATTAGCACTTAATACAGTTTAATCTCTTAAGTGACAGCGTTGTTGTTTATGCATACGTGTCTCATCTCGTTGTGTCTCCATCTGTCTTCCCGCATCTCTTTGTGTCTCCTTCTGTCTCCTCTCGTCTTTTCTCGTCTCTTTTGTGTGTTTGTTGTTGCTGAGGTGAGGTGTGACAGGACGGCCTGCGCTGCCTCTATCTCTCCCTGCATGGCATAACAGGAAGTGACACGTGGTGGGACGGTGTGACACATGGAAATCAAAGTTGATGGCTGATGACAGTATAGAGACACTCAACACACCTGTGCGTGTGTCAGTTAGGATATACTGATTGACAAACTGCTGTGATTATGGTGTATTGGTTACTTAGCTCACTGCCCATATAAATGCATCTAGCAACCTCCAAGAATACCCTAACATCTATATAGCCACATCCTGGCAACCCCCCAGAACACAATTACAACCACATAGTTGCATCCCTGCAACCACCAGATCAACCACTCTTCACACCTTAGCAAATTCATATTAGCATCAAATTAGCACACCCTAGCAACCGAATAACTTGTGAACAGCTTGTTAACACCAAATTGGAACACCTTAACAATCCCCCCTGCTGAAAAAAACGGCATATGCCGGTTAGGTATGTTTTGATGCTGGGATGCTGGATTAAGCTGGTTTGTGTTGGTCCTTTGCTGGTTTATGCTGGTCCTTTGCTGGTTTATGTGGGTGTTTGTTCTGGTTTATGCTGGTCGCATGCTGGCAAACCAGCAAAACGACCAGTTAAACCAGCATAAACCAGCAAAGGACCAGCTTAAACCAGCATAAACCAGCAAAGGATCATCATAAACCAGCAAAACAACCAGTTTAAACCAGCGAAAGGATCCGCATAAACCAGCAAAGGAACAGCATAAACCAGCAAAAGGACCAGTTTAAACCAGCATAAACCAGCAAAGGATCATCTTAAACCAGCATAAACCAGCAAAGGACCAGCTTAAACCAGCAAAGAACCAGCATAAACCAGCAAAGGTCAAGCTTAAACCAGCATCAAAACATACCTAACCAGCATGTTTTTTTTTTAGCAGCCATTAATAACATATCAAATGCACAGCTTAACAAGAACACCTTAACAACTCCATAGCATCTCCTGGCGACCACCCAGAAGACCCTAGCAACCACACAAGTGCTATCAGGCAAACAGAACATTGTATAATCTGCATAACATCTTAGCATTCACTGGAACACCCTCAAAACCACACAGCAACATGTTTACAACCAATGGGAACACCTTAGCAACCCCATAGCAACCATACAGAACATTTTATCCATTAAACAGCTGCTGAAAATAATTCAGAAAACTCCTTAAAACTCCATAGCAACATCCTGGCAACACTCATTACACCCTAGCAACCACACAGCGCCATGCCAACAATCCCTAAAATAATTTGGATACTGCATATCAACTTCAGTAACTCTTATTGAAAGACTTTAGCAATCTGATAGCAACCATACAGAACATTCTATTGACTGCACAGCTGCTGACATCAATTTAGAACACCTTAACAACCCCATAGTATCCTAACAACACCGAACAATTTAACACCACCATAGCAACAACCACTAATAACACCCAAAATGACATTACAACATGCTAACAAACATTCAGAATATTCAGAATACTATAGCAATGACCATAGTAGAATCTTGGCAACCACACATTGTTTTGGTTAGCACTAAGGATTTTTTTCCAAAAATGTATTTATTTATTTGCTTATTTTATATACA
>JAUMHG010000079.1:10528821-10546962 GCA_032359395.1 Enteromius anoplus | reverse complement strand
ATATATATGTATACACACAGTGGTGATTCACGTTTCTTATTTACAGTTATTATTTTGATTATTTCGTCCATCTAAAGTGCAAAATTATCGTCTGCCTCTCCAAAAGTGCATTCAGTGTTTGTTGTTTTTTTCTCTGTGAGAATACATTAATAGTTTGGGTGAAAAACGGGCAAGTTTTACATATTCTTTACGTGTTTACTGCACACTCCTGTACAACAAGTGAAGCAGAAATTTAATTGTAACTAATTAGCTCCCAAGAGGATTAATTGGATCCGCTGTCTTTATTCCCCAGTTTACCTGGGATATGCAAATGCCTCTAGTGAGAGAAAGACAGAGAAAGAGAGAGAGAGAGAGAGAAAGAGGGAGAGAGGGAGTGGTAATGCAAGTTTCGATGAAGCGAAGTTGAAATTAGTTCGTAACAAGCTTAATTTTCTGTCACATCACCCTGTTCGCTCTCTCCCTCCTGTGCCTGCAGCACTGTGGAGCCTGTCTAATTGAAAGCGCTGATATCGGTGTCATCCGACGTTACCCTGGTTCAAGAGCTGGGTCACGTTGAGCCTTTGTTCTTCCACGAGCCAGGTCTGAGCAACAATAGGCGTTAATGTCACACACTCGGCTGCTCTGAACAACGCTGAATTGAAGTGTTCGGTACGGGAAGCTGCATTCCTCTGAGAGAGGTTTTGGTTTCTAAAAAGGACAGTTGTTTCGTTTGGATGATCTCACATGAGAGATGAAGAGGCAAGAACAACACCGTCAGCTCCAACACCCTACCGCCATCTGTCCACCTTGACTTTGAGACAAACTAACTTATCTGGGATAGGACCTTCTCTCGTCGACATTCCGGCTCAAGTTCAGCCCTGTTTGTCCCGTATTAGGATTTGGCCGCTGGGATATTGTTCAGTCTCTCCTTGACAAATGGGCCAGGCGGGGTGAAGGGTTAAAACAGCTATTTTACAGCCAAAACAGGATATTGGGTCTAGCTGAGATAGTGCAGCTAAGATACGCAAATAGAAAGGGTGGGGAGAGAGAGAAAAAGAGAGAGAGAGGAAGTAGGGTTTTGCACAACTTTATTTCCTGTTTTGTTTCTATAGCAACTAAGAGTTTTAATCACGTTTCCATTGTCAGGTTAATATGGTTCTCACACCTTTTTTAAGTGTTTAATTCTGTTCTGTGCACACATCATTTAGCTGTTCGAAACTGAATTCACTTTCATACAGTTTGTGACAGTGTGTACAGAACCAAATATAACTAGTTCCAAACGATTTAATGTTTCTTTTCTTGTTATACACTGTTCTAAAACCAAATTCACTCCGATTAATGTTGTGACAGTGTGTACAGAGCCAAATCAAACTAGTTCCAAACTATTTAATGAGCGTTTCCTTTTGTGCACTGTTCTAAAACCAAATTCACTTCACTTCAGGTCGTGACAGTGTGTACAGAGCCAAATCAAACTAGTTGTTGAACGAAATTAGTTGTGGATGATTAAACTAGCATTTCTTTTCAACACTTAAACCAAATTCACTCCCATTCATAATGTAACAGCTGCACTGTTTGTAGGGAACCAAATCGAATTAGTTGTGAACCATCAAACTAGCACCAATTTTGGAAACTGCTAGGTTGTTCGAATTGAAAGATGATGTACATTACATGTACATCATTATATAGCACTTCTACTAACTAGTTTACAAAAAAATGTCAAACAGGGAGTTTTTGAAACTTGCTAGAAAATCCTCCTTAGACTCAGTTCAGTTCAACTCTCAATTTTGCAGGCCTTAATCATTAACTGGTTTAGGTTTTCGTTGAGGGATATGACCTCATAACCATGAGCAGACACTGTACAGACACTTTCGTCTTGGAAAGAGGTCTATTTTTGGCGACAGTTTAACAAAAGTCCTCCTCGACACTCTGCCTTGTCAGTGTTTGTAATCAGAGCAATGGAACATAGATCTGTAGAAACCAAGGGAAGGCTCAGCGGGGAAACTGTGAGCAAGGGAAACCAAGATCTGGAATGCTTGCATTTAGCAGCTGTTACATCACTGGACTTTTCCATTCTCCACTTCACCGAAAGCTGGGATGCATTTTTCGTCCAGACCAGCACGCAGATAGAGCCTCTGCAAACCTTTCCTACTTTCCTACAGTCTGAAGACTGTGTTTGTTTAAAACCAGATAAGTGGAAATTGTTTGTTGCGTCTCGTTCTTTTTCTCGACACTGTCATCTTTTGGCAACTCACGATTTACAAAATCAAATCTGATTTCAAAACACATTCTGGTGTTTATTTTTTATTTTATTTTATTTTATTTTATTTTTTTTATTTTTTTTATTTTATTTTATTTTATTCATTCATTCATTCATTCTATTTTATTTTACTTTACTTTATTTAAAGAATGTATCACACAATTACTATTATTATTTGCATTTGCAAATAATACCCTTACAATTGTGAGTTAACATCTCATAGTGTGGAGATTTAGAATATAATAATCTCAAAGAAATGACATGTCATTTGGGTGAACAAAGAAATGACATGTCATTTGGGTGAACCTCAAGTTTATATATATTTTATGTCCCAATTCCAAATTTATATCTCGCAATTCTGGAAAAACTCAAAATAGTGAGATAGAAACTCAAAATCCAGTCTCATGACGTATTCGCACAAGGTGGCAAATTCATGGTAATTCATAGAAATTCGTATGACAGCACCACATTTTGTAGGATTTATCTAAACCCCAGTGACGGGTAGGTTTAGGGGCGGGGTTAGGTTTAGGTCATTCATACAAATTCATAGGAATTGGAAATACGTACGATTTATCAAAAATCTTATGAATTTGTACGAGTGAGGTCGTACGAGTTTGTACGAATTAGCCACCTCGTGAAATACATACGAATTGCCATGAGACTGGGCTGCAAAATCATGAAGAAACAAGGCAGAATTCTGAGATAAAAATGTGCAATTGCTTTTTTTCTGTTTTAATTTTTTTTTATTCCATGTTGGAAATGTGCTTCCATAAAAATGTATATAATGTGACAGGAACAGCTCATTGAAAACTATTTTAGCTGTTATGCTAGGCTCACATTGCAGTAGTTATTGTAGTAGCTCTGATGTTAAATTGATTTAAAATGGGTATCTATGTACAGCTGTCGCAGTTCATGGTGTCCACGTGTGAGCAAAGATAACAATCAGTTTAAATATTACGATCAGTAGCCTATACACTAGACATACTGCCTATCGCGGATGCTGAAATGATATATCATGCAGCCCTAGCTTACATTTCCTCAATCACAAAACAACACCAGTCACATTTTCTATCATATTACAATTTGTAGACTTGTTACTAGACTAAAGTGAGCAGCAAAACGTTAAATCAGAGAGCTGTAAGTTGCAGAGATGGATTGTCAGTTATGGGATGTGTTGTTAGGTGTTTGGCAGCAGGAGGAGGGAAGTAACGCAGGTGGCGGTTTGGAGTGAGATTAGCCTGTCCTGCTGGATGCTGATAAGACGCCCAGTGTCCATGCATATCATACTCACTGACTCACTCGCTGAATTTACACGGAGAGATAGATGAGTCTGTCGAGGGATATTCCTTAAAAAGTAGTGGGAAAAGAAATTACATAAGTTCGGAGCAAGATTTCCAAGTTAACGCTTTGCATGGAAGTGAGCTGTTTTCTGTTAATGTGTGACCCTTCAGATTCAGGAACCTCTGTAGGTGAATAACTGCAAGAAGTATATAGATGTAATATAGATGGTATATCACAGTTATTATCAAGATTAGTAGGCCTACTTATTCCAGCAGTTAAATATTATTTAGATCAAATCATATAAAATGTTCATACTTTTCTATTATTATTAATATATCCTGTAAGATTCAAACCTGCACAGCAGCTTTGTAATAGAGCTAGGCACCAGGTCATCGCTCAGATTTTTCTAGTTTTACATGAAAACTTTTCAAAGTCACGTATGCTGTATACCGGTTCCGTGTGCTTGTGAAGCGTGTGAGTGAGGCGTGTTTTTCAGGGGTAGCCAGTGAGCTTCATGCATTATGTAGCACGGCCAGAGCCACGCTTTCAGTGAGAAAAGCACAAGGAAATCTAACCTGAATTTGACATTTCCTAATATCCTACTCTAAAAGTTTTTTTGTTTCAGGGAGATAGGGACGGTAATTGCTCCACCACAAGAAAGACCGGCGATCCTACTGGGTATTGTGGCTGACTGTGGGGACGAGGAGAGATTGGAACGCGGTAATTGCGAAGACAAGGGGCCTGAGAATAAATGGAGAAAAAAATAGTTCCTCACTGTCAGCGCTGGGAAGGTCAAAAGTACAAGCGTGTGATATCCGCGCATGTTACAGCATATTATGCACAACGCACACATGGGATTTGAATCTTTTCTTAGATACCCAATGAGGCTCAGATGATCCGCACTGAGGTAACAAGACAGGAGCCGCTAGATGCATCATGTCAACAGTGTGAGGTTACGGTTAATATAGCGACGAGGTCCCGGCTCTCCAAAAATCACTATTCCATTATTTGATTAACGCGTCGCTCCTGTTGTCACAATACATACATTTCCCTCATAAGATGAAAGACACACAGGCGCAATTTATTTCTCCAGATTAAATATTGATCAGCGGTTCTATACCGAGCGTCAGGTGTCTGTCTGAAAAATGAACGTAAAAGGGTTTTATGGTACAGATACAGTCTTTGGGTTGCGTTCACCGCACTGTCCTTTGACATGAGATTAATCGCTGCTAGTGTAGGTAGGGGTGGGCGGTATGACCAATTTAATATCACAGGAACTATATATACTGGACAAACAAGGTGTAGAAATAATTTTCAATGTGCAATTGTTTGTAAAAATTCACAGTTAATTAAAGAGATTCTGCAGGTAATGCGTTTTGAGGAAATTTTGAGGTAAAAAATATTTGTTTACAGTGTGTTTCATGCCACTGGAATATATATATATATATATATATATATATATATCCAGAAGACCCGTGGCAACATCTACAACCTACCTGAAAAAGCTACCTGAAAAACTATAGGCAAGTGTACCTCGGAACAGAAACTGTTTTACCAAAAGCGGTAAATACCAAATATTTATTTGATTTAGTTAATAGAAGTTAATTGATAAATTAAATCTATTTTTGGCATTATTTTTGAAAGCATCCTCATTTTACACGAGTGTCTAAAACTCATGACTGTAGCTTTCCAGGTAGGTTTTTTTCCTTCATCTTGGAGACGTTGCCACAGTTCTTCTGGAAAATTTAAAGTTAAAGTAAAGTAAAATGTACATTATGAATATAATTTCTGGTTTAATTCTGACTGAAACGGTTGTTAAAATTGCCAATAGTCTGTAAAATGTTACATTATTGCATTAAATTTACTTAGACCTTTTTATATACATAAAACTAGTAGAACTTGTTGGTTGCAAATAAAAATACAATTATTCGTTACAAAAAGTATGTAATATAAAGCTTATTTCTTAATTGTGATTTTAACAGCTTGAAACAGTTTATCTGTTTTTTCATCTTTATCTTTAAAATTCTGTATAATTGCATCAATTTAGAATTTTAAACATTACCTAATGTAAGTATTTTATCAATTAGTCTTCATCCTGTCTCAGTTTAGATGAATAAAAGACCTAAAACGGTACAATTAGCATTATAAATCCAGTTCCAGACTTAATACCTGATATTCTGATTAGGATTCTGTTTTTAAACCATTGTGTAAAAAAAAAAAGCCAATATACTGTAACATTCTACATTATTGCATCAAGATAAAAGTTTCCACCTTAATATTAAAACTCAAACCTAATTTAAGTGCAAATCAATCAGTCTTCCTCCTGTCTTAGTTTAGATTTCAACAATCTAAATCAGAGAGAGGACGGTCAACCAGAATAGGAATCGCTGTGATACATTGTTATTGTTACGATACATGATTCACAGAGCAATAAGTATTGCAGTTTTTTTTTTTTTTTTTACAGCGCAAATACACCAAGTATTGCAGTACATCAATCTTTTTTTATTTGACTGCTGTGAGATGTTCATATGACAATCCTTGCAAAATCATGTGTCAGACTCGTTCTTCTAACAATGTCAAAAAAGCCAGAATAAAATGAAAAGCACTGTAAACTATCCCATGTCTTGTAAACCCTAGATATGTGAATTAATCTAAAAAAAAAAACTTTTTCTGATGAAATCAAAATGATTTGTTTTAGGGGTTTTTTATCCCCTTAAGCTGTTAATTTCCTCATTTTCTAAAATTAGATGTATGTAATAATTTTTTGGGTAATATTTTGGGGTAAAATTTTGGTAAATTATAATTTTTTTGCTAAGGACACACCTTTTATGTTTAATTTTTTAGTATATTTGCAAGGATACAAACAGTTGTGCTGTGGTTATGTTGTCTTTTTACATCTAAACTACTGCTTATAATAGTTTGGTACCAAAGGAGAGCAAAAGACCTACCGCAGAGAGAAAGAAAGGAAGCAAAAAATGGATGGAGTGAACGAGAGGGAGCAAATTTGTAAGGAAAAGTGCCATGAGCCGCAGTTACTGACATAAAACAACAAGTTATCAAATCTAATTAAATCCACAAGGCTGGAGGGAACAGTGTCGCTTATTGCGGCGTATGTTACGCTAGTCACACAACACGGCGGAACATTAAAGAGCCGTCACATTGATAACTAGATGTCGGTACATTTCACTCTGGATGTCGAGACTGAGAAACAACTTTTATACAAGAGCATTGCTTTCAATTATAATCGAACAGGTTTTGCCTTTGAATACATATGGATGTGTACCTATGTGTGGGTGTGTTTCTATCCTAACTGTACTGTGGGGATAAGACTGTTGATATATGGATGGTGGTTTGTGTAGAAAGGGTGTTGCTTTGCGCTTTACAGTATAAGGTTTTACTTGTGTTTCTGTGCTGTCATTAGGGCTTTTCGGGGTGATTTCTATAGTGTTCATTTTTTTGGATCCTGAAATGTTTCATTTTAGGTCCCTAAACATGCAATAGGATACTTGAGATGTCTTGCTTACTCAAGTATGTCAGTCTGAGGCACTAATATGATATTCTGTTCATTAGATTTAATTTTAGTTCCTCCTTTGTTGTATTTTTTAAAATTTGAATGACATTTTTTGTTTTAAAGCTATCTATCCATTCATCCGCCTTAATAATCTAATAATAATCGAACAGGGGGTAGCGGAAACTACAATTCCCATCAGCCCAAGCGTGGCCATCATTCTCTGCGGTCTGTTGTCGCTACGGATCAACTTCAGCGAGTCTCTGCTAACTTTAGTGCCGCGCAAGCTCGTTTTGACAGTGCGCGCACATCTCTTTCTGCATCTGTTCTGTTCAGCGAGAGGCTGTGAGGAGCAGGGCTTTCAGTTAAAATAGATATTATGTTGCTGCTAACTCTATTTTACATGCACATAGAGCCAAAATCACAGCATAGCCATGGTCTATATCTTATGTGTACTTGGTTTCATCAGACGATGCTCGATTATAAATAGGGATTTTTATTTGGATTTATAATGGTGTGCATTTCAGTCACCATTTCATATTCATTTCATTTTTCTGACAACAGAAACCATTAAATATATCAGTGAAAACAGTTATATTGAGAATTGAATAACATTATGTGACCACAGAGAAGCAAGATAATATGACACACTGACGAAATGAATATGCAAATTGAAATATGGCGTCATCGAGCAATCTAAAGCGGGTTCCTGTTTGAAAGTTCCTGTTTGAAAGTTTACAGATAGATGGCTAATGTGTGTGCCATTGATATGTTCAGTGTTCATGTAAACTGTTTAATAAACACTTCTGGCACTTTTTTTGAGTCTCTTCATTAGTTTTGTTTTTCCTGTAAATGATTCAATAAATACCGTACCGTGCCATTCATACCGAGTTATTACCGTACCGTGAAATTTTGATACCGTTACATCTCTATTATTTATCTTTTCATATAGCAATATACAGTATAAAATAGCAAAGTAAATTTTTTCCAATATCATGCAGAATAAATTGAAAAAAGAGATGTCTATAAGAGTTATTTAAAGCACTTTATTGACTTGCACAACTATTTATGGACAAGGAAAGAAAAAACCTTAAAACAGTAATATTGTAAAATATATTTTTTTATTTGTGTTTATTTTACAATGTATTTTATCTCTATAATGCAAAGCTGAATTTTCAGCATCATAACTCCAGTTTTCTCCAGTGTTTAAAACGGTTGTGATGTTCATTTGTAGTATTTGAGTTAAATGCTAAATAAAGGTATTAATACCTTTTAAAAAATATATATAATAATCTTTCTGACCCCAAACTTTTAGACAGAAGTGTTCATCTTCCTATTAAAACCAGTGAAGTTGTATCTTTGGAAAAGCAAGTTTGTGAAATTCCATCGTTGGACATTCGTGTCACATCATGTGTTCTGAGGCACAGGAAGTTCACGAATATCCATCTCTGGGAAGTTTTTGCCTCTCCAACTTGGCTCAGACGTGTGCTGCACTCCCATCTGCTCTCACCCCCCCACTTTCTCTCTCTTTCTGACATTTAAACAGATCTGCCTTCATTTGTAATAAAAAGCAACCTTTGCATTGGCTTGCGGTTGCCAAAGGAGGCTTGTGATGATTTGAGTGTCGTTTTAATGCGGGAAACAAAATTAATTTCCCAAATAAAAGGGGGGTGGGGGGAAGATTGATCGCTAATGGAAAAGAAAAACCCAGGAGTCGTTATTTTGCGCCGGACCTCCCACTGACAATGTAGAAACCCTCAATCAATCATGAGTCATCAACATACTGTTGATACAATTAAATCAATACCCGCGCTTTTAATTAAATTCTGATTTTTCTCGCCCCTAGAATAAAACATGTGCGAAGGCTGAGAAAACAGCCACTGTTGTTTGTGCAAAGGTTTATTCGGTGGCAGTTGTCAGCAAAGTGGGCTGTATCTCTCTTTTTCATCCAAACGGATGGAGAAGAAGAAGGGGAGGCATAAATTACTGTAGCTTCTGCAGGGGCGAAATAAAAAGCATGGGGAAATAATGGGTGTATTGAGTTTACCCGCTGTTATATAATTTATATATTGTGTTAAGCCATCCATCAACACCTCGGAGACACAAGTGTGCCCCACTCTGATACCAAAACCACACGAGGAATAAAAGGGACCTGGATACACTATCAGCTAATTACAGATAGCATTTTGTAGCCTTCTGTAAGGCAAGTACTTTATAGCCACTTGAAAGGAACAGTTCATCCAAAATATATAGTCGTCATTTAAAAAATAAATTCTTAATACAGATTTTTTTCAAATTAAATGTAAACATGGAATGATGCCTTTTAAGAATTAGTTTTTGGAGTAAAAAATATTCTTTTTAAAGACAATTTTCTTACAGATTTTTGTTTATTCTTATTAAAGGTGCTCTGATATTACAAATTCTGTAAGAATTACACATTTATTTAGTTGAATTATAATTTACGTTTAAACATATTTACTTCACAAAACCAAAACAAAAGATGGAATAGTTTTTTTCCAGTAGCTTTCTTATTTCAAAATACAGATGTTGTTTATCAAAGTTGATTTTTGTCTGTCATCAAAGTCTAAATTTAATACACTTGTAGTTCCTCCCATCTAACATTTTGAGGAGAATCTGGCACCCTTGTGCAATAGGATATGATGATACCATCTGCCAACTGCTTGTCGATGACTCCTAGAATTCTAGATGCGTTGTTGATTTTGAACATGTGCACCCTAATGAGGGAAGACAGCCTCTTTTTGTTAGCATCTACGCTATGACTCACTAAGGATTAGAAAGGATTTGATGTTGTGACTCAAGCTTCAGGCTCAAATAAAAGCTCACCCCCTCACATCCTCATCCAGCCTCGCATCCACGTTCTCCCGTCGTTACCAAACACTCGTGGCGAATTTGCCTCCTTTTTGCTGACAGCGTTCTGATGGAACGTCTCAATACATCCGTTGGCGTGATGGGAAGTCATGCGTTGGTGGCGGCGAGGCTTATGGCTCACTTGAGTGATGGTCGTCTGGAAGAATTGTTTGAAGGACACTTGGTAATAACAGTGGAAGGGCCAACTGTTTAGTGGAAGAAAGAGAGCGAGCGGTGAATATGGATAGATGGATGAGCACTTGGTAAAAGTTATTCAAGGTGAAGAAGCACCCAGTCGCCTACAGCATGAAAAACAGGAGATGACAAAGTAGGGCTCAATGTTACAGTATAAACTGTGCAACAGTGGAAATGTGGGAACTAGGTGGAGTTTTTGAGATGTACTGTACCGTGCTAGTGCAGAGCAAATTCTGTAAAAAAAAAAATAAATAAAAATATATATATTTAAAAAGTAAATACATTCTATATGTATATACACTCTTTTAAAAACATCCGTAAAATTTACGGTAAAAAAATGAAAGCTGTGATTCGACCAGAAGAAAATTTGTTTAGGTTGTATGGTTTTAAGTTAAATTTACAGTTAAATACCGTAATTTCATTACCTGATATGATGTTAATATACCAACCTATTAAAGTATTGAAATCTGTTTTGTACGTTTGCAATACACTGATAACCAATAAATGCAGGTGATAATCAGTCACATGATGAACCAGAGCCCAACACAAGTAGCTTTTAAATATGAACATACTGTATATAGAAGGAGCTCAGTGTCATTCACACAAACACTAAACACCATCATGGTGAGACTCAT
Organism: Enteromius anoplus; assembly: GCA_032359395.1. Classification (NCBI taxonomy): domain Eukaryota; kingdom Metazoa; phylum Chordata; class Actinopteri; order Cypriniformes; family Cyprinidae; genus Enteromius; species Enteromius anoplus. Next base: position 10,536,239 of record JAUMHG010000079.1, on the reverse strand, counting down.
TCAACTGAAATATGCAATAAACATTAATATAACAACATTACAAGCAACATACAACCCTAAAAAACAGAACTGAAAAAAAAACTAAACTAAGAAACAGTTATTTCAAAGAAAAAACATGAAATTCAAACTAAATTTTAAATGCAATGCAGGGAATTCTGGGAATGTCAGTTTATGGTTTTTGCCTGCAAATCTTACAAGAATTTATCTATTCTATATTCTATTTTGTTTTTGTTTTTATTAATTTAACAAAATATATGAATATACTACAATTGTAAAAAAAACATTTAACTGTAAGAACCCAAAATCATAATATTACTGTAATATCACATAAATGTAGTATTGTCTGAGCGCAATAAACAAGTGTATTAACCGTAAATAAGATCATACTAGCAATTCAATAAATATAAATTCTTGAATTTGTTATAAAAAATTATACATTTCATTTTGGTGGTTAGGTTGGTGTATTTAATAATAATAATAATAATAATGAGTTAAATTATTCATAATTCATATTTTTTGTGGTGACCTTACTTCAAAGCCACAATACAATATATTATAATTAGAACAATATATAATTGATATATTAATAATTTATGAGCGTGTTACATTTAATCTAATTGTAAATTTAGGATTACAAATGAAACATAAAAAATGCAACTCTTCTCTGCAGATAGCTGTATGTACATCATATGTTGTCACCGATCCCGTTATAATATCATGCAGTCCTTGTTTCATCCACATAAATGATGCTCAGAGTATTGCGGTTGTGCTTCACTCATTATGACTCATGTCAAGAGAGTCCTTGTGAAATCTGAATGTTGATGTTGAACCGCTTCTCAGTCTCACAAGCCATTTAGATGTATATAAATCACCTTCTGCATTCACCAGACATATTTAATCATAAAACTCCCAAAGAAGTTTCTCTGAAATGCCCAGAGAGTGTTTTGGTGCGCTAGCTTTGGCAGCTCTTCAGCTCGTACCTTCCAGCGACACGAGCAGCAGTGTAGACAAGGTGCGGAGAAATGCAGAGACACCTGCTTGTTCCTCTCGCCATGTTTTGCATAATTTGAGCTGCTCGCTTTATCCGACTCCTGCGAAACCAACTCTCGGATTTCGCCCGTTCTCCTACAAACTTTCCATTTTCCTCGACGGGAGATTAACGGTCATCTTTCCCGATGCCTTTTTGAACTGTCTTTTATTATTTCCTTATTTATGCACATCACATTTCTATTTAAAATGTCATTTTAATGAACTTCGTCATTATGGCCTATGAAATTTTAATTTCCATGTCAACTTCTGACGATTGCTGCTGAAGTGTCTTTCTAACCGCCTCGCTCTTAAAAAATAATCGATGGATCCATGAAGAATCTTCCATTTCACGAAAAATTTTATATGCTGGAAAAGATTCTTTAGATGATTCAAATGTTCTTCGCGCTAAAAAGCAGTTCTTTTGAGGAACCAAAAATGGTCCTCTTTATTTTCAAGAATGCTCTTTGATTTACTGTAAGGAAATCCTTCCCAGTCTTTGACCTTTCACCGTAGCCTTTCGTAGAAGGTCTTCATTGAAAGCCAGGACCTCTCGAGTAGTCGCCAGGTTGAAGCTGGAACCTCTACCAAACCGAGTGCCACCCACACCTGCTTTTTTTTTTAACCCTCAACATCCAATTCCACCTTAATCCAGACCCCAATCAGGTCCAGATTCTGTCCCTAAGCCCCGTTCTGTTCAGTCGTGTGATAAGGTGAACGTCTGCCTTAGCCTGACAAACCTGCTCTTGCCGTGCCAGTGCCTTGTGCATGATAATTGAAAATGTCAGCATGATTTTAGAAAATGTCATTTATCTTCCTGAGGTGTGCCTAATGCTGCCGCCCTTTAATGTTGGTCTGGGATCAGATTAGTTGCATCTGTGACAGTAGGGTTTGGATGGAGAAAACTGGCACCAGATCAGTATTCGAGCACTCAAGCAGCTTCCCGAATGGTTATTCCTAGTAAAGCCACTAGTATTTTCACCAACAAAAAATCGTTTTAAATGGGCTGTTTCTATCTTTTGCGGTAGCGTGTCAGTTTACGTTTCCAAACATTATTTTTGTCATTAATTGTAATAATGCAGTGAGATTATTGTCTGACAACAACCAGTGCTGCACACAGAGATCTGATCTGATCATCATCAGTCTGTCTGGAATGACATGAAGTAACAGAACAAACTGAGACAGACTCAATCCAGAAAAATTGTGGCAACCTCTCCTACCTGGAAAGCTACAGTACTGTTCAACGTTTTAGACACTTGTGTGTAACAATGCTCTAAAATGAGATTTTATATGCACCTTTTTTTAATACAATTTGACGCTTTTGTATGATATTCAGTTTGCGTTTAGTAGACACATTCACCAAAGCGACTTACAAAGCATTCAGCCCATACATTTGATCAGTGCATATTTTCCCTGAGGATAAAACTCTTGACCCGCACAGTTTTTGGTTTTGTTGCTGCTGCTGACACAATAAAGTCATTTTTTGTGCTTAGAATTTGGTTTTAGGTTGCCATGTCATACTGAAAACAATTCAACAATCACATTCTGCCCCCTTCATTTGCGTCCTGTCTATCTGTCACATTTAAATGCCCTCATAAGAAAAGCATCCGATCGGTATGCGTTGTACTTTACTGTAAACCAGAGCAATTATACATTTCTTTAGACTAGACCAGTCGATTTAAAAATACTCCATGGTTTTAGTTTCACGTCAGAGCTGTATTTAGACAGCCTGAATGTATTTTCTGTTCCATACTATGCACTTGTTCCAGCCTGACAGTGGTTTTACATACAGAGAGGGTGCGAGAAGATAGAAACAAGACAAAAGCTCAGCATCAGAGGTGTTACGGAGGAACAGTGACGCTCATGAGGACGTCTGTAACAGGAAAGACACTCTCTCATCCTGATGCCAATCTGGATTGTCTTTGTCAGCGGCTAGCGAGTGTGGGCCGTGCCACTTCTTTTTTTCTTTTTCTTTTTTTCCGCCGGAGAAAGGGAGGTGTTGCTGTGTTATTGAGAAAGACAATCTTTCTCCAAAGATGAGTGGGTTAACAGGAACCATTAATTGGTTTAGCAGGATTTCATAGGGACTCTAGTTCCGGCTTAGCTTGCAGGCGGAAAAATGGTTATATTCAGATGTATTCAGCTCCTACTTGTGTTTTTTCCCTTTTTTTTTTTTTTTTTTTTTTCTTTGCAAATGATCTCAGTGAGAGGAGAGGCTGTTTAACATTTGCTTTTAAGCCTGAGGTTTTGATTTGGGGATCTGGAGATTAAAATAAAGTGGAGTTTGTACGCACGTCATCACTTTTAATGTTGAATTCAAAACCCGAGCTGTCATATATTATTCAATGAGTTTTCTTTTTTTCCTGCTGAGCACTATGTGCCGCTTTCACGAGACTTGCTGCTTTCAGCCGGGCTTAGAGAAACAATGCTCAACACGAGCAGGGTGCATGGAGGGGTCTGAGCAACTAGAAAATAGCATTTGAGCCCCGTCAAAGAAAGGGTCTTGAATCTATCCATTGGTTGGTGATTGTATTTTGAAATGTAGGAGCTGATTAATTGGTTAATCGATTGGAGATGTCCAGCAAACATCATCAGAGAGACGTCTGTTTGCCCGGAAGATAGATTATGAAGCTTTCATTAAATATTACAAGATGCAAGTCAATAAATACATATATTAAATTAAAATAAATAAATAAAAAGTATGATATATAGCATGCATTTCACAAAACAAGTACTTGCTCTTTTTATAAAAATCTTATTGCATGTTTACCTATTATTTAAATTCAGTTAAAAATAGATAAATACAAATAAAAATATGCAAGTTATGCCATATATTAAAACTGTTGCGCCAAAGATTTAAAAAAATATATATTTTATAAGTTATTTGTATTCTTATTTATTGTATTTGTATATGTACATTATATTTTTTATAAAAAAAATGGTGCTTAAAAACATGCATTTACATTAAATGATGAGGTTCATTTTCATTCAGTTTCGCATTATATATATATATATATATATATATATATATATATATATGCACATATTGCAAGTTGCCTAAAGATGTTTTATTAGTTTTTAGAACTCTGGAATCCCAAAATGCATTTTTAAAAATGTTTTACCATTTTTATCTTAAACGCCATAAAAAGTGGGATGGTATTGCCTAATTTTTTGTGTGTAGTATTTTATGATTATGATTAAGCAGTCTGCTTAAGCATATAATGGATTTACTTGTTAACAAATATATTTCCCATTTTTAGCTAACTGTGCTAGCCGCAACCAAAAAAATGGTTTGCATTACGAAAATTACTGGCAGCTATTTTTAATTTTATTTTAAAGTCAACTCACCTTAAGAATTTGCATTCTGAGCCCGCATATCTAATATCCTTGAATATCTATGTCTACTTTTTTTTTTTTTGTCAAGAACCTGAAGCAGGCTTGGTGATCTATAACCCAGACGGCAAGAGGATGTGTTTTTAATGTGTAGCCCCCACGGGAGCCCGGCGAGTCTGTTGTCGCTCTCTCTTAACCAAATTTATTGCCACTCTATCTTTGATACCCTAACAAAGGCAGCCGGTCGGCCGCTCCCGGCTTATTTGTCAAATCGCTGCACCTGTGAGTTCCTGCGCAGGAGAAATTCGCGACTGGAGCACTCGGGCAGGAATAAATCTTTTTCTTTCACTCCCCTGTTGTTTTTTTGGGGGGGTGTTTCTCTGTTTGGTGCCAAAACAGCGAGGCTATGAATGAGTGGTCTCTCTCGTGAAGTGTAGTGGTGAAAGCCGTGATGAATTGCGTTCATTCTTGACACCTTCATTGGGTTATTTATGGTTCATTAATTGAACAGAAGAGGAGAGTTGTTGGCACAGTGGGGGGTTTGGGGGCCGTGCAAGACCCAGCTTCTATGTCTTTGCCTGGTTAAGACCCTCAGGGCTTAGAGGAATGACTGAGAACGAGAGCGTGCCTCTCTTTTCTTTAGGTCTTCTCCCTGTTTACTGAAGAACGACAGAACATTCATCAGAAGAGGAGAGAGAAATGGACATTTGTACACTGTCTGCCCCCACCCATCTCGTCCAAATCCCTGGCTTTGCCCTTCCACATAAGACATATTTTAACGTGGGTACATGTCCCAACCACTTTTGCCATGGCGGATTTTATCCCACCATTATTTGTATAGCTTTCTGCATGTATGTATTTATCAGGCATGGAAATCCCTCACCTTTCGGCGAAATTCGCTATTTTGACCCACGTGAATCGTGTAGATACGATGGGAAATTCAGTGCTTTGCTACAATCTGTATTGTTAAAAGCGCTATATAAATAAAAGGGACTTGACTTGACATGTGGCAACACTGAGACACTGGTGGTCCAGGAAAACAAAGAAAAAAATTATCACTACCCCTTAAAAAATGTTGTGTTTATTACTAGAAACTATTCAAATTTGGATTTATATGTCAAAATCTCAATACATTATTTTCAGAACCTGTGCTTGGCTTATTATTCCATTCAACTTATTTGGCTGCTGTAAAATTGGCAATGGGAAACTTTTAATAAAACATAATGGCCCCGTCAGAGACCACATCACCAAATGTATAAAATGGTGTATCAGGTGCGCTGCAGAGCAAGTTTACTGAGTCAGAAAAGCCATACCTTGGAGCTTGTTATGTGAAGGAAACATCAAAATGTATTAGTTTACAAATAATGTACTGTGTTAAAACATGTTTTGAGGCCATAATGAATTTTAAAATGAGTATTTTGCAAGGAAATGAGCAAAAAAAATTATTTAATAACCAATTATTTGCCCCTGTAATCATAATTTCTTTGAAAATGAATAAGAGTTGATGCCATTTTATTACTAGTAGTCTTTATTTCAGAAGGAAAGAATATTGCATGTGCAGTATAGGTAGTGTTTTTGTTTATTAGTTTGTTTGTTTGTTTTTGAGTGGGGCTGTCAAATTATTAATCAAGATTAATCATATCAACACTCGTTTACATAATATATGTGTGTGTGTGTACTGTGTAGATTTATTATGTATATGCATGTATATAAAATAGGTTATGTTTACATATTAAATATTTTTATATATTATATAAAATATATGAATATAATAAGCCTATATACTATACATGTAAATATTTTGAAAATATATGCTGTTAATATATTGCTATTAATATTTACTGATGATGATATATGTATTTATATATACATAATAAATATACACATTAAACGCACATATATTATGTAAACAAAAACATTTTTTTGGATGCGCAGCACTAGTTTTGAGATTTGCATGTAAGAAGAGGCATGTTTTTACCAAATACCCTAGGTTATATATATATATATATATATATATTTTATACTGTATGTAAGTTTAAATTAGACTCAGTTACATTATAATATTTGTTTATATCCCAGTTAATATTAATAAGCTCAGCTTTTGCCATTTTGTGACATTGCAACCCGCACATCTGTGAACTACTACTACTTTTTATCAAAGTGCTGCCCTCTGAAAACCCCCCAAAACCTCTTTTAAATCTCTTAATGTGTGTTAATTTGGTTCTAGGAAGGAAGTGCGTTAATCACATTGAGCCAGGAATTGCACTGTAGGCGCCGAGTTCCTCGCACAGCTCGGAGAATGAAACTCACTTCTCAAAGAAGCGCATGAAGCTTGTTTTGTCTTTCCTTCAGTGGAAGACTGAAACTTCTGCCACCGAGCAACAGCCCGGAGTATAAACACTGGAGTCTGGTGGTACGATCCGACACACGAGTCGTGTATTAAAGCGCCTGCTTGTCAGCATATGGCTTCTCTCGTTTTATCAGTGAAAAATCGAGTTGGTTCCTTTTGATATCAATCTCCTTTCAAGGCCCTTCAAGTCTTTCAAGGAGAAAGGGGCACTTCAGACATGAGCCTGCAAACACGCTCTTAATTAACAAGTGGATTAACGGTGCTCGTTTTCATAGAGAGGAGTAGCTCAAAGCACTTCAAAGGGTGATTGGAATGCAGCTTGAGGTACAGTAATGAGGGACGGCTGAAGTACAGAGCAAACTATGGGACTTCTGTAGATACTTCTCACTCTCACTTATTAGGTCTTATTTGGGCTGTTTTCTAAGGAAAGCACTACTATTGTGCTTACTTAGGGTTTTTATATTTGAACAAACCCTGAGAAATTTTGTACCTATTTTTTTCATCATGAATGCACCCCAGATTGTAACCTACTGTAGCAATTACTGTAAAGTCTAAAAGAATTATTTATTTGATGACAGGTTCCATTAACTGCATTAACTAACATTAATCAACGAGATGCATTTGAAACAGTGTTATTATATTATATTATATTATATTATATTATATTATATTATATTATATTATATTATATTATATTATATTATATTAT
>JAUMHG010000079.1:10511888-10527582 GCA_032359395.1 Enteromius anoplus | reverse complement strand
TTTTGCTGCTATACCCAAACTGAAGCTTATATATTATATGTATTTAATATAGTAATTTTAGAAAAATATTACTAAAGTATATTATCTCAATAATACTAAAAGAACACTTGTGCTGCATTTATGTAAGTCATTTTATATTTCAGTTTTATATGTATTTTTATATATTTTTAATGCAATAAAATGTTAATTGAAATGCTTATGAAAATTTGACAGGAAATGTGATTGTCATGAAAGAAATAATTTTTTTAAATTAGTGGGGTTTTTTCAAGTTAAGTTTTGTAATTATTTTCACTTTTGAAATATAAAGCAGAATGGTTTTATGAGACACCTGGTTCCTTTCATGCTCTTCCCTAAACTCTGACATTCTAAGGCACATATGTAGTCTTTGATGAAGTACCTACGTTTGTTTCATTAGGAATTGTATTTTGTTCCTCAGTAAGTACACTCTCTCATAGCAAAGCAGTGCAGAGTGTGTAGTGTTTAACAGAGTATCTCTACACAGACTGGAGACATTTTTATGAGTGTGGTCTGGAAATGCATGCTGGGGGGTTATTTGTTTGATGTAGTGGAAACATGCTATAAATTCAGTAATATGTGCTGTTTATGGTACTGATTTGACTCTTTCTTTTTTTTTTTTTTTTCTCTCTCTCTCTCTGAATGGTTGCTGTGTGTCGGTCTGTTCCTTTGAATTGCATCATAAAGGTAAGTGATTTTAATATAGAACATAGTTACACTCGTTACACACAGTGGCCCTGAAAACTACTGGATGCACCTGAAAATCAAATTAAGTCCTTTTGATATATGGTGATTTGTTTCTAAAGCAGTCTTTTTTTTTTTTTTGTTTTGTGTTGTTTTTGTTTTATGGAGGTTAGTTTGTATTTATAACAAAGTTTTGTTCATTAGTTTGTAGTTTCATCAAGGTTTTGCTTTGTGCTGTTTGTTTTGTTTATCTTTTTGTAGCTTTAACAGGGTTTTGTTTTAGGGTTCAGTCCTTTGGTGTTGGTTTTGTTGAGGTTAGCTTGTGTTTATGACGAGGGTCTGTTGTTGTTTTTTCCTTTTGTGGATGCTAGCTTGTGTTTGTAGTTTTGAAAAGAAAAAGTTTTGTTTTGCTGTTTTGTTTAAGTTAACTTGTATTTATGACAAGTGTATTTTAAGGTTAGATTGGATTTACATTTACAAGTTTATCTAAGTAAATGTTAAACAGCAAAATGATTTGCTGTTTAAATTATCTAACAGTACTGTAGTATAGTAAGAAAGTCTTAGATAATTATAAATGCCTAGCTAAATCATAAGGAATGATAACTAGTGTAACTGACAACAACCAAGCAATTTTTTTTTAAATTTTGTATAAAGGCACAGTTTTAATGTGTCATTACAAATCCTGTGGCTTTTCCCATCAAAACATATGCACATCTGTTATATCTCAGCCTGTTCTGTCAGTTCTCGGGGTAAAAAAAAGTCCAAGTTTGCATAAAAGAGTGTTTTTATTTTTTACACTTGGAGTTGAACCGCTTGAAAGGTTGTTAACTTGTCAGGGCCGTTAGATCACACCTGTTAGTGACCTTTGGAACAGAGTAGTGTGCGTATGATGTGATGTTACGATGGCAACCGCTCAGCCGGTCACACTCTGCAGCTTCTCACACACACACACGAATACAGTACCAGGGTTCCTCCACTAAGTGGCATGTACCCTGTGCTTATACACACACCTGGTAAGCAAATCAAGATGGATGACGGACAACAAACTTTTGTCAGGTTTTTTTTGTCACCTTCACATAGATTATATTATTTATATACCATAATATAATTGTCTTTAGTTAATCTCAGTCTCAGTCTTTTGTGGCTATCTGAAAATTATTTTTTATTTATTTTAATTCTATTAATCTCTGTTTGCCAGTAGAATCCAAAAGTCTTAGACTACAAAATCTAAACTTCAAAACACATTTAAAACTTGAAATAAATAATGTTGCATGAATATTAGTACTACTACTATTACGACTACTACTAATACTAAAATAAGAAACAGTAGTTCAGTAATAAAATAATTTAATTCATGACATTTGAGTCTTTAATGCAAAATATAAACATATAAAATATAATGCCAAATACTCAAATATTGTTTATTTGTTTGTTTACATAGCTATTTACTTTTTTACTCAGTGTTTTGCGCAAAATATAATTAGCAATGAAGTAAAAATTTATTATATTAGAAAAACAAAATGTACACACTTTCGGAAACCAGTGTTGTTGTTTCTTTTCTTTTTTTTAACAAGTACTATATTTTCTGAATTTACTAAGATTTATTGATTTTCTAATTTTGGCCTGGGTTGGCAAATGTAAAACAACAACTACTACAATAATAATCACCATGATCATAATGACATTAACAAGTATTATTATTATGTAGTAATTTATTTTATTTTTATTATTATTATTTACATATAATAATGTAGCTGGGGCTGCCAAATATAAAAATAACAACAACAACAACAACAATAATAATAATAATAATTATTATTATTATTATTATTTTTATTATTATTATTATTATATTCAATACATTCAGGTTCATTATTATCAAATACGTTCATTTGTGACATTTGAGTTTTTAATGCAAAATCTGGCTAGACAAAATACTAAAATATTGTTTGGTTATTTACCTTACTTATTTATTTATTTAGAATATTATTTACTTTGTGCACTCTGCATGTACAACACTGAATAACTAAATCTAAAACCAGATTTGTTTTCAGTTGCCTTGCAGATTGGAAAAAAAAAAAGAAAGACTTTTTTTCTTCTGGTTGCTGATAGAAAAAGCTGGCTGCCTCTGTGAGTGACATATTTCCAAGCAGTCGGCACACATTGCGGGTCTCAGAAGAACATGGCTGTCAAAGTGACAGTTTATTGACAGGTTCTTCAACTGCATGGGTGTCTGCCTCTCTTTGAATCATCACTGGTGCTCCAGCAAATGCGATCCCCTCTGATGGGCCCCTTTAAACTCACCTGATGTCCCTGAGCAATAAGAGAAGTGGCAGATAACAAATAAGCCCATAATTATCACATCTCGGGCCCTCGTCACGTACTGTATTTGCATAGCATTGGTGTTTTGAAAGCAAAGTGTATTAAACCTGCAGAAAACATTTTTTTTTTTTTTTCTGGAATTCACCCCCAAAAAAGACAACTCATAGTTTCGGATAAATATGACTTACTTTATTCTGTAAAACACAAGATGAGTTTTTACTTTTTTTATTATTTTATTTTAACACTAATTCAATCAGGTTTGTATAGAAATGGTTCAGTATATTCTGTAATTCAAGTTAACAAATTCATTGAAAAGGTTGGATTTGAGGAGAAAAAAATCATACACACAACTGATTGATATGGATATGACAAATATTTTGACAAATTAACAGCTTCATATTAATATAACAAAACTGATTCCAAATCATGTATGAATCATTCAGTTTCTGAGAACCATATTAACCGATTCATATGAATATGACAGATTATTTTGTGACATACACAATTCGAAACAGAATATGATTTGTGTACAAACTATTCATATTAATATAACAAAACTGATTCCAAATCATGTATGAATCATTCAGTCTATTTTTGTGAACCAGGTTAACAGATTCATATGAATATGACAAAACAGAATCATTCTGATTTGTGTAAGAATCATTGAGTTTATTTGAACTTGATTAACAAATTTATAACAAATTTGATTAATTCAACCGAACAGTTCTGATTCATGTACAGTGATTCAGTCTGTGTGCTTGAGATACCGTATGTGTATCATAAACGAATGTGATTCATGAACAAATAATTGAGTCTTTTTTGTGAACCAGGTTGACAGATTCATTGAAAAGATTGCACTCAAAAGAACAGAACAGAATGTAACCCACATTCCCTGAAGGAGGGAACGGAGACGTTACATATGGGAACTCGCCAGAGAGACCAATTGCCTTTGAGCCTTTTACTAAAGGCCAATGAATATTGGCGTGCACTGATTGTGCGTGTTGGGTGTTGCCCAGCCTGCAGCCCTACGAATATCTGCTAGAGAGGCGCCGTGAGCCAAAGGATGTTTCCTAAGGGGCACGGCTCTTCCCTGGTATGAATAAGATGGCATCTACCACCCAATGGCCAACCTCTGTTTGGAGACAGCATTCCCTTTCTGCTGTCTGCAATAGCAAATAAGAGCTGCTGGCGAGTGTGGTCGGAGTAGTGGCACTTTCAGAGCGTGTACAGGACACAGCGACTCCCGGGGCAGAGCTTGCAGGTTCGCTACATGATCGCGGAAAGGCGTGGTAGGAACCTGGGCAGATTCAGTCACTAAAGTCGCTCCTGGACCACCGTGGTGGACATCACCTGACCAAGGACACGTGCTGCGACTTTCATAATTCGGAGAGCGAGGTCAGTCGCAGCGCGGAGTTCCTGCATAGCCCCCAGGTCCGGCCCACTCTCGTGCAGCGGTGCATCAGAAGTCCGCACGGCTTTTACCCCGGAAGGAACATGAACGATCACCTGAAAGTCCCCCAAGTGCCTCGCCGCAGCGCGGGAAGGATGCGAGGGGAGCCGTCTTGCGGACGAGAGGTGGGACTTCAACACCGCCATGGTCATACGCTCGTAATGAACGCATTGACCATCCACAAAAGCTGCCTCAGAGTGCACTCGGCCCAGACACGCGAGACAACAATCATGTTCTTCCGAAGAGGTGAGGAAACTCCCGCATCCAGAAACGCACGGCCGGTTTGACATTCCGAAGAACGCTTGCCAAGGGAAGACTTAACGCAGCAACTCCGTGCACTCAGAGGTCTTTTGCTCACTGGATATGCAAGATTACTTGGCACACAAGCCTTTAAAAAAGCTACCAGCCCGCACGATTCGCTGACAGCCGCCCAGATGAAATGCTGTCAGACAAGAGAGCAGGAACTCTTAAAATCAGGACTCTTCCTCGATCGTTCTCCAGAACTTGCAGAGGGGGTCTCCTCTGAAGCAAAAATCTGCATCAGTGAACGCCAATATTCATTGGCCTTTAGTAAAAGGCTCAAAGGCAATTGGTCTCTCTGGCGAATTCCAATATGTAGCGTCGAAGTGATTCGACTGAAAGGGTAACCAGTTTTTGATGTGTTTTTTTTTTTTTTTTTTTGAGCCGGATTAATCAGTTCTTTGTGAAGATGTGACACAAAAGAACCAATAGTTTGCAAAAAATACAGAAGCCATATGAATCACTCAATCCAGTTTTGTGTACCAATTTATTAAAAAAGATCAAGCTCAAATTAACAGTGTCTTTGCAAACTGGACATTTGATCTTTAAAAGGTTTGTTGTATAAACCACTTTCAAGACACTTTTGTGCAACCTGGTTTTATAAAAATACATACCTCTGTGCACTTTTTGTGCAACACAGTTTTTACGTGCCTTACTACATGTTTCACTGCAGTTTCAAAGAGAAATGTCCACTAAGCGGTGCTAAAATGCAGGTTCAATATGTAAACCCTGGCACATTTTTATTACGTTGATATAGGATTCAAAATTAAAATATTTGTTAACTGTTGCTAAAGTAAATGCTCTATCATGTAAACAAATGCAAAACTACTGTAATATAAAAAGGCATTTGTTAATGCAATCATGCCATTTTATTACCTTTTACCCAGATTTACTGCCTCAAGTGTTTATTTTCTTTGGAAACTGAAGTGATATGTACTTATTGGTACATATTTTGTGTTGCTAAAAAGTGCACCTAGGTATGTTTATACCAGGTAGCTTTTTTGAATACACCAGTCCACATTCACTTTCATTATGTGGATGTTCTTAAAAAAAAATCACTGTTTGGAAAGATGTGATTGTGAGTAAATGATGGCTGTAATGAAATTTCTGAGCAAAATATCTCATGAACTCATGGTTGTCTATGAATAGTTTGTCGTCATACTCTAGTGACGTGAAAGAACTTTGAATATAAAACTAAAGTGTGGTGAGACAATAAAGGCTGAGGTTTGAAAAAAGGGACTAAATGGCTTGACCAGACTAAGGTCCACTGAAGTACAAAGCATACTAAAGGACAAGATTGCTCCTATTGTGTTTCTTGGCTGTATTTCCCCACAGAGCAGCTTCTATCTTCCGAGACCCTGCGGGCTTCATATCAAACCTTCAAAAAAGAGGCATAAAAAAAAGAACAAAAAGATAGACTGCGAGCGAAAAAGAAATAACTTTTTGGAGTACGCTGAAAATAGATCTGCAATGACTGGCTCGTAGAATTTCATCTTTATTCTACCTGGAACACAAAAGACTAATCATGGCCATCACAATGGCCGTGTTCCCATCGCTCAGTGAGTTATAGCTCAGGCGGAGCAGCGGATTAGATGAGAGGTGGCACTGTCCTGTGTATCTTGCCAGAAATACTGAAAGAAAGTCTACAAGAAATCGGACGTTTGGCTTGTTTTGGCTTGAGTGTTTCATGTCTTGTAAATGAAAACAGAACATGAGTGTGTGATTGCCCGTCGTGTTAAACTGACACCTACTGTAACTCATTTCTGATTGTGCTACGGGCCTAAATGATGGCTTAAGTTAAGAAAGGCCGTATCTAGAAATGTCTGTGGCATTTAAATTGAACTGTGTGTTGCTTAAGAGTGTTTTTTAGAAAAACTTTTAGTTTTCCGATGCTTGAATTCCTTTAAGGTTGCTTCTCTGGTCCGTTCCTCAAAAGGTACACCAAAAGGTCAACTAATTGGTGGTTCATCTTTAATTAGTTTGGCTCTTTTGCACGGCTGCCGTCAGGAATTGAAAGCAGTGGAGTGATAGCTGACATCACCACCCCCTTCACTTCCTTCATCCCTTCCAACCCTGTCTGATTCATTTCATCTTCATTTCCCTAGATCCTGTTTTTAAAGTTTTATTTAGGCTGTCATTTATTTAATAAGGGATTATTTATTTAGCGCATCAAATCATTCTGGAATGAATATTTATATATTTGTGGGGGCTTTAAATATTTACATGGTCCCCTCCACTTTCTCTGGTGCCAAGCCACAGTAATGCGTGTTGTTGTTGGATATGCAGCGGAATAACAAGACTGGTTTCAAAGTAAATAATCCTTTGCATATATTTGAACTTAATTGCTTTGAATGTATTATGAGAGTTGATGCTCTGATCTGAGTGTAATTTTGAAGTAGAAAACGGATGGAGCGGGGTCGAGGTGGTGTTATTGCATATGAATTATGCTGGTATGAATTTGAATAGTTTTGCGACTTAGCGACTTGCAATTGCAACATTCACTTTGTTGGCTTGTGAAACCCTGGTTTCCTTCTGACCTCTTGACCTGACATCGTCCTTGACATGTTCCAGTAATCCTGAAAGAGGCTTAGCCACTTAAGCCCACTTTAATTTCTTACCGCTCGTTTTTTGCGCAACAGTCAACCTCACACTCTTTCATTTTGCTATCATTAGTCACATCTTGAAGTGCACCGAACACTCTTTGTTGAGCCAAGAGCCAATAAACGCAAACAGTAGTTGTTTTCTTGTTTTGCCAAATATAAATTGTACATTGCTTAATATATATTGTTGATACTGTAGCAATATATGTAAAGTTAATAAAGATATTGCTTTCAAATCAAGCAGCCTTTTGTTGCTCAACTTGGTTAAGCCACCTGTTCAACTTCAAGCAGCTGCAAAATCTATGTTGGAAAGTTGGAAAGTTCCTATTAAAATCACTGGATTTCATCCACAAAATTTTTTCATATTTGGTGATAAGGAGTCACAGCCGACAGATAGGAAGACCATAATGTGGCACTTTATGTATTTTTCACCAAGAATGCAATCCCAGAATTCATTGCATCGAGATAAGTGGGAAAAAATATAAATTAGCTAACAGGGAGACATTATGCTGACTGTTTCACTTACAGTAGCATGGAAAACGATCCAAAATAGTTCATTCAAAAATTGTTTGAGTTGCGCCTTTTTACCCTTATACGATTATCAGACATCTGGCTTGTTTTGAGTGTTGCATATCTTGTAAATGAAAACATGAGTGTTTGTTTGCCCGTCGTCTTAACTTAACTGTTTTTTACCCTTATACAAGTATTGTTAGCTTGGCAACGTGCTAACATCAAACTCTTCTGTGTGAAGCTCACTTTAGAACAGAGGCCTAGTGCGAACATTAGCATTCATCTTAGCCAAAATCAAATGTGGCATCACATATTATTTGCTGAGAAAGCAATTCCAGAATTCATTGCAGTAAAATATGTGGTTAAAAAACAACAACAAGAAGTTTAAATTTCAATTGAATATAAACTTTTTCATTCAACAAGGAAAATGTATCAAGATTCATTTACTCAATGTTTGTGTGTTTTTTTTTTCCTGTTAGCTTAGCAATGCTAACATCAAACTCTACTGAAGTTGATTGTGAGTTATAAATCCCTTGTGCGAAGCTCACTTTGGAACAGAAGCCTGGGGTGAACATTAGCTGAATTTAGTGTTCATAGTCAGATGTAGCATTGCAATATTATTTGATGAGAAAGAAATCCCAGAATTCATTGCAACAAGAGAAGTGGGGGGAAAAATACAAAATGTCTGACAGGGAGTGAAGGTTCATTCAGTGTGAAGAAATGGTTGTGTTTATTTAATGTTTATGTGTGTTATTTCTTTATTATTCTTAGTGAAAATGTTTCGTTGTTAGCTTAGCAACACGCTAACTTAAGACTGATTTGAAAATTACATTGGAATAGGAAAACATTTATAGCCTTTGGCTTAGTGTTTATGGCCTATGGCCTAATGTGAACATTAGCTGGAGCATAGCACTAATTTTAGGCATAATATTTGTGGCATTGTATGTATATTTCACTGCAATGTGATGAGTAGGGAAACCTCCAAATTTCCCAATAGGCAAGGATAAATGTTTGTAAATAAAATTTTATTTCTTTAGTATGAAAACGCTTACTTGATTATTTTACCTAATTTTAATAAGAGTTGCATCTTTTTAGCCTTATTATGCAGCCATTGCGCTGTTAGCATAGCAACGTGCTAGCATTAAAATCGATTGTGAGTTTACTCTCCTGTGTGACGCTCATGTTGGAACAGAGGTCATTCCAGGCTAATGTTTATAGCCTAATGTAACGTATGGCGTAGTGCGAACATTAGCTGGAGCGTAGCGCTATCTAGCTAGACTGTTCAATCAGATGTTGTCTCCATACTATTACCACGGCCCCTAATGAGCAGCTCCTAGCAGGTGCGCAGGCCGAGTAGCACCCAGATTTGTACCGCATGCTAAATATGGCCTGTAATCTTTATTCCTCTGAGTAGCTTATTAAAAGTGAAAGGAAGATGAAACCTTGTAGCGTGCAGACCATTCCTTTTCTCCTACTGTTTATCAGCGGATCTTTTTCCTCCCTTAATATTGAGGTTATAGTAACCTTAGTGGGTGATAGATGTGGCGTGTGACTTCAGGTAATAATAGCCATGATGGATCCCTACCTGAACCCAGGAGATATAATCTTGCAGGATGCGAAAGATAAAGTGGCAGCCGGTTGAAAGATACACACATAGCTGTTGCGCCCATCCAGCGACGCACTTTATCACAAGGCAGACAACACCGGGGTGTCCAAATTTATGACGGCTTGCTGTGTCTTTAATTCATCAATGGTTAACTCAGCCCCAAGTGTATTCATTGGTATCTGCTGGTTGGTGAATAATGTTATATCTAGAGAGTAAATACTCGGTTTGTTTGCATTTCTGTTGTTTAATTTGAATTAGAATTATGTAGCTTCAGATTTCAGCTGCAGAGACATTCATGAAACGTGAGCAGACCAAATTTATCATTAAATTCGTAAAACTATTCCTAAGTAAAATGTTACATTTAAAATTGTATTCAAAATGTATGCATAAATGGTTTTCTAAGTATATTTATCTCATTAATTAAGTGGCTACATACTATTTGTACTGTATTTAAAATTTTAATTAATTAAAAGTATAATATCTTAATGATAAAAAAAGGTTACGAATATATACTCGACATTTGAAGTGAATCGAAACCTTTCTTCAAAGTTGTCCTAAAACCTAAAACCAATATGTGTTTTTGTTTTAGGACAACTTTAACTTAATGTATAAAGATGTGGTGTTGAATGTTTGAAGATAAATGCACACTTGAATTATGTACTGTATGGCTTTTAAGTTTTGCAAGATTTTACTATATAAATTCATTGCTGGCTGGACTCAAACCTGAATTACTTACATGACCATCACAGCTCAATATATATAAATATATATATATTAGGGCTGCACGATTTGGGAAAAATGTCACATTGCGATTATTAATTGCGAAAATGCACACACAGATTACTAATAAAGCTGAAATCTGTATTTCTCAAATGAGGTACAGAATAAAGTGCAATCTAGCAACAACAAATTAAAACTAAATTGTACAAAATTAAATAACAGTAACATCTTTACTGAACTAATGACATTAAATTAACATTAAAATTAAATTAAAAAGTCAAAAGTACAGATAAATAAAACAAATACCCATTTTTATATTTGTACATGTTGTCCCGAAACATTTTAGCAGGATGTACAGTAACATATACTTAGTATATTTCTATTGGTATCTCTTGTCCAGTGTCAATCATTTTCTCAAATCCCTCTTTGTTAAAAGTGCGTTCACACTTGAGGCAACTTGGGCGAATATATCTCGCTATTCGCGTAACATTGGACGCTTGAACATGTCGAGTTTAACGCCGGTTTCACACTGCACACGTCAGCAGCGCTGTCTAATTGCGTCTTTGCATTGACTTAACAAGTAAATCACTCACGCTTAGCGCTTTATTCGTGTCTGGTTTGAACGCAAGAATGAATGTCTTGTTACGTCCACGAATGCATTTGTTTATTTAATATAATGGCAACATTTGTTGTAATGTAATCGCATTGGCTGACATCGCGATTGCGATATGATTAATAATGCAATCCTAATATATATATATAAATATATAATACTGTTTAGGACACCAATTGTCATTCATACATGCATTTTAATGTTGCCAAAATGCTGTAACTGACCAATCAGCATCCAAGACCAAAACTATATGCACTACATTGACCCCAAATTGTCGTATTGATAGTCAAGTGATATGTAAATGTGTTTTATTTTAGAATACAAAAAGCGTCACGCAACGAGGCTAATAACGCACGCGCGTATGTGTATAGCCTCCCGCTCCGATCTCCCAGCGCAACAACAGCACGCGGTACAAGGTGGCACAGTCATTGCTCCATTAGCAGGTAATTAATGACGCTCATTTGTGTAACTGTTATTAAGCCCGTTGAAAGATTGTTTGTGTTCAGATGAAATGAAACGCATCCCAGAAGCCATCCATTGTGGCGGGCAAAGATTAAAAGAGCAGTAACGCTCTTTGAAAAATGTTATTTTATCGATGGCGATTTTTCACCATACCCTCTGGGCCGCTGCTGACAGGGAAACGCTGTAGTCCTCCTTCATGTTGATGTCCTTTTTTAGTCTACAGTACCTGGGGAGAACAGTAAGTGTGACTGATTCATTCCTTGACCAGTAAAAGGTGTCAGCCAGGTGAGAATGGATGTGGTGGGTATTGACAAGAAGAAATGCCTGCCCTGTTGTCCTGTTCAGTCAGCATGGATAAAGAGGCTGGGAAAACGAGTGTGTTCTGAACAGAAGCTACAGTCACGCTTTCCTGGTTTTGACCAAGGGCAGGGCCTCGCTATTGGCGGTAATGTTGCCTCTGGTTTGAAACGTAGTGTGCTGCCTAGTTAGATAGTATTTTCAGCCAAAATATGGTGGCCAGAAATACTGTCTTGATAACTTTTTAGACACAGTTGTCGTTATCAGTTCAATCTTTCTTTGGATAGTTTAGATGTTTATTGTTATAGTATGTGCAAATAGCAAGTCTTTTTTTGTTTCTTCTACACATATAACTTCATACCTCAAATCATCTTGTCAAGGTGCACTAACAATTTTTGGGACTTAATTTGCCAGTCAAATAAAAAGCTGTTAAAAAAAATCTAAACTTAAAACAAACAAAAGAAAAGGTCAAAAAGACGAATCTCTAACTTTAGCAACAATATGTTAATAGCAACATGTTAAAATATGTTCAGATAACTTAAAAAAAAAAAAGCTAATTAAAAACTTAGCATCAGCAATATGTTACAAACAACGCCTAAAACCTTGTCAAACCTCAAAGCGATGTTAAAAAGTGCTCATGGACGCTTAACAAACATTATCATTTGTAACTTTATCAACAGAATAGCAGCATTATAAAATTTGTTTCGAGAACTTCAGCTAAAACGTAGTAACTTTTAACATGTTAGCACCTGTATGGGAAAATGCTAAATCAATAACACATAGACCTCATAGCGACGTGTCAGAAACCACTTACAGAAACTGAAGACCTTAGCATCAGTGTAGCTAAATACTAAAAAGGATTCTTAAGCTAACGTTTAAATCGTAGCAAACGTTAAAATCTAGTCTCAAAACCTTAGCATCTGCTTAAGCCACTTGAAATATAATGACAAGCTTACTAGCAAATGAGGGGGCAACCCCTGTTGAAAAACAAGCGTATGCTGGTTCGGTAAGTTTTGAAGCTGGAATGCTTGTTTATGCTGGTTGTGTGCTGGCAAAGGGCCGGCATAAACCAGCATCTCAGCTTCAAAACACACTGCAGAGGAATAAAGTCTAATTTCGGTTTTGCCATGTGAAATGTCCAAAAGAATGCTTAATTTAAAGGACTCTTCACTTTGGCTGCAGATGTGCAAGAACCGTTAATGTAACCGAGTGAGAAGAAAATAATTCAGTTCTAGTGTTTCCACCCAACCGTGGTTGTTTTTGTGCTCCTGCAGTATTTTAGGCTTTATTTCATGCCAATTACAGTGTCTTCATGCCTGGTATAATCCGGCCTTTATTCCTCTCTATGTGATAGTATCATTTCCTCTCGCTGGTGTCCGTTGGCGGCTCTGTATCTGTATCCTGGAGTGAATGGCCCGGCTCTCTTACAGGGATCTGATTTCCCTCAAGAGAGGATCACGTTGGCTCCTTTTTTCTGCACTCCAGCGAGGGAGGAAATTTTTGCTGGGCTTTTCTACTGATTGAGAGAGAGAGAGAGAGAGAAAGCCAGGAGGGATTGGGTGGAGAAATGAAAAGTAGTTTGTGAACAAACGTAGAGGCAGATCACTCGGTGACAACAGTACACAGCCAACACACACACTGGCACACTAACAAACAGGCACTAGGAAGAAACATCTCTTTGGGAATTATATTTAGCATCTGGTATGAAATATTGCAAAAATAACGTGAATAAGTCATAGACACTGTCACGAGTCACTCCTTAAAATCTGCCATTGCGACACAACAATATGTCTATATATTTGGTTAGAACTGACACTGGGGTCAAACAGTTTAACGTCAAAATAATCACAGGCCAAACTGTGTAAGAAAATATGAATATTTTAAGATTCTGAAGTATATGGTGTATATATTTCTGCTACTCCAAAATGTTGTTGTTGTTAACCCCTTGAACTTGTAATCCCAGTACCGGCCTATTATTTGCACAATTGCATGTTTTGTTTTTTTAAATATGAATATGAATATGAATATTATCCTGTCGATCTTCACGATTGGGTGAATTGTTTGTGGGGGCGAGTCCATACCTTATTTTCTTCCTTCATGTAACATAAAAGCAAAAGTCATCCATGAATTTCGAAAGGGTAGATTGTAAGCTTTCAAAAGATACTATATATGTCTATATTTGTGCTCCAACATGTATAATATTTAAATAAATAAATAAATAAGCACGCGCAATAAACAACAATTAATAGTAGATTTGATATATTTAGCTTAAAATATTTTACAATTGAAAATTTGTTTATTATTGCCATTGTTAATAATAATAATAATAATTTTGCAGTTTTGTTTTTTAGTTTAATAATTGAATTTAATCATTGCTGTTATTATTGTTAAAAAACAATTTTTATTTTGCAGTTTAATAATTAAAAGTAGTAAGTAATAAGTAATGCATTTATTACTACTATTCTTGTAGAAATTGATTGTATATATTTTGATAATCGTGTTATACAATTGATAATTAATTGCTGTTGCATTTTAAAACAGCAACATTTGTTATTAAATTGTCAAATGAGACGATAACAACAACAACAACACTAATCATAATAATAATAATAATAATAAAATATCACTATATATTATTTTTATTTTATAATATGTATTTATATTTTATGTAATATATTATTGTGTTGTATATTCTATTAATTATATGTTATAATAATACAGTATTATTCAGATTCTATATTAAAGCCAAACCAATTGCTTTTATAATTTATATTAAGTATTATTAATATTTCACTTGTATTAACATATTTACATTTGATTTATTTCTGCCGCATGTAAAGTGTAAACCATCTGTTAATGTGTTTAAAATAAGGTTGGATCTTATGAATATTTATGCTATTATAAAATGTAAATAGGTGGCATGACGGTTGTCAGTGATCTTTCTTGCTGTAAACTTTACGATGACTTTATTAAACAGAGGGAAATGAAGAGGAGAGTCTGGCTGGGCCCGCAGTCCTCGGGATGGCACAGACTCAGGCAGGAACTGGCTCTTTGTCATCGCTGTTAGCATTAGCCAGAGATTTGCATACATTTCTGTGGGAAAGCATTAAAGGAACACAACAAAGAAAGGAAAAGACTAATGCACTATTGAAAGTCTCCCTTTCAAGATTTAAAGAAGCTCCATTAGAAATGGATGACTGCTCATGTAGTTTTTATTACATTTTCTGTCAGTGCTCTCCGCTCCTCCTGTGGAAGTCTTTGATTATGGTCCAGGTTTGGAAGAGAATGAGAGGAGGAGGAGGCTATTGTGTTGGTACCGTGCAGATGTTGTTTGCTGTCTTCTGCAGCGGTGTTTGTTATTTCATAAGTGCAGCTTTTAAATCTGAATAAAACTGTCTACAAACAAAGTCCTTCAAAGACTAGTTTAGTTTGAGGGATAATAATAGAATTGTATGTGTGTGATTGGTTTTTCATGTCTCAGTTTTGCATAAAGAGATTTTATAAATTCACTACTGCTACTACTTCTAATTATTATTATTATTATTATTAATTTATTATATTAAATAATAATAAAAATATCTTTTTCTATCTATGTTTCAATATATGAGTACATGGTGTGTATATGTTTAGTTATACTTCTCCAAAATTATAGTAATAATTAATAAAGTAATAAGTAATAACATCATGTTAATTTTATGTTTTTATTATAAATATATGATATTTGTGTGTGTGTTTGTGTGTGTGGAAAGCAGTCTCTGTTTTGCATGAAGAGATTTTATAAATTCACTAAAAATAATAATAATTATTATTGTTGTTTTGTTGTTATAAATAATAAGATTATCATTATTTATTTATTATTATTATTATTATTTTATACATCAATACAATTTATAAAACTGTTTCAATAAATGAGTATATGGTGTGTATGTGTTTAGTTATACTACAAAATTATAGTAATAATTTATAAAGTAATAATGTTTTTATCATAAATATATCATCTCATTATTTATTTATTTACTTATCATCATCTTTATTATTCATTTATAATAGTTGTCTAAAGAAACTGATTTTGTATAAGTATAAATAATTATTATTAATATTTATTATTTATAAAA
>JAUMHG010000079.1:10494886-10507846 GCA_032359395.1 Enteromius anoplus | reverse complement strand
TTCTACTTCACTGTGTTGCTTAATATTTTTTGCTGCTTATATGCAATTTTTTTATTTCTTATATGCATTTGTTTTTAAACTACGCCATGATTTTTGCAGAATTTTTACAAATTTATGACTTTACCACATCAGTATCCAAAACATATTTAGGCCTACACCATATATGTATATATATACATATATATTTCTACTTCACTGTTTTTATTTTATTTTTTGCTGCGTCTTTGTAATTACTTGTACAATTGAAAATTGAGTGAAAATTGATTTCCAAAAATGCACACCATTTTACTCAGTGTTATTGTACATTTTTCAAACTGTTACAAGTATACAATTTAACTAGAGCCATTATCTATGATAAAAGAGTAAAAAACATTTTTGCCATTATCTAAAATAAAACTGACATTAGTCATTCCCAGCGATTAGAGTCTCACAATAGCTTGATAAAAAGAAAAAAGCGATCGTTTTGCGTTTGTCTCCGCATTCATTCTCTTCTAAAACCTCACAATGAAATGCCACGACCTGTAGGACCCAAAACCACCCGGGCTCATCAGAATTAAGAGGTTGAATCACAAAGGTTCTTGAAGCTCTCGAAAGACACCTAAAACACAGTCCTGATCACATGAATCCTAGTTTGGCACCGGCGTCCTTTATCTTCTTATTTGTAATGTTGAAAAAAAGAGAATCGCTGTTCCTAAGTTCTAGAGGGAATTCGATTCAGTCGTTACCATGGGAACAGAAAGGATGAAGATGTATCTGTGTACGATAGTTGCCAAGCCCTGCTGACTTAGTGTATATTCGTGCGTGTGCATGAAAGCGTGCTTTTTTGCATGTTATCATGTGTTTTTTCTATCTGTTTGCATAGGCGATGGAGATTCATGATGTTAGTTTATGGATCTGCTTCTCAAAAGCCTCTTGGCTCAAGGTTCACAATAACAAAAAAAGCTGATCATTTAGCAGGAACACATTCAGAAGCAGTTCACCGGAGAAACGGCTCATTAAAGAAGGTCACTTCATCATTTGGGTTTGCCACAGACCTTATGTTAACCCTCTCTTTCTCTGTTTAAGTGGTTTAAGTGTTGGTTATTTCACACCCTATTAGCCTGACTTTAGAAATAGTGTTAAGTCAGTCGTGTGGTCACTGCAGGGGTGACAGTTTGGGG
The DNA here is from genome assembly GCA_032359395.1 of Enteromius anoplus. NCBI lineage: Eukaryota > Metazoa > Chordata > Actinopteri > Cypriniformes > Cyprinidae > Enteromius > Enteromius anoplus. Next base: position 10,506,686 of record JAUMHG010000079.1, on the reverse strand, counting down.
GAGGAAGAGTCGATGAATGTGACAATGATACGCACGATTCATCTAGAGTCGTTTAGGTCTCCGTTGCTTATTCTGCGGAAGGATGGAAAGCTAATTGGATTGGGAAGGAGGCGTGTTATAGGGTACTTGACATGAAAGCTTCTCTGCACAGCTGAGGCCGACGCGTCTGTGCTCCAATCAAAACTGATAGCGCCACGACTCCTTTTCATTCTGCTCTCAGCATGCCATTCAAATTATTTGTCTCTTTCATTTCTTTCGCCAATTCCAGTGATTTTTTATTTATTTTTTTTCAGTTATTTACTGCAGGGGAAAAACAGATTTTAGTTTAGTTTTCTGGAGTGCTGTTTGGTTTTGGATGTTTCATATATTGAGCTGTGGTGCTCATGTGGGAGACTTGGATTTGATTCTTTGGATGCTCCACACATTTAGCTTTGATTCTCAAGTGGCAAATGTAGGTTCGAATCTGCCCTAGAACATCTCATAGTCCTGCTTTTTTTCCTTCTTTATTTTATTTATGATTTACGTTCATTAATTTCATGTTCCTTTGATTCTTAAACCGTCTGTAAGAAATGTATTGTAATAACCATAAAATGTTATGTTCAACAGGCATTAAGAAAACATGTTTATTTCAAGTACAGCAGTAGTACAGCCTGGATATTCTCGTTTAAAAAGCACAGTTGCAGCCTTCAACTGATGTTTATGTTGTCATGTTTTGTTTTGGCCTGAAGCGCCACCCTCCATCTATCTCCCAATCACAAAGTCAGTAGTGTTTTGGCATCCAGGTTGCCTGCTTGGCAGAAAATACAATGCATTTTATTTAATTCATTGTTATGTGCGTTCGTTCCTGTTGGTGTCGTCAATCATGATTGTGCGTCTAAAAAAACCCTCTCCGGTATTTTGAATTTGGACTGCAATACCTAGTTCAACCACAAGATGTCAATTCTACGTACGGTTCCTTTAATGTCTTTTTTTCTGGGGCCCTACAGTGCCGCATAAGAAATGTTTGTCTTTAGATGCACACATTGAGCTGTGATGCTCATGTGGGAAATTTAGGTTTGAATCTGGTCTGCAACATCTCATAACTTCTCATAATTTCTTTATTTTCAGTAATTTCTTGCACTTTCAGTTATATTTTTAACAGTAAAATTACGGTAAACAAGATTAGTTGTCCTTTTTTACCTCATTCTTCCATTTCTCATGGACAAGTTTTTTATAAAAGTCTATAAACTATTATTATAACAATATTTATATACTATTATGGGATTTATTTGTCATTTGAATACAGTTTTTATTTTATACCACGTAAAACATTTTTTTATATATATATTTTTTTCATTTTATATATATATATTTATATATTTATTTATTTATTTTATTTTTTCCTCTAGCAATATTTGACTATTTGATACTATTTTAACTATTGTAGTTGCTTCATTTAAATTATCAAAAATGATTTTTAATTTTAATACCACCATTAGAAAAATCAATTCATGTTACATTTTGTCTAGACAAAAAAAAAAACATATATATATATATATATATATTTAGCCACCATTTTTAACCACCTTTTTTTAACGTTTTTGCATCTCGTCATTGGCATAGTGCAAACTGTCCAAAAAGAACATCCCATTAAACTGCCAGTAATTTTCATTTGCACAGTTAAAATCAAGTCCTAAAACAGCAAAAGTAAAGTAACACATACACACGTCTATGTTAGCAGTCTGGTTAACAACTCGAACAAGCATCAAAATGTGCATGTTTTCCAAAGTGAACGCAATGCTCCTGAAGATGAACCCCCCTTCTGCCCACGCAGACGCATAGTCTGAGCGTGTTGGGGCATGCTAACTCAACACGACAGTATGCTCCATGTGTGCCGCAGCAGAAGAATGCAGTTATTAAGCGGAGCACCTGCAGGCAGAAACACTCTCCTACCACTAACCAGAAGACAAAGTAGCCAGAAAAGCCCCGAGTGGGCTGAGCAGCGAGCTCTAATGTGCTGCTTTTATTCATCACGGCCCCGCGTCCACTGCTGCACCGCCGCGAGGGACAGTGAACGATTCGGACTATTCAGCCTCATTACAGAGTCATATTAATATTTAACGGGCTGAAATTGAGAAATAACGAGGTAATTGATGGCATCAAAAATGGAAGTGCTTGAACTCTATTGTATTATTTAAATATTTGTAATAGTGTCGCAATTACGGCGAAAGAAATGCATCTGAAAATGCAATACGGTAAAATATTTAAGCCCAATAAGTCGAAATAGAAAAGCAAGGTTACAGTGTTCCGACAGAGCTTTAAATCACATCCCTCGAAATTTAATTTAACAGATATAAAGAAAAAAAAATCTGATTTGTTGGCCCTACTGTGGAAGATTTTCTCCCGCAGAGCATAAAGCTCTGAGTCAGATGTGTGAAATATGAATTTGCATTGAGATTTCTTAACAGGCACACGTGAAGATTATGCGGAAGGTGCTTCACATTTCGGCTCTTTCTTAAAAGCTCTGGGTTGAGGTTGCCTGTTTGTGCTGATCCGAGACCTGCGGCTGTTGCTTTACTCATACCTCAGACTTCATAAGAGAGATGATGAATGCAGATCTCAGATCAGCGTGAGCTGGAGTGGGCTAATAAGATAGTAAGAGAGAGAAAGAGAGAGAGAGAACGATGGTTAGTAAGCTTGGTGAAAGTTCATGTATCTTCTATCTGTTCCTTTTCGATAGATAAAGTGCTATATATATTACCAGCTCTGAGCTGTTCAGCATGCCTCTTTTCATTGTTCTGTAGTCTGATGTCAAAGGGTATTTTTTTCCCCCTTTTGTGAGGTCTTGTTCGTGTATGTATGCATGCACGCATGCAAAAAAAAAAAATTATAATAATAGTTATGTCAAAAGATTAATCACAATCGCAGTTTTTGTTTTCATAATATATGAGAATGTAATGTGTATATTTATTACACATATATAAATACACACACATACGTGTATATATTTCAGATAAATAGGTTCATATATTAAAAAGATTTATTTATAATATAAATTATATGAATATAAATATAGACATGTGTGTATATATACTGTATGTGTGTATTTATATATACATAATAAATATAGACAGAACACACATATATATAATGCAAACAAAAACTTTTATTTTGGATGCGATTAATCAATTCATTTTTGACAGTACTTAAAAAAACAGTGAAGTCTAATTCAGAAATTAATTGTTCTTGATTCTGGTTTGATTCTTTTGAATGAATCAGTCATGAGCAGCTTAAATTAATTTTTTATAAATTTTAAAAATATAGATATGTAATATTAATTATAGATGTATTTAAATATATATATATATATATATATATATATGTGTGTGTGTGTGTGTGTGTGTGTGTGTGTGTGTGTGTTTGTAAATAAATACATATTGTAAAAATGTCTCTTTATGTGATTTGTTTTTTTGTTTAATATATAATTTAGGCCATTTGTTGTGGAAAGGCATCTAAAACTGCTACGAAATTAAATTTTTCCTAACACTTTAACATTTACCTTTTAATACCAGACACAAAAAAAAATCAACAAAGAATCCAACAATTTTACATGAGCTTTTTAACACTTATTTATGTGAGTAGATTAGAGAAACACACAATAAACAGCACATCCTGATCTCTCCTTTCAAAAGTGAAATGGACTATTATGATTTAGTATGTTTTCTGGACTGAGAACTATTTCCCCAACTTTTTTGTTTCTTCGACATTTTATTCTTCCTTTATTCCTCAGTGTTACCTTTTGTTAAGCGACCTTGAGCTTGTGGAAAAGCACTACAAAAACCTCCTCTTCTTGTAGCATATTCTTCTTCTTTTAAATTGTTTGGAGAAGAAATCGAGACTCTTAGAGAAAGCCAGACCTTGGATGATGTATATCAGATGGTGTTCTCGTTGTCGGTTGCCATAGTACCATAAATTAGTTCCACAGACAACAGTATTGAGGACCCAACTCTGGATGCTATGCGTTTGCTCACAACGCTTATCTCTGACAGCAGATAAAACAACGAGAGCAAGAAGAGCAGCACTAACGAGCAGTTCGTTAGTCATTGGAGACAGAATATGTAGAAACAGCCTTACAGGAACATCCGTTTATTTACCGGATCATTACCTTGAGATTGATAATATCACAAAAAATGATTTGACACAAACATACGGGCACGTGCATTAAGAAAAAAAAAAAAAAGATCATGAATTTGATTTGTTTTGAGGCACCATAAAAAGCCAGCGCACAGAAAAATTGCAAACAGCTGCCGGCACACCTGTAGCATGTCTCATTTTTCAGCACAGATTTGCCGGCTGCTTGACTTAGAGGGCGTAATCGGACTCTGAAAGCAACACAAATAACACTGATATGAAGTCTTGTGTGCTGGAATCAGCCTTACAATAACAGTCATAATACAAATTGTGAAATATGACCCTGCTGTGTCAATACAGGGGCATATATAGAGATATACTGAATGTCATATATAATTACTGATCTCTTAATTACAGAAATAGAAAAGACCAAAACATGAGAATGCTCAACTATGTTGGGCCGATCTTTAAAAATTATTTTTTATTTTTGTATCAGTATTATTTCAGTATATTTTTTACTACTATTTTTGTTAGTAGTTTTAATTAGATTTTATTGTAATATTTTTATTACATTTAATATTTGGCTTTAGAAATGTTGTATCATTTATAATTGTATTTTATATTATTTTTAATGGTCAATATAATTTGTACACATTATATTTCAGTAAGTTGCCAAAAAAATAAGTTTTGATATTATATTAAGTTAATGATTATTTTATTTAAAGTAGCAAAAATGTATAGTTTTAGTTTTAGTTAACTATAATTACCGTCATGTATCCATCAGGCCGTTATTATATACAACTCTCCAATTTGTCTTTATTTTTATTCATTTATTTTTAATTAGTTTTCAGTATTTTTACATTTAAAATTAGATATGCAACTTATTTTTATTAATAAAAATCTTATATTATCGTTTTAATACTATTGCTTATTTTACTATCACAGTTTGTAATTAACTTTTGTTGGTGCTTCATTTAAAATGAGATAATAATTGCACAGCAAAACTTAAAAAAAAAAAAATATATATATATATAATAATTATACTGTAAGATATTTACCACATTTATCGTAAGATGCTTATAAGATTTAGTTATAATGGGAACATTTGCAAGATTACGGGGCTAATAATAATAATAATTATTATTATTATTATCATTATTATTTCTTGTTTTTGCTATTATATTTATTTCTAATATTAATTTATTTTTTATTATTATTGTCTTGGTTTAAAGTTTTTTTTTCCCCCAATTTGTTTTAATAATTTATGCACCAAAGAGCTAAGTAAACAAGTGTACAAAGGAGTTCTGGGTAATAAAAAAAAGGATTTCAGATCATTTTTAGATGAGAATGCGAGGAATCCATCCTAAACGAGCACACGGTGCCTGACTCTGTTGATCTGTGCTGGTGAAATGACACCGATGAGTGTCAAACCACCACGAGCGCACAAGAGAGACACAGAGAGAAACACTAATGGACTGAATCCAGCCACTGAATTTGCCAGTCCCCAGTCTAAATAGATGGCCAATTTGTAAAATCGTCCGCCTGAACATAAGCATCTTGGGCCACTTTAATTGGTCAATTTCCCGCTTGTATTGAATGCCCGGATTGATTTATTGCCTTTTTTAAGAGGCCGTAGGGACCCCGGCGAGAACAGCTGTGCCAGACGGCAGACGCATTTGCAGCGTTGTTGGGAAAACAAGGAGGTGAGCATCGAACATCCAGCAGCAGCAGACGGAGAGGAGCAGATATTTGGGGGGGAGGTGCTATAGTTCAGGAGTAGGAAATATAAGCTGTGAAATAATAGCCTGAATAATATACACTGAATTCTGTAGTAATAATTGAAATTAAAACAGTGCTACGACTTCCTATTTGGCTGTTGCTGTTGTTATTATTAGTGTCTAGGGAAGTGGGAAATAACACAAAAGAATAAAGTATTAAACAAAAATTAAAGATGTTTTTGAACCAAAATGACATAAGTAAATCAAACAACGTAATAAATGCGTATAAGAAAATCTTTAGTGACGAACGATGTCCAATGAAACAAACACAATTATGATATAAGCTTCAAAACTAAATTTACTAAATATTTAGAAACGTTTAAAAACTGAACGGACGAGACGTGAACGGAGCTGAAAGTGGCTAATTCGTACAACCACACTCGTACAAATTCTTTTTTGCTAAATTGTACGTATTTTACGCGTTGCAAATTTGTATACACTTGTATGAATGTCCTTCACCTAAACCCACCCCTAAACCTACCCGTCACTGGGGTTTAGATAAATCGTACAAAATCATACGAGTGAGGTTGTACGAATTAGTATGTATTAGCATAAATTTTCCACCTTTTACGAATACGTATAAATTGGTCATGTGAGTTGGATTTATCTCAGTTTATGGAAAAGCTGGATGTTAACTTTTGATTCGCCGTGTGTTTCTAAACTTGTTGTGAGTATAATATAATGTAAAAAGATGTCTGTCAAACAGTGATTATATTATTAAGATTTTAAAAACTACATCTAGCAAACAATATCTCCAATACCGTTGGACGTAAAACACGTAACTTTTTGACGCGATCGACCCAACTTCAATCAGTTTTTTGCCAAACTCATGTTTCTTACGTTTCACATCAAATAATGCATAAGAAAAAAAAAATTATGGAAAATATCATGAATCATGGATCATGAAGGGTTATGGAAGTAGGAAAGTCATTATCATTGTACCAATAAGATGCCATCCTTTTAATAATTTTAAGTAAAATGATCATTTACACTCAATACAGTATAATTTCATACTGTTCTGTAATGTACTAGTGAGGTGCAGATATTTGCCACTGTTTTCAATAAGTAGTATACATAGCATCTAACTGCTATTTACACTTATTACACGTTTACAGAGTGTAAATCGAATTAGCGCTATTTCCACTTAGTGTAAATAGCAGATCGCTAAGAAAATACTACTGCAATGCATCTAATCGATATTTACAGTGTAAATAGCATCCATTGCTGTTTGCACTTAGTTTAAATAGCATCTATCTTTATTTGTCCACTGACTTTTTAAAATGGTATCTGAAGCAATGCATAATGCTATGCTGTATTTTCACCTCATTAAGTATGTTTTTTTGTCATTCACAGAGTAGTGTTCACTTATCCATGGTTTGACCGTTGCAACACTTTACTTAATTTTGTGTAAAACATCTTAACTTTTTGTCGTCTAAACCTGTTTGTCTTTATCAGAAGATAGGGAATATATACTGTATATAAACTAAATAATGTATTGTTATTTTTTAATACCTTTAATACATTTTAGCTTTTAAAATTTTTTAAGCTTAAACTAGGGATGCTCATTTCGGTTATTTCTCGTAACCGACAACTGACGCTCGTCCACCGATTATTAACTGTTAACTGACAACATTATTTTAAATGAGAATTGAATTCAAAGGATAAGCGCTTGTGACCCGTTAAAATAGTAATATTAACATCAACGATGGCAACGTCCACAAAACTAAGTCTTACCACTTTCTGACATGACACGAGTCCAATCGAGGCGCGAGTTCTTTCATCAAACCTTCATTAACCGACAGCAGCTTTGCGCGGAGAGCGGAGCATACAACAACTGTATTCTGCTGCTGTGTGAATATGGCCAATAAAATCCCATTTTTGTTTGTCAACACAATTTTATATAGGCTATGAGTAGGTAAAATACTGAAATAAATAAATAGATAAAATGACCTTCTAAACTGTTTAACTCATTGTATAAATTGGTCAAACTTCAAATTGGTCGGTTAACGGTTAAACAGTTAAAATGAGCATCCCTAGCTTAAACGCTCATTCCTTGTTGCGTGGAAAAGAGCGACCAGCACATTATTCGAAATTTCCAATTGTTTTGTTCAATTCAAAATAGTTATACAACATTGGAATGCTGACAAAGCTTTCATTTTGGGTCAACTATCTACAGTTATGTATATTGGTGTATGTGTGCGTATACTGCAGAAGTAGCATGATCTGAACATAGTCAAAGAGAAATGAGTGATGAGGAGAGATTTAAACGCGGAAAAGAGAAGTAAAAGGGAAAAAAGACCAGGAGAGCCAATGAAAATAACAATAGGCAAGATGAGCGGAGGTCGAGACAGTTGGCAGGAGTAATGTCTGCTGTCTGGCAGAGGCAAAGAAGAGATGTATTTCAGCAAACAGACCTCTGCGAGCGTGAACCTAGCCTTGGAGGAGAGAGACAGGGCTTGATTAGTGTATTGTGATGATCATACAAGTCTGTTGCTGATTGCGAAGGGAATTTTGCAAAGAAGCGTTCTGCGGTGTGTTTGTGAAGTGGAAAGTTGGAGGTTATGGAGTGGCACGTCTGTCAGACTCTGATGGGTCTCCATCAAATCTGATATGATCTCCTCTCAAAAGCCCTCATGAATAATCAGAGAGCATAGTGGAGAAGTGTAAAGTGTTATTGTGATTTCTGATCACCGTTGTCATTTCATTTGTGGCACCCGTTATATAAGATCACCCCAGGAACATGCGCCATGAATGGAGAAATGGTTGGAGATCTCCAAATTTTTTTAAAAAACGTGTGCTACCCGCTCACTCTTTTTCTATTGCTTTGTTGTTACTAAGTTACCATTTTAAGGCATCATAGATGCACTTATAGGTTATTCTAAAATGTAGTTATCTTAATTACGCTGCATCGTGAGATGTTCACAGATGTATTTGAGATATTGACATGGTATCAGCGTTTACTTGTGAGATCCTGAAAAAATACATTTTAAAAAGCCAAATTCAAAGCAATAGTTTTGCATTGGTGGGCTTATTAGAGTGTTGTGCTTTGGACATGCTAACCTCAATCTCTTTTGAAATCAATTAGGAGTCAAGTCTCATGTGTAGGGGCCAATTTGTTTGATGCATGAAATCATTCAGTGGCATCTCACTCGCTTTTGGAGCAGAGTTTTTATTTCATTTTTCTCCTCATCCTCGTCAAACAATGAGATATTTAACTTTTTGAAATTTTTTAAACAGTGGTTTAGCAATGAAAAATAGCCGTGATGGGTTAATGGACAGCCCTTTAAGAACATTCACAGACTACCTCCTTTCCTTCCTTGCATGCCTAACATTACTTTTTCCCCTTTTTCCTCTGCTTTTATGTGGTTTACATTTCATTAGAAGTCACGAAAAAGGGTTTTCCTGACTTTTTTGGCCATGTAAATTTATGCGGCTCTTCCACGATTATTCATGCAGAAAGTGTAGTGGGGTGTAGCTCACAGACATTGCAGGAATACTTCGGATTATCCGTCGCATGCAGCAGCAGACGTGCCCTGGCCGCCGCGTTAACGCATTCCGGCGGAGACGCCTCCCAGGGAGAAGAGATAGCTGAGCGCATCCGGTCTGAAGTGAAATTCTTGGAAAACTCCTGCATTTTACGGTGCAGATTATGAGGTACTAAGTTACTGCAGGCGTTTCATTGCAGTTCTCATGAGTTCCTGGCTCTACTCTCCAAGCAGAGCTGATGTGTTTCTGCTGAATAAGTGAGTGAGGAATTTCTGCACATTTTTGGCCCACTCCAGGAGCCTTCTTTAAGATGAAAGGGACTTGAAGACCCCTCTCTTGTAGCACTCTCTCTGGGCTACTCGTGTAAAGTAAAAGCAACTGCGTTATGTAATGCCCAATAAATCTCCACACCCTGCCATAAGACTTTAATTAAAGGGTTAGGGTTAAGGACACAAACATCATGCGGTTCACTCCTCTAAGATTTGCAGGCCACTGCCTCAGATAAACGTTTGCAGGCATCTTGCAATTTATGTCCTTCAAATTGCAAACGGAGCAAGTTTGCTTGCTGCAGGGCATTGCACACCCTTCTAGTTCCTCCACTCCCGCAGTGGAAACATGCACGGCCAGTAGGAAGAGGGTTAACAGAGTTATGATGTAACGTTTTCTTTTATCCAACTGAATGAAGGCCAACCGTTCTGAAAGTGCCTAGTGTTCTCACTCTCGTCTTTTCTGGGAATGACAAAAAGCCCACATTGTCCCTCATGGTTTAAACTTCGCTCCACTGGATTAACAAGATTATAGGGTTGTTAAACTCAACTTTTTTGTACCTTGAATTTGAATGCATGTATTTGTGTTTGCTCCTGATCGCGCTGATATATCTCCTCACTCCTCAACAACGAACTACCGGGACCCACTTCAAAGATCAGGCCGGGCGGCCCGGGCAAACATATGGTGCCTTTCGGAGGCATGCAAATGGCTATAATGTCCATCATGCTCCGACGAATCAAGACAATCAGAAACAAGTTTTTGTGCATATACAAATGCGAGCCTCTTGTGTACTTGCAGACACTGTGATTTGCGCTATTCTGTTTTCAGAGCTTAGCTTATCTCAGAGCGAGAAGGGGGCAGCTTAGCCGTGGACTGAAATCTGTCCTTTTCAGAGAGCCTTGCTGTCACAGTTGAGCTTTGCCCCCCATCCAACCTCCAATCATCCTTCAGTTTAAGCGCTCTGCCTCTTCTCCTTTCAGTTCCTCCAGTGGTTCTGACGGCCTCTAAGAAATTAAACAAAAATGCGGTTAATTGAGTAGGAAAGGAATAAATGAGGTGCGTGAGTAAAGCTATTTAAAAGCAAAAGTCATTAAGCTGTGAAACTGTTTGATTTCTGAAGCACCCCGTGTGAGCTGGCGGCTTATCCAGAGACTATGGCGCAAAAGAGGTGAAACCCAAGTTGTGAGCGAAGCATGTAACATCCTTCTATTTTGCTTGCTCAGATTTGAATTCGGCCTGCTGAAGAGAAAGAAAGAGTGAACAAAGGAATGAACGAACAAATCAAAAAATGTCTAGCCAAACGCTAGCTTGACGTCTGGTTCACATTGCGGCTTACTGTTGCCAAGTACTGCTTGCTTAGAAAGAGACTGACAACAAAACTAGTGTGATGCAACACTGCATGGTTTTTAAAGTCACTGGATTGCTGTTGCTTTCACGCTATCAGGAATTTGTGGTTTGGACATTATACAAAAGGTCGAGGACTGGGGGTCACATATTACACGACATTATACTTGTAAAAATCCCTAACAACTGTCTTCTTTACAAAACACATGTATGAGAAGCGATACAGGGATTGCCGCAAGACCACAACTCCTCCGCTTGAAATTTCCCTTGCCCGGTATCATGCTCTCTCATTGATTGTAGGTCGTTGCCTACAATGTTATTTCCAGACAAGTCACATTTTACATTGCAAGTCTAAAGGTCATTGCACATCACTACTGTATGCAGTTTTTTGTATTCATTATCCTAAAAATTTGTCACTTACAGAAACCTTGCACACTGAGTCTGATGTGTATTAATGAATTTGTTTCGAAAAAAGTCTTTAGGTGGAGTCTTCAAGCACTGAGGATAATTTTGTTGTCCTCTCGCTTCTTAAAAAGTATTACAAAATATTGTTGGGTCCATCCAATCCTGAGACAGAGAGGAAGGAGAGTTCTCCCTCAGAAGAGGCGATTCAACGTTTACTTCAGGATGTATTTCACTTTGATGCCTTGCTAGTGATACTAGAGCCCTGAGAAGATCACTGATTTCTGTGAACTCCATGCACAAGGATATTTACTAGGGATGCGGTTTGTATCACTGGCCACGGTAACGGTTCGGTTTTGATACATCAATATTACTGTACAGTACTGTATGTGAGCTCTAACATAGCGGGAGGT
>JAUMHG010000079.1:10483586-10494786 GCA_032359395.1 Enteromius anoplus | reverse complement strand
ACAAAACAAAACAAAACAAAACAAAACAAAACAAAACAAAACAAAACAAAACAAAACAAAACAAAACAAAACAAAAAATATATATATACATATATTTGAATAATATTTTTAATTTTAGCAATTATTTTACTTTATTTTGATAGGGTTTACCACAAAACACCACATTTACTTTTTAAAAAGAACACTTATTTTTGCCCTCTTTCAACAACGGACAGACTACAATAAATTGGTGGCGCTTACTCGTGTCGTAAAGTTCTGGAATAAATTCGCTGCTGAAATGTTAACCTATGCAGCCTGAGGCGGAAACAGAATTGACTCGTTCGTCTCTCGAGGCTTCGGGTTTGATGAGTCGTTCGTTCATCGCGTGGCAGCCCCGTAAGCTTAACATATGCAGCCTGAGCCGTGCGCGACTGAACCAATCACTCCCACGAGACGACTCGTTCTTCCCGAGTCACATTAAAGATTCTTTCAAAATAAACAAATCGTTCAAGAACGACCCATCACTAGTCTTGAGAATTTCTGACCATCGCCTGATTGTCTATGCGCTTAGTATACAGAAAATGCCCATTTTAATTAAAATGTAAGTTTAATGCCTCAAATAGGCTACCGAAATCGCAGTTCACGTGGGTGTGCCGAACCGAACAGGGCGAACCGAGCGGTTCGATAAACCACCGAAAACCGTTGCATCCCTAATATTTACAGTGCTCTATTCTGCGGAGTGGAGACGGAGTGGATAGACATTCTGGATTTTGCCGTTCGCTCGTTCGTTACAGCGTAACAAAATGCTTGTGATGTGAAAAATGCAGTAAATCAAATCCGAACCATATTTTTTTTCCGCTTTAATACTTATTACATTTCAGGCTCAGTGTTCAACGACCTTAATACTCATAGACAGATCCAGATATTTACAGTGAAAATACATTTTAGGCATCTTTGATAATTTACACTATGAACAAGCACTGATTTGCCTCAAGTTATTTACCGTATACCAAGTATAACTTAGTGAACCTGTTCCTCCGAAGCGCTCATTCTGCAATAGTTTGTACAAGTTCGTACTGTCTGAGTCTGAATTATGTCATTCCCTGATCCCATTCCCCTCTCTCTATAGATTCATCCCTATTGTATTATTTCATAAAAAGGCAGACACCTCAAAGAAAGCATTCCATGTATTGTGCAGCAACAGTAAGTACATACTCGGGCACATACGGTCTGCACTTGATGCCCATGTAGACACAGGCAGACGTTTGTCCCTCTCTCATAGGCTGGCGTTTCTCCGTTCCACAGGTGCAGTTTAAATGATACAGCGTCTTGTAACCTTGCCCGTCTCGCACAATCTGCTAGCGCTGTCCCAGGGGTGTACGCTGACCCTGCCTGCCCCGGCCGCCTCTACTCATGTTCTGCCGATAGATCATCGCTTTCCTTTCTCTCTCAACGCTTCTGTTTGCTTTTCAAATGGCCAATCAATGAACTCTTACTTCATCTCATTGACCTCTGGATAATTCAAGCCATCTCCACAGTCCTGCTTGGGGAAAACCGTCCTCCCTTTCTCTCATTCATTCTTTTTCTTACCGCTGCTCTCTCTCTCTCTCGATCACCCCTCCTCCTCCCTTTACCCCAGACAGAAGGGCTGCAGCTTTGTGTTGCTTATTGTTCAGCCTGAAGGAATTAATGTGCTGCGAAATTAGCATTTTATCGGACTGCAGATACAGTAAAGCAGGTAATTAGAGATGGGGTGCGGAAAGCAGCCCAGGGAGCTGTAGAGGATTCCTGTAAAGGAACAGAGGTAAGGGACAAGTAGAGTTAGGGATATCTAAAATAAGCACTGCACTGACACTATAGATCACTACGGTTTTAGTCATTACGAGTGATGATTTTATTAGGCTAATTTGATAATTGTTGTCTTTTTTTCTAATGTGGTCAGTCTTAAAAATGTATGGGCCCAAAACAAAACCCTGAGGTACACCAAAGGCGTACAGCTTCAATTATTAACGTTTCTTTGTGTAATTGGGTAACACATCACACTTTTATTTCGATACAGTGGTATAAGTAATTTTTTAAGTCTTAGCTGAATAGATATGGTATCCGTATCCACAATATGGATATATTTTTAGGGAAATAATGTCTGAATAAATAGCTATTATATATTTAATTTATTTGTTTGTAACTTTTGTTTGACTTCATTGTATGTATAGAATTATAATGATATATTTTGATTTACATTTAAAGCTGCTACAAAATAATTTTAGATTTTAGAACAGTTATTTTAGTAGCAGGCTTACTAGTAACCAAAACAACGTGAAAATGAAAAGGGTCATACAACATTTATTTTGACCTTTTGAAATGAATGACCAGAACATGTAGGATATTTTCTGAAGGACTGGATATTTTAATTTTAGCAAGAAATAAAAAAATAAAAAAAGCTTATTTCATTTTTAAACTGTTTATATAAATCAACCTCTCAACAAGCTTATCCGTTTATCTTGAACTACTGTGAATAATACAGCACACAATTTATAATATAATATTCAGTGTAATATTACACGTATATTTCGTGTTATAAGCATATATGATATAGTATGGGATTATCTTCTGTGGGTTGTGATTGGCCGTTATTGGTCGTAGGCTTTAGTGCCAGTTCGTCTTTGTGTTCTATGCGTGGATGGATAAGGCTTTCGTCTAATGGCTCTTAGCTTTTTTTCTGACTTTTAGACACAGATCTTCCTGCTTATCTCTCTTTTACATTGGAACACTGATCTCCAGATTTGGTGGCAAAAACATCGATATCATCAGATTCCTAGAAGCATGTATGATGAGTTGTTTCCCCAAGCTTTCGTTTGCAGTAGTCCTCCTTCGCTCCCTAAGAAATTGTGATCTCTGATAAGGATTTGCGGGTGTGGGGGCGTGGCTTAATTTCCATGCAGGTCCAGAGTGAAGAGTATTAGCGCTCTCACATTAGTTCCTACTGGTAGTTTTCTTATAAACTTCCATGGTTCTTCTTCGCCTTCACCGTATGAGGTTAAGATCACAGGCAGGAACTCCACTGATAATGACTCTCCATATTAAGGCTCTGAGAGTTGAGTCTGCTCCCAGCAGCAGGGGCTGATGGGTCCAGAAGTGCCCCTGGACCTTGGACAGACCTGGCACTTGCTGACTAGCCTCTGTCCAGTCCTCTCACGTCCCCCGAGGAGGCAGAGGGAGTGTGAGGGCTGTTTGCAGTCTGTTAAGGGCACCGTGTGTCTCACATAGACAGATGGGCCTCTCTTTCCTAGCTCTCAGCGCAGTATACTGTAGGTCAGAAGCCATGTTCTTAAACCAAGTAGATGTTCAGGGAAGATCCTGGATCACTCTTATTACCCATTGTTGAAGGTTCCAGATGAGGACCAGCAAGGTCAGTGAATGCCTATTGAGAAAGCACATGTGCATCGGCCAGACGTCTGCAAAAGACTGTATCAAGTGGGAAGCATTCTGTTCTATTTTTAAACATACATTTTGTGTGAAAAAATCTGATTAACATTGTAAATATAGTAGATAAACATGGTACACTGTCTCATTACTATCATTTTATTTTAATTTTGTAATTAGAGAGACAACTGTAACCATTTTAAATTGTTAGTTAGTTATGTAGCATAAAACAAAGCTTGCAGTATGCAAATAATATGTCTGTTTTCATCATTCATTCAAGTCTAATCTGTTATTTTAAGAAACAATTATCAATTCAAAATGTTATTAATTTTTTTTTCTTTAATGGTAAATATGTTTTTCCTAATTAAATCCAATATTCATTCAACTTGCAAGCAACAACTGAGTAGGCAAAATTTCCATCCCTGTTACTCATTTTATTTTGTGTCTATTTAGTGTTTTATGTTATGTATTATTATTATTATTATTTATTTAATTTATAAATTAATGTATTAATTTTCAATTTCTAGATGGTATCAGAATCAATAAGTTTAAAACTATATTCAGGATTTAAAATGTCCCAATTGGTAGCTAGTAACCAAAATGAATAGAAAATACAATGGCTGGTATAAAATGTATTTTACCCTTTTTGATGTAAGTATTTAATATTTCCTAAGAGTTAATTTAATTTATTTTTATCAGACCATTACACCAAAAAAGTTAATCAATTTTGTTTTAAGCATTTCTGGCATTATTTTGTACTCTGTTTGTGAAAAGTGGTAATGTCGATTTTACATCCGCTTTTACATACAGTATACTCCACATTTTCCTTTTACTAGCTGTTGTTCTGCGGTTAATCACATGGCACAGTTCTCTTTGAAAATTAACCAGAATACATTCATCACATGCAGCTTGGTAAATGAGCACATTTGTATGTGCTTGGCCTGGTGCTTCATGGTCAGCAGGTAACAGTGTTGCTGACTCCTTAGTCCTGATCGGGGCCTACAGGAGCGTTTGATAGCTGGCGCTGGGAGGTCGGAGGCTCTAATCCCACAGTTCTCTCTCCCTCTGCTTTTCTGAGTAAAGACAGCATGACTTTCACCACCCAGAGAATTGCATACAATAAGAACATTATCCCCGAAAGAGAACTGAGGTGACACTTACGGATAGATAGATGGATGATACCTCTGCTTATTAAATTTGTATCCTATGCAGAGAGGTAGGGGGGTCACATGGAGCCATAAATGATTAGGTGCTATAAAGGGAAAGTTATGTAAATATATAAAATGTGTAGACATATATGCAAATATATATTTAATTCTGGTGTGTGTGTGTGTGTGTGTGTGTGTATACACACTAGAATTCAAACATGTTATATTATTATACATATAAATATATATATATATATATTTTTTTTTTTTTATTTGGGGCTAGTAAGATGTTTGTGGAAGAACTCTCACCAAGGTAAAAGCAGAAATACATTCAAATATTATGAGATTTTAAAATGACTGTTTTGTATTTTAATATAGTTAAAAAATGACATTTATTCTTTTATTGGCTAAGCTGAATTTTCAGCATCATTACTCCAGATGTCAGTGTCACATGATCCTCCAGAAATCATTTTAATATGCTGATTTGTTGCTCAAGAAACATTTCTTCTTTTTATAAATGTCTTTACTAACTAAAATGAATTTGACCCTTTTTGCCTGCCTATCAAAGTCAGACTTGTGCAGTGTTTTACATTCAATTTCTTGTAGCCCAGCCTGAGTTTGCATATTAAAATCTTTAATGTGCTTGTCATTTTTTGTGATAACAAAAGAGTGCATTTTACGCTGTACTGTAGCCTGACAAAAGTTCTCAATTTAAGCTAGTTAATAGCTTTGAAGCAAGCCAGAGGCAGTTGATTAAAATCATTAATTCAGTCATTCTAAAGGTTGTTTTTCTAACCATACGACTCTTTGTATAGGTTGCAAGTCACCTTTCTTTGGTTTATGGGTGAGTTCTAGAGTTTGTGGGAGGGGTGGGCAGCGGTAACAGCATGTTATTCATTTTAATGGAGGTGTTGCGAGTTGAAGCCGGTGTGCAGATTACAGGCTTTGATGCCTGTCACCATCTGGATGTTCATGTTTATAAATGATGCTATTGTCATGGATGCTGGCCAAAAGAATCAATAGAATATGAACCCACCTTGAAAATCTAAAATTAGCTGTTATTTGAGGTTAATCAAGGACCCGCTTCAATCTGAAAGCATAGATGAACTTGGAGTCAAAAAAAGTGCTTTTTCTTTTGTCTCACACCAATGATGTTTGATAAAAAAGAACTTCAAATTGATCTGTGATCACTCGCCTGCCTCGATTTAGGACGTAAAAGCCATCCCTGTGTGCAGGCAGTGATGTTCGGAGCTTCAAACCATCCCTTTGCTAGTCCAAAGAAAATCTTGTTCTTGTCAATGTTATGCAACGCCTCGGTCGCATTTATTTTGTGGAATCTGCCGGCAAACCCCTTGCGCTCAACACTTCCAAGTTGAACCGAGGCCTTGTTTGCTTTGTGCTAGTCTCGAGGTCTGTTTGAAGACCAAGCATTGGGGGTTTGGAGGACATGCACTGGGAGAATATTCTGAGGGCAGTGCAGTCAAGGGGTTGCAGGTAAGAGAGTAAACACTGCCCCGGGGGCTGCACTTATTGCTTTAGTTAGCAACAAGCCAGCAAATTGTTATGTTTACCTTTTACTCTGCAGGGAGAATCCAGTCTTTAGACAATCCAGCAAGATGTGAGGCAGATGTGCTGAGATTAAGGAAACTGCGCTTCCGTTCTGATTTTAAGAGCGGTTTACGCTGGAAAATGCAGGTGCCCCTTGCATTATTAATTCTCTTGCGGGAGATCTGAACAGTCATAATTGCTGTGTTTAAAGTACTAATGAAATTGTAAAGGCATTTATGAAATAACCGGAAGGGTTCCCCCTCAGTGGTCGAATCATTCGAGGCACTCTGATATAGTGCAACCGCTTGTGATGTTAAAGACATAACTCTATGAGGCACACTTTTCAAGTCATCAATCTGAGAAGAAAAAGCGGTTGGATTCATGTACTAGTTGTGACGCATTACACTCAAGGCATGTATGGTAGACCCCTAGTGCATTTTTTAACAACTGTGAAGATCCTAAACAAAAACATATGAGCTTGAGTAGTTTTATTAGTTTGTTTTTATAATATAAAATGTAATATTATAGTCATTTATTTTAGTTTTTGTAATTTGGTTCTTATTTTACTTATTGCATTAGTTATTATATATATATTTTTTGTATAATATAAGTGTGTTCTGTGTTATATATGTGTTATATTATGTATATAAAAATATATGCATGCACATACTGTATATATTTTGAAAATTTTACATGTATTAATCTTTTGAGCTTGATTTCAATTAAAAATTGTAATTAAATTGTTTTATTTATTATCAACTGAAACTGTAAATTATATATATGTATATATATATACAAATTTATTAACTTTCATATTGGATGCGATAAATCACAATAAATCTTTTGAGCTTGATTTCAATTAAACTAAAACTATTATTATATTAAACTATTACATTTTATTATTTAAATGTATTATTGTTTGAAACTGTGAATAATATTTATATATACATACATACACAGTGTATATATATATATATATATATGTATCTATATATACAGTATATGTATATTATAAAAGCTACACTTGTCTTTCGTTTGGAAAGTTTGAGAACACCTGTATGTCTGGAGCCTTAGACAAACTGTATGCTGCAGAGAATGGGTTTAGTTTTGTGCAGATATTTATTTTGACAGCAGTAGCGAGAGACGGAGAAAGGTAGATGGTTAGGAGTAGCTGAGGGTGGGCAGCCGAGTGACTCGGTGCTGGATGCTGACAGGTGAGCTTGTTCCCGCTGGCGGGCCGAAGCGGTGGCACACCGATGGATTTCACACCTGTCCTTCACTTCAGACCCCGCGCTGAGCTTATTTCTCTCTCGCTATCATACATACACAAATTACTTAACATACACAAATTACTTAAAGTTATAATTGCAACCGTTCGTTTAGTTCAGAGGTTTAAGTGTTGTGTTGCACGTCTTTAGTTTTTGTCTCAAGGTGACTCTTAGAACACCTTGGCTAGTAATAAGTTTCTTTAACTTAAACACTGAAGAGTTTATTATCTGTGTTACCAAGGAGACATCCATAAGATACATTGTTCTGAAACACGCCATCATCTGTGATTAGTTCAATATAGTGATAGCCACGCCCCTAACTCACTCCATTGGTTAAGCCAGTTGTTACTATGTCAGGCTGGTCGGATTATTCAAAAAAAGCAGAGCAATGTTTTGAAAACAGCTCTGTATTAGCTGTTGTCTCTGTATGTGAGGCTGAAACCGTATTCAGTCATTACAAAATGCACACTTAAACTTTAAATGTACTGCAATTCGTTCCGTTTTCTTTCTTTTTTCTCCAGAACAGAAGCATTTATTTGAAATATAAATATTCAATCAACATTATATAACCACTTTTGATGAGTTTAATGGATTGCAGAAAAACTCTTATTAACACTTTTGAATAGTACTGCCTGTACAGTATATATACATTTTCTGTCAAGGAAGGTGACAGTCTACTTTGAGTGATACCTACCTTCAACCAATGTATCATAGTTTAATTCCTTATTTTAGATTTTTTTTTTAAATCTCTTATCTTATTAATCTTTAAAAAAGAAAAAGAAGGGTATTTTTGCCCTGGAGCGGTAGAAGTGGAATTTGTATTTAGTGGATTCTGGCTCCCTAATGACTCGAGTTAAATGAGCTCAGAGTCTGGCTGAATGCTCTATAATTGTGATGAGTCTTTTTACCTCGGAACAATTAAAGATGCACACGTTCTGTGTAGACTGTTGTCGGACAGGGAGAGCTGAACATGTGCAGGGACATCCGTGCAAACACCCAGTAGCTTTACCCACTGTCCCTTGTTCCTGTCGACACAGGTACCCACCAACATAATTGATTTATTACAGCTTCCTAAAGCTCTAACATTTTTGTCTTAGAGGATCAGTTCACCCAAAAATGAAAATTATTTTATCATTTACTCATATTCTTGTCTATCCAATCATCAATTATTTTCTTTCTTCTGTGGAACTCAGATGATGATATTTGGTCCAGACAACGAGATTTATCGTATGGGCAGAACAAGAATTTTCTTCAAAGCAGTGTCATAGAAGAACCATTCTCCAAAGAACCATTCAATTAACTATTCTTAAAAGAACCACTTTTCTAGAACATCCTGATCATCAAAAGAACCTTTTTTTCACCAAAAAGAACCTTATGTCCAATGAAAAGATCTCATGGATGTTAAGGATTCTTTGTGGAACACCGTTGATTCCAATAAAAAAGTTATTTAAAATTAAATGCCTTCCATCAATTCTCTATGGAAGCCCGTTTTTGCCACTGGATAAAAAATACAAAAAAAGTTTATTGTGATGTTTTATCTTACAATTGTAACATTTTTCTTAGAATTGCGAGTTATAAAGTCAGAATTGTGTACTGAACATATCAGTATTTCCCTCTCAAAACTAGACTTTATAACTCGCAATTGCAAGTTAATATCTCACAATTCTGAGATAAAAGTCAGAATTGTGAGATAAAATCACAATTTTTATTCAGTGGTGGAAACAGGCTTCTATAATTCTCATTGTACATTTCAGACCACATTTGCTGGTCTGAGATCAGATTCTCACTGGTGTAATATCAGATACATCCTCTATGTCCAGAGGGCAGATCTGATCTGGAAACGGCTCTTCTACTTCTAAGATGCCTCATGAATACAGACTCAGATCAAAGCTGGCCTGCGCTGTGGAGGAATTGTACGAATGGAGAGAACGAGGGATGCTTAATGGATGAGTGGCAGAGGTAAAGAAGCGTGTCTGCCTCTGAGCCCAGACGAGAGGCGAAGAGAAGGAGATGGAGTAATAGGTCGTTCAGGGGGTCAGGCCATGCGAATGCAAATATTTATACAAGCGATTAAAAACCCTCTCGACTGCCGCCCACTCTTTTCAAATAAAGAGCCCCGTCTCCAACGCTTCATCACCTGAAGGCAAGGCTGACGGAGGGAACAGGAAGGGAAATTTGTGCGGGAAGAAAAAGCCCAAACAAATGGTGACGTAAATGTGAGTCACTCGCCTTTTTTGCCATTACAATACAGAGATTAGAGCAGTGGGCTCTTTTTTGGGATGCGGATCTCATCCGTTTTTCTTTTCATAGACTTTCATCCCATCAGCCAACAAGCCCAAGAAATTTCACACTGTCACAGCCATTTGCCGAGAGGGTCAGATTTGTTAATCTCACTAGTGATGATCTGAATCGTGATGCACCATTCTGCAGTGTTTTACTTCAAATGAAAATAAAATAATATACATACAAATATATTTGTCAGCTGTTTTTCTATGTTAAGATCATCTAGACAGACACATTTGACCATTGCGCTCATATTTGGTGTTGCGCTTAACACAAGTCAGCTGTGGTTACCAGAATAATTAAAAACTATAAACACATTTACGGCCAAAAATTGCAAATATTACAGTATAAAAATGTAATTTACAAACCCCCAAAATGTATGTTAACCAATACATTTCATGATCAATCATTTCACATCAATGTGGAGGGAATTCTGGGAATATCATTTTACAGTTTTTGACTGTAAATTATACATTTATTTGTTCTGTTTAGATCTAAGAACTGTGCAATTCACAGCATTTTACTGTAAAACTACATAAAATGTCTGATTAGATGTTTTACAATTTTCCCTGGTATATACTTTAGTACGTGAACTTACTGTTAACCCTCAAAAACCGAGACAGCCCCCTGAGGCTAAAAATAGCTATTGTTTTTAAATGTTTAGTAACTTTAAAAGGTGGTGCGATATATTATCTCTCTGATTTGCATATTAAGAGGCACGAAAGTAGACTTGATTATGTCATCACATTTTGAAAACATTGATTTGTCAGAGAAGTCCAATGCATTTCGTTCCTCCGAGCCAAACAAACTGTCTCACATTCAACCAATAAACATAAGTTTTGGTCTTTTGAACCACCATTGAGGGGCTTTCAATGTAAATTTGAAGGAGCGCAAAGTCAAAGTAAAATATATCGTGCACATATATTTGCACATGTTTTATGCATATGTAGATATGTCACTGATTTTGTGTGTAGTTTGGGAATCATTTGCACTGTTTGTATTTTTGTAGCAAAGGACAATTTGTTCAATTGCTTTCACTGTTAGTGGCACAGTTTGTGTTTATTGTCCATACTCAGATTTCCGCCAAAAAAAAATAAAGAATTACTGTGAC
Organism: Enteromius anoplus; assembly: GCA_032359395.1. Classification (NCBI taxonomy): domain Eukaryota; kingdom Metazoa; phylum Chordata; class Actinopteri; order Cypriniformes; family Cyprinidae; genus Enteromius; species Enteromius anoplus. The sequence continues at coordinate 10,484,026 of JAUMHG010000079.1, read as the reverse complement.
TTTCCTACTTTGTTTTGTTATTAGATAACACTGTTTCCATTTTCTTTCTCGCTAAATGTTATTGGACGTCTATATTGGTAGTGAACTAAATAGGCCTGTTTTTCACTGAAAGCGCCTATAACGATATTGCATTTAATGGCTATAACTTGCTTGGGGAATGTTATACTGTATGTAGACACAATTTTATTTGGAAGTGTATAAAAAAAATTGTTGCTTGCGTTTTTCTTAGAAATTTGTAAACTTATTACAGTTATTAACCTATTAACAGAGATTTTATAGTTTAAATTATTTAACACTTATTTAAATTTTTACAGTGTGTTTTTAATTTTATACAGTTCAATTTGAAATTAATTAATTATATAATAAGTACAGTATATAAAAGCAAAATATTAGTTGAACAATCAGTGAAAATGCTTTGCATTATATTATACTTTTATTAT
>JAUMHG010000079.1:10427533-10466653 GCA_032359395.1 Enteromius anoplus | reverse complement strand
AAAATAAAAAAATATATATATATATATATATATATATATATATATACACACACCCACACCCACAAACGGGATGTGATGGACTGTGGTGTTCTTAAGGCTTTTGGAAGCAATTAAGTATAGTAATAAAAGCAATAATAATATTAATAACAGTAATTTAAAAAAGAGAATTGTTAATATTCGGTAATCTATTTTATAGTACGTTATAAATTGACTAATTACTACTGACTTGTAATTCAACAATTATATTTTCAGAAAGCAAGGAGGTGTGTCGGACTGTGATGTGCTTAAAGCTTTTGGCAGCCATTAAGTAAAGACTAGCAAGGTTAGGAAGCGTCAAATCAATGTATTGTGATGTGAATTGACTGCTGACTTTGATCAGAAGCCTTGGGAGTGCTTTAGCATTGAACACAGTGAGTGGGTTATGCAGATATATGGGCGGGGGTGTACAGAGACCGAGAATCAGATGCTTGTGTCTGCTAATAGTCATTACTAGCTTCCAGTTTTTCCAGTGTACCAAAACTATGTAACAAATACAATGAAAGATTTAATTAATATAGTTACAAAATAGGTAAGAAGTATGGAATGATAATAAATAAAAAAAGATCAGTGTGTAAACCACATTTTATTATTACATTTTAATTTAATTAATTTATTGATTTTAAAATAATGTAATAAATATATCCAATCCAATTCAATACAAACATTATAAACACTATAAACATGTATTTTAGTTCCCCTCACTACATTCAAATCCATGCAGTTGAATGGTAGAGGAATGAAACACATAATAAGTATAGGAAAAGCCATACTTATTTAAACTTTTACTAAAAGTGAAGCAGAAACCAGCTTGATGTGGGAAATGTGGCATACAAATAAACAACAGACTTTTTAGTTTTAACTCACATTTGCATCCAGTTACGTTTTCGTTTGGCTGTAGTTAAACTATAAGAAATAATAAAGATATTTTGGCGAATGTGTCCATTTGAGCATCCGTGGTGCAGGTACCTCTGTCCCTGTCCCGAGGGGGCCACACTGCCTCGGTTTCTCTCTCTTTCCCTCCAGAGACAACATTCTTATGCAATTATATCCATGACAGCTGTTGTTTTTAAAGGACTTTCTTCCTGTTTTTAAGTCTTTGACGAGGTTTACAATTTAACAATACAAACAATACTAAACATTAACTTACTCACCTTCATGTAGTTTCAAACATGTTAGGTTATCTTTATTTTGTAAAACACAATACGGCATTAAATGGAAAAGAGCAGCATGAGCATTTTACTAAATATCTCTTTTTGCATTTTACCAACAAAAAAAAAACGTTTTTACCGGTTTTAATACACAACGTTGAGTAAATAATGAGACTATTTGTCTGTGTAGGTGATCTATCCTATTAAACTTGAACCCTAAATCCTTGTTGCCAGTTTGAGGAGAAAAGGACCATGGGACAACCCAAAAGGTAGCAATGCTGCTAGGTGCGTCTCCTAACAAGATGACTGTTCAAAGGCTTTTTTGTGCTCTGGAGAACATGAAAGACGTGTTTAAAAATTTAAAAGCCCGATCTGTTCCAGTGCTATGGAGCGGCAGAGGGAAGCAGATTTTCACATCGTCGTAATTCCCCAGTCGCTTGCTTTGTAAATTAATTAAGATGTTTATGACAGCTGCTTGCACCTAATGGAATGCTTATAGACTTTTGTCATTAATAATTACTGGACTCCAAGGCTACTTCCTTTATGTGTTGCGGGGAATGTATGGACTCTTCTATGGCTACTGTGTGCCCTGCGGTTAACCTCTTGTTTTGTTGGAATTCAGGGATCGCGCCACACTTGAGAGATTTGTATTGGATTCCTGATAACAACATTTTTTTGCTAATTTTATGTGTACGTATAACTGTAATTGGTAGTGTAGAATCTAAAGACAACTAAGATACATTTACTGTACACAAGCAAAATGTACTATTTTTTCACATCCAACAATATAACAAGATTTCTGCCTATAAAGTAATCATATTAAATGGATTAAAGTAAAACTACTTAAAAAAAATTTTTTATCTTTCTGGAAAAAAAAAAGTGCTTTTCAGGTGCTAATATGAAGCATACCTGCTCAACTATGAACAGACAACCAGAAAAAGTTGACATCAGCCGAGAAAACCACCTTGGTGAGCTAAAGTACATGATAAAACGCTAAAGAAATTTGGGAGCCACTGTGCTGGGGAAAGCGAAACTAGATTAGCCATATTGTGTTTGCTGGGAGCTCTTTGCCACACAAAGACAATGTTTTTTCCGGTTCAGTCTCTTGCATAACGCGTACTGTAGCATACTGAATTTGAATAATATTCTCTTGTAATGACTAATTTGACTTGATTTGAATCTGAACATGAATTATATATTTTATTTTATTTGATCTCTGTGTTAGCTTTGAATCTAATTTGTGTTTGGTAACTATTACATTTTATAAGAACGGCATTGAATTTCATTTTATTAGACATTGTCGTCTACTTTTGACAGTGTAGAGTACATCTGATGCAAACTCAATTGTTATCATGTTTAAAAGTCAATCCTTTCCAATGGAATATGCCATTGCAAACTTTTTTTTTCAGTAAACAAGTGTCTCTTTCTGTTAGCATACACGGTTAGCTTTGTACCAGTCGAACGCGTTAGCATTTTGTTATTGTTTATTGAAATCGCAAAATAGCCACAGGGTGATTTTTTGAGTCACTGCCTAAATACCAGTAATATAACTAGTTTTGCGGTGATGCCAAGACTTATTTCCTGCAGTGGAAATGGATTTGTCTTCTCATCTAAAGAGAAAGCAATATTTATACAGCCAGTGCTTTCAAACAGAAAGCCCCAGAGGCTCATGTTATTTCAGAGTCAATGGAACAAATTAATAAATAAATGGCCCCATTTCACTGATTATGAGACTTGTAATATTTTAGTGCCCTTGTGTTTCCTCAACCTCATTGTTCTCTCAGGGGAGCAGGAGGCGTGATGTATGTTCATAGGCGGTAATGTAGTTCCTGAACATGTATAGATCGAAAAATATATTTCCTAAGTTATACAGAATGACTTCTGACTGATCTTGTGACATTGAAGACTGGAGTAATGGCAGCTGTGCATTACAGTAATGAATTACATTTTCAAATATATTCGAATGTAATATATAATAATATAGCACTTAGATTAGCACTTGTTTTATGTGGAAACGTTTGAACCCGGTTGTTTTTAAAAGAAGATTTAAAAGATTTTTTTAGGGAATTTCCAAAATATGTTTTTGATTACTTGTACATAACATTTTGGAAAATCCCAAATTAGTTTTCTTACCCAGAATTTGTATAATATTAATAAGTGCCCCTATTATGGATTATGAAAGTTTCTTGTTTTGGCTTTGGGAGTCCCCTTACAACAGTTTGAAATGCCTGAAAGATAAAAAACAACAACATTTAATTGTCTTATAATATTCGTTTATTTAAACCTTATTGCTTAATGACTCCCAAATTATTTGTTCAACAATTAATAAAAAAAATATAAAAACAAACTCCTTTGCGTGATGCTAATTTCCGGTGATTGGTTGATTGGTCTCATTATCATCTCATCATGCCTGATAAAAAAGTGATTGTTGTGAGAAGAGTTCTGCTTCGTGTACAACAGGCACATGCAGAGGGGGGGCGGAGGGTGCTTGAGCACCCGCCTCTTTCCTCCTGGATGCTTCAAGTGCCTTTTTCTTGGGCTTTCTTGATTTTTTTATGTGTATGTGTGTATGGAGCCCTGTCTTTGCCCCACAACAATAAAATTTAACTATTAATCTCAATTTTGCTAAATAAAAGGATCTGGCTCGCATCAGTCACATGACTGCCATTAACCAATGCTTGCCCTTGATGGCAGAGCACGCTCGTTACGAGCCGGGTACGGACTTAAGCACCCGGTGCATCATGGGTATTTCTTAAGGGTTTACTTATTTTTGTGTCATTTAAGCAAGACAGTTGGGTTTTTGTATTAGCGATGTTATGTGTGTTTATGTTTAAGTTAGTTTGGGTGGGTTTGGTTCATTTGCAGCCCTTTTATATAAAAGTGTAACTGTTACCATCATGGAGAGAGATGTATAGGGGAGTCACTTGTTGATATTACCCTTTGTTTGAGAAGTTTACTGATGGGAAGTCTGGTTCGTTGTGTGGAGTATCGTTTTTTTTTTTCGGTAAAAAAAATTGTATTAGATTACATATTAGATTAGTCATGAATATGAGTTGCTGTTATTTAGCCTGCTAACTGCCCCCTTTTTTAACTTTGAGCACCCGCCCCTTTATACGTCTCTGCACGGGACTGGTGTACAACCTTACCAGAAAAAGCGAGATCTACTGGCAAAGAATCAATTTGCGTTTTCATTCAGACCAACACGAAAAGACCAACACCTGGGCAAGCAATATGCCGATTTTTCATTTTGACGTCAACATGAAAACGACTTTTCAACACTTTATTTTGAGAGACAATAACTTTACACAAGGTGCACTTTCAGTTTTAAAAACTTTGCAGGATGTTGTCGTTCGCTCATAGCAGTTTATACGCACTGCATAAAAGGTCATTTTCAAAAATCCATAATAGGGTCACTTTTAAAATAGGGTTAGTTTATTCAAAAATGCAAATTTGTTCATTAATTACTCACCCTCATTGCGTTCTAAACCCTCTTCGAAATACCAAGTACCACATTAAAGGCCCAAAAAGGTATTAAGGATATCATTAAAATAGTCCATGTGACATCAGTGGGTCAACCACAACGTTATGAAGCTACAATAGTAGGGGGTTTTTCTGTGCAAAGAAAACAAAAATAATGACTTCGTTCAACAATTTAACCTGCACGCTTTCTCCACCACTTTTTTTCTTTTAAACCAAACCTAGCTACGACAAACTCCACTGTAGTCATTTAGCAAAGAGATAAGAGTTTGTTTCGGTCGTTGGCCGTCCACCTCGCTGGCCCCCCACATCACAGATGTCCAAATAAGTGCAGGATATTGAAGCATTAAGCTTGAACCCCGTTGGCTGGAAAGTGACTTCTCCGATCGACTGGCTTCTGTAACAAGAGCCTCTTTGATCTTAACAGCACACTGGGAAGAGCGCTGGCCGAGCTCTCAGGTTTTAATTATGAAAAACATGAAAGATAGATGCGGAACTAAGTGCCAGGCACAAGCGTGTACAGTAGCCGAACGAGAGAATTTCTCCTGCAAACATCTTGAGAGATCCTCTGATATTTCCTCCCCTCTGCTGGACCAGAGGGTATGCAGTAATTCTGTGACATTAATTAGAGGATTGACAGACATGTAATTCAGCTAATAGGGAGCTTTATTACCTGAGAGGTTTGCCGAGGCAATTAGCTTTATTGGCCGGTGCAGGATATGGACCAAGCAGACTCTCTGGTCTTCCTCCCGGTTTCACCATTACAGTTTCCTCAATTCAATGAGCTGAGAACAGCACGCTGTATAGGCTGATGTCCCTGCGGATAGCGAGAGTGTGTTTCCTACGCCACTTTACTCAAACACACATACGCAAGACTAGACGTAGTGTCCGACTGGGATTATGAGGGATGTTTAATTCATCTGCACTCAAGCCGCTAGCTTAAAAGTCGTCTGCTTTACCATTGGATAGGTGTCTGAGAGATGGGGGGTGGGAAAAGAAAAAACATTCAAGTGAAATGATCAGGGAGGGTGAGCGCGGTAGACGCTGCATTTAGATGTGGTCGGGTTTGGAAAGTACGACGACCCACACTCCTAAAGACGACGTTAGCTGCCTCAGAGTTCACACACTCAGTGGCTTGCGAGATGAAAGAGATATGCAAGTGCTTCAGTTGAAATCCACACTGCCACGTTCAGAAGTTGATACATCTGCTGTGCTTTTTTGCCTTTTTGCACTGACATTTTGAGATGAATCAACAGCACTCGCACAGACCCGGGAAAGTCTGGGATGGAATTTCTCAACATGTTCGTTATGAGTCACGAAGTCCGGGCTTTGCAGATGTCTCAACAACCAATTGCGGCTTCGTCAGGCAGTGGATGCAACTGAAGATCATGTGACATCTTGTTGTGGTTTCTCTGCAAGGACAGTTTATTCTGACAAACATCGTTTCCACTGTATCGGTGGAAGCTACTGCTGATTTGTAAACCTATCCATATTTAAATGATTATGTTTTTCCATGACGGTAGGCTGCAGGAAAAAATCCTTGATTTGTGGTCGAACATTGCTATATCTACTTCTCATACTTGACAGTAAATACTAAAATGTGGTGCCTAACTCTTATAACATGAACGATAACTCAAATGATGTGGCTTTTTGACGATAAGCGTTCCATATACTGTTCTTCAGAGATCAGATTTACAATCAAAAAAACAGACTTGCATTGGGACCTGAGTGGTACCAGAATATCACTAGCTGTGTTTCCATTGCGATTCAGATTAAACAAATTGAAATTACAAGTCCATTTTTCGCTAAATATTTGCAATGGAAACCTAGAAGTCTCATGTATACTGTATAACCTCCATGACTTATCACAGGAGGAACAAAAATATGATTTAGTTGCATAACCGCCCAGAAATCTTGAATAACCATCTATCTTTGCTTAGTAACCTCCCAAAACACTTTAGTAGCCACTTAGTGAACTTCACTGAATCAGTGAATTTCGCCTAGCCATGCTACACTCTTTTTTCTTTTGGAAAATGTATACAAATATTTTCTTAGGTTGGATATACATCCATGCTACCATACTGTTTGTTTCCTTACAGCATAACTGAGGAAAATTTGCATATTTTTGCGCAAGACTGGCTTTGTTCCAACTGTATGACAAAAAGTTACATCTTCATCGCTTAGCCTCCCATACGGTAAGCTATGTCTAGCATGGTAGACACATAGGGATCTGAAATAGCTCTTGGCTGTCAGATATGTTCAGTATGTCTCCATATATTTATGGTGTTTTGTTAAATTAGCTTCATAGAGTGGCGAGGAGTGTGAAGCTGGTTAGAAAGACATAAAACTTAAATTCCTTAGCTGAACCACAGACCGCTGATTTTCTCACACATTCACGCACACACACTGAAAGATCACTACTTCTCTTATGTCCACAATTGGTTAATGCGGCCACAATCTCCGCCCGAGGAGACGACTTTGGTTTGCTAAATAAATAGATAAATTCATTTAATTATTTTGTAGCTTCCTGTCCTGGCCTTTACTCAAGGGCAAATTTAGTTTCTCTCTGTAAAGTAAACATATCTGTGCGCTAAGCAAGGGCTACATGAATGTAATTCTTAGCATGGGAAATATTAGAGAAGGAAAAATATCCAGACATGTCAGTGTAGAGTGTGCATAATTTGTTTTTATGAACATGGCTAAACCGACGGCTTTAGTAGGACGTTCTGTGTCACCGAAGTCCAGTCAAGTATGTTACAGGGTGGTCTTGTTGAATGCTGGGAGCTGTGTTTATGATGGAGGTTCAGATTTCATGGGGAGCTCAGCTGGGGATCACAAATGGATTACTAAGGAATGGGAATGCTGAAGTGTGGGAGAGGACGGGGCCCTCGGCCCCTCTTGAGTCATGTCCACTAGCTGAACATTTGAAGGAGCTTCATCTGTTCATTCAGAAAGGGTGAGGATTGACAGATTATAGAAGTATTTGCCAACAGATATGACTCACAATTGAACCTGTTCACAAAACAGCTACAAATAACTGAAGTCAATACCTTTTTAGTTGTACAATTACAAAAGTTTAAAATGTTGGGTTAGTCAGTTGAGTTATAGAATAGAAATGTCACTCTGAATTATAACCAAAATAGAGTATGTGTGAACATTTCAAACAGGACTAACAACTGTATTTTGATATTGTGTGAACGTGGCCATCCAGAGATGACCAAAGGGACCTTGTCTGCGATGGTGTGTTGCTTTATTGGACCACAAGCTAGAGTAGAGTCAGCATTCTGAGGAATAACTCCGCGCTATCCGCATTTCCTTCCAATCAGCTCTGGTTACTCTGTAACTCTGGTTACTGTATTCTCACGTGCGCTCTGCTAACGACTCCTGTGCCTGGGCCCGTAATGGTTCTGCTGCGTTGCGGGACCGATTTGGCGTAATCATCGTTTGTTTAAGCACTCGGCTGAATGAGCTTCTGTTGTGCTGCATCTTAGCAATAACAATGGCGCTTATCGTCCGGACTCCCTCCGGTACAATTAAAATTCCGTCGGAGTCTCCAATCTGCCTGCCAGCCATGCCTGCTGTTCATGTGCCCTTCCTGGGCCTACGTCAATCCCCTTTGCTGCTATGTATTATTCACAAGCTACCACACGATTTTAGGGACTTACCTGGACACTCCTGGGCTTCAGAAAGCAGGAAGATGGAGCAAGGTTCTGGATGTCCAGCTTCATGAATCTTAAACTGACCCTCTGGTGGTCTGAGACCTCTAGATTAATGGTTGTAGTAGTAACAGGTCTGATGTGATCAGAAATGCAAGAAAAAACAGGGCTGGGAACCACCGATTACTTCTAGAAATGTTCCTCTTCTCTGTCTTGTGTTTTAGATGATTTGTCTCCACAACAACAAACTTCTGCTCGGTTTCTCTTCATGTTCTCCTTTTCAACGTGACACTACAACAATGTAATTTCTACGTCCTCTAAAACTAATTTGGATGTAAATCTGCTATTTGTGGAGATGTCAGATGGCGAATTGTTCAGTGGGAACCTGTGGAGCCAGCCACGGCGGCTTGATTTTAGTTAAAACCAATTAGAAATGACCAGAAATAACAGCGCCTGGAGATGAAGTCATTTTTCTCTTGAACCTCCCAGGAGAACACAAGGCCTCTCTACGGAGTTCCTTAAGTGTTTTAGAATATTAGGAGGAGAGATGATGAAAATCGTCAAGCCTTTTTAATCATTGCATTTTGCATTTGAAAGTTTATGAAGTATAATAAGGCTAAGTGTGTCAGCGCAAAACGGGTAAGAGAATGTCGAAATGACTTTGACGGAACAAAACTTGGATGACATCTGTGCTCTGTTCTGATTTAATAAATCTACTTATAATTTGCAAGGTGATTTGTCATTTAAAAATTTATGAACATGAGGGATTTGATCGTAACATAGTTCTTGCATAAGCATTCTTGGTTTTCACAATAAAACATATGGGTGGAGATGAGATGAGTATTGATTTCTACAGACTTGTTGGTTATTCAAAGATCTTCACTTTCCAAATAATGTTACCCTTAGAGTCCGATTCATTCTATAGGGCCCCAGCAAGTGGTAAAAATTCTCTAATATAAAATTATAAAAACAAAACAAATAGCCAATCTCAATATATTAACTGTTTGATTATCTAAGAAAGGTAATGCTTTCTATACAGTGCATGTATGTTTAGAGAGGACTTTACTGTTCTTTCTTTTTTAGTTAGGCAGGAGAAATCTTCATAAGCATGTGTAAACTGCTAAAGAATGTGCACTGCATGTTATTTTCCGACCGGCTGCAAAACCACAATGTTTTCTATAATTTAGATGACAGGAGGAATAATTTATAAAAGGATATTGTCAGAGGAAAGACGGTATAATATCGTCTCTTAGCGATGATGTACCTCAAACAGAGTAGATGGAAATCTGTGCAGATGTTTGTGGTTGACACAACCTTGTAACATTAAACCATGCTAGCGAAGACTAGTTTCTCTTAACCTGCAAGTGCGAAATTTGAACTTATGATGTTAATAGACACTATTCCATCTGAAATCCATAACTATGGGCAGCTTGTCAGTTTTATAGAATTTACCATTATTTGTTAAACTGTAAGCCCGAGTTAGATTTATCCAGGCCTGTTCCTAGAGGGCCACTGTTCTGCAAAGTTTAGCTCCAGCCCTAATTAAACACACCTGAACCAGCCAATCAAGGTCTTTAGACCCACTGAAAACTTCCAGGCTAGTTGAAGCTGTTTGGAGTGAAACTGTGCAGGACGTTGGACCTCCAGGAGCATGATTGGACACCTCTGGCCTAAGTAGATTTTAGAAACCAATAGCACCAATAGTCTCTCCAATCTACTTATGTCTATGATGCTTTTGGGAAATGCAGCACACGTAGATTGTAGAAACCATTAGCACCAATGGTCTCTACAATCTACTTATGCTTACGATACTTTTGGGAAATGCAGCCATCTTCAGGAGAGTGGAGTTTGTGGCCTGTTGGTTAGAACATGAACATGAGGCTCGATTCTGACTTATGTAAATTTGATTTGCTAAAGATAGTGGTGACAGGGGATGGCTAAAACATAGGGACGGTGTTTAGGATGGGCAGCAGGATTTTTTCCACAAAATTTTTTGCTTGACTACTAAAATTGGAAAGTCTCATTAAAAAAAAAAAAAAAAATATATATATATATATATATATATTGTCCTGAAATATTTTGTGTAATTGCATAATGGTTACCTAAAACCCTGGGGGCATTCTTCCAATATATCACAATTGCGTTGGGGTCCACCAACCCTCAAGCAAGCCACCCATCTCCATCTCTGTCATTATCCCCCTCACTCAGCTGTTACTTATCCAGAGGTGTCTATCCCAGCCTTGTCCTTGTATGGCTGAGAGAGCCACTGTCCTCCCCCCTCACCGGTCTCCGTAGACTGAACAGTGAATGAGGATAAGTGTGAAGCAGCAGTCAATGAATCAAGCGGGCTGACCGGCAACAGCCGGGGGGTAAGAGAGAACATTGAGTGGGCCCCCCCCCCACGGGACTGGCCTCGCATTAGGAACTTCCTCGCCTGTGTGTTTCTGCCACAGGTTAAATGGATCGTTCCCATTAGCTCGGTGAGGGGACAGCTCCATTACGTGAAGGAGACTCTAACTTTGAATGTCACGGAGTGCCGAACCCCAGCGCAGCACGTCAAGCACCCTGCCGGAGAGGCCTCGCTGACAATAACCATCCATGATAATCATTTGCTGTCAGGCGCTAAGGAAGCTGAAATTATGATGCACAGTCTGCTCGACAGACCCAGGCAGGGCACTCTTCTGTGCTGCTGGTTGGATGGCGACAGAACCTTCCTGCTCACATATCCAGCGCCCAAAAAATTGGACCCTGCGCACATCCTTTGATGTAAAACCAGTTTCACTGTATTCTTATCATTTTAGACTGGGATTTGGATAAGGAATAAAGACCCTGGTTATGCAGGTCTGAAACCAGTTTGGTTATTTTTTTTCAAACATGAGCAGGACACCCTTTCACCAGGAGAAGCTGAACCCAGATCAGCATGACTCTGTCACCGGGTTTTTTCCCCCATCTGTGATACAGACGGCTTTACCTGGCAGGAATGCGGGCGACTTGGCCCTCTGTGGCAGATGTGCTAAAGGTTAGCTTCAAACAGTCATCAGTGTGCTCGGCATATGGAATCTACGAGAGGAAGAAAGCAATGAATGATGGCTGTGGACATGCTTAGAATATTTTCCAGGAAATACCCAACGCGCTCTTTATCGGCACTGTTTATTCTTGACCGTTTTTTATAAACATTTAAGAAATACGGGATACAGCATGTGTGGGTTTGTAAGTGTATTCACCCAAAATAATGTCTAGATTATATCAGGTTTGTATGGCTCACCTGTAGACATCCAGAAAGGATGACCTTTAGCTTGGATGATGCAAAAAGCAGAAATTATCATGAGTAAGTCTTTAGCCTTGAGTTGACTTTCATGTCCACAAATGATAACAAGCATATTTTTATGTCAGAACCAATGTGACATCTAAAGGCATTGTGTTTTGTGCTTGTGTTCTGCATCTTTCTAGTTATCTATCTAGTAAAAATCTTTGTCTCTCCATCTATTTTTTCACCTAACCGTTATCCATTGTATCTTTATTGCAGTTATATATGTTTATGTTTGTCCTGCTATCTCTATCTAAATCTAAATGAACAAAGAACCGTTTCCATACTTTTCTCCAGTAGTGTGATCAGTTGCAATATTTCACAGCACTTTGTAACCGCAATCATGATGTCGTCCTTTGAAGAAGGCCGGACAAGCTTTTTCCATCTGTCAAGGATGTATTCACCTCCAAACTGACCCATCACCCCATCTTCCAGTGGAGTAGACATAACCTGGCAGGCTTCACTGATGTCAGGGCCTAGACCCAGACCCCCTCCAGCTCCAAACTCTGTTCACCCATTGGTTCCCTGGCCCCTTCCCCTTGCACCCTCCTATCAGAGCCCTCCCAATGACACCTAGAGGAGGAAGTGGGCTCTCTCCCCACCCCTCCCCTCTCTCTCCTAGCAACAGGCCATTTTTCTGACCGAGTCTAGCGTCCTCTTTTTGACAGTAATGATTTCCGAGCAAGTAAATTTTTTTGTGTTAAGATTGGTTTTCATATCTGTAAGTGACATTGACAGAATAGCTGTTGTGGTTTGGGAAGGATCAGAGACAGATAGCTGATAGTGCTACGGAATAAGGATGGGGATCGCATGGAGAGAGAGAGGGAGAGGGAGGATAGAGCTTGGATGAGTGATAGTGACAAAAGTTGGATCAAAGACTAACGGCGTCTTCTCAGCTGAGTTCATGAGGTGTCTGATAACCGCAAAGCACAACCTGTTTTGTTTCATGCTGTATGTGCGTCTGGTCATTTTCCACATGGTGATAAAATACATGTTGTTTTCCACAGTTGTTTTCGTGGTTAACCTTTAGGTATGCTTCTGCCAGCACGTTCACAAAGCTATCTGAAAGACTTGACATCATCTAGGCTGACTATTTGTTTTTAAGGAGTTAAATGGCTATTTAGATATCTTCCAAACTTTTATGACTTCCTCTCTTCAGTGGTGTATAAATATTTTGGAAATGTGTTGCCTTTGGGATTTTTTATTTTTGAATGTTATATGTTACCATACATTGTCTAGTATTAGTATTTTGACATTGTGATTGACTAATAAAACCTGTCCTACACATTTAAAAGATGGAATGTTACTAATTATCTCTAAACTGAACCAAAATACATACTTTCCTGCTGCGAATAAACAGGCCACTAGACCATGGCAGAGATCGATGACTCCTCGCTTTTCTAGCCAGACTTTTAACCATGACAGTTACTGGATTTCTAAAATCGAGGGCTCGCCAAGAAAAAACTGGCCCAAATCACATGGATTAGATAAATGGCTTATTCCCTTGGACCCACCATGTTATAATTTCACACAGACAAGAAATGTTCCCTTAAAGGGATAGTTCACTCAAAATATATTGTCAGAATTCACACGTTGTTCAAAATCTGTATTACTTTCTTTAGTGGAAAACAAAGGAGCAATCACAATAGAAGTTTCAATTTTGTTTGAATTATGCCTTTAATATTTTGTGTAACACTGTCTCCTAGAATGAGACCTTTGTGTTTAGCCCGTTGTCACTGTTAGCCCCAGACTGACGTGATATTTCGGTAATTTCCGTTTACCCCAATGCTGAGTGCTTTTTGATTTGATTGCAAGTGTAAGTTAGAAGAGGATTATTGCTTGTTTGTTTTTTTAGTGCTGTGTTGTTGTTGGCCATTGCGCTCCCAGCTATAGCACTGTTGATCTGTGAAGCTTGACCGGAGTGCCTCAAGTTTCGCTACTGGGTCCCTTTTTTTTTTTTTGCTGCCGTGTCCTCAGGTGTGTCTGTGTGCATGTGTGCCTGCTCATTTGCTTTACCGTCTTTGACTTGTATTCCCCCTTCCCTCGAAAAAACATCTGAAGCATCGTTATCACCGGCCAGACCTCTTTTTATTTTCTGTGGAATTACTGAATCATGTCAGCTCGACGTCCCTTGAGTTTCAAATGCAAGCTGTAGAAAAATTAGCCATTGCTTCCGCATGACAAGTGGGATCTATTAGTCTGCTCTGGCCCATAGAGCATGAGCACGCTCAGTCCACATGGGACCCTCTGTTTCAGTAACGCACACACACACACAGACATACGCACATCCATCCGTGCCTCGGTGGCATTAGTCATGCTTTATAAGGTCAGACATAAAGATGCACCCGGTGCTTCTGGGCTACACTAACAGACATGAACATATTCACATATCTGTTTAGCATTCTGTATGCGATTTCCTGTTAATTTCCATTGCGTGGAGGTCAATTGTGACAGCAAGGCAACTGCCTGGTCTGTGTGACGGCAACATAGTGACCTGCCTGACCTTGCTTAGGCACAGCCTGTGGCAGCGCTAGGAAGCATTAACACAGTCGAAGCTAGCTTTTGGCGTTCAGTCAATGTCACGGCTTACAACATCTCCGTTCCAATATGCTGTCAGCTTTTTCTGTATTTTACATCGCTTTTAGCTGTACACAACTGTAGTTTTACATTTTATTTTTTTAAATAATGGGACAAAGTGTATTTAATATGTTTTATCTGTCTTTGTTTCAGGTATATCAGTAACAAAGAAGACACACACTTGTAAGTAATTATTTTTTGTTGTTAATAAATTGAAAATTATAATTTTATAGTTTTTTTTATAATAAGAGACATTTTAATATTAATGCTGATTTTAATTTGATAATCATATTTATAGCACTTCTAGAATATTTCATATATATATATATATATATCTTGAAAATTTTCTCAAATTATGTCTTGAAAAGTGCAATAAATACCTTAATCTGTCTTTATTTATTTATTGTTTTTACTGTATTTTATTTATTTTTATATATTTTATTTTCCTTTGATAACATTTCACTGCTGAAAGATGCTGCTCTGCAATTTCTTTATAGGAGTCACATGATTTTTTTTATTTTTTTTAAGAAGGTGCCATATCTGCTGTGCAGTTTGTACGTGACCTTCATGTGTGAGGTTAAAGACGATGTTGATAAGTCTCTGAGAGAGATAGGTATCAGCTCTGGAGGGAAGACTGTAGAATCTCTTACAGGTTGCATACGTGACCTTTCAAGACTGAAAGACTGTGCATCCTACAGATTACGCATATCAGTGATTTGATCTTAGTTTCAAGTTTTGTTGAGGTGCAGATCAGTTCAATTCCACACCTGAAAAAAGCTTTTTTTTAACTACATCTTTTTCAGTGCTGATAGCTTGTAGCTTGAAGTTTTAACTGTAAGCTAACAATATCTAATTTTGTCATGCTAATGGCTAACCGCTACGTGTTCAAACACTGTAGCTTGTTGTTACAAAACACAGTTGCAGCTGCTAAACAGTAGAGATGTCAGTGTCTTTAGCATTGCTAGCTAGTTAGCATCAGCCAGTTCCTGAGAGGCTGTATTTGTTTTGCATTCTCGTCAGCTATAAATCTAGCTAATGAAAGATCATCTTGTCATTTTATTTGAAAATACTGCCATCCTTTCATCTGTCTACATTTACTTGACTTGTGAAAAGGCCTAAGAAATACTCTGTTGTAGCTGTCTTCTCCATTCAACCAGCGTAAAGGTGGATCAGTGGTCTTTCATCCTTTTCTTCCAGGGCCTTACTGCTATCTTAATTACAGCGCTGATCACTTCTCCTTAATAGAAGGAAGTGAAATCAAAGAAAGTTTCAAGTGAGAAGGTTCAAAGCCACAGACTGGACTTCATTATTTAATCTCAGTGAAAGAAATGCTAATGACGCGTGTCAGCGAAAGGGAGAGAGGCTGTTAGAGAGAAAGAATAAGAGAATGAAGTGTGAAGACGACATGTTAGTGGCACAGGTCAAAGGGCGCTGTTTGACAGAGAAACGGTTCAAAAGATATATAATGGGCAGAGAAAAGGCTTTGCAAGTTCTGAAAGAAATTAGCATTTTTATCGCATGTAATGTGCTAATGAATTGGCTGGTTTTAACTAATGAAATCAAAGTCGACCCTAATTACTTAAATTAGTAGGAAGGAACCACCCAGGATACCCTAGAAACCACCTAGCGTTGGTCTAGCAGTGGAACATGCTAGACCAATTTCCTGCTGCATTTGGAAATATGCCACATTAGAGACATAAAATGTTCATGTTGACTTAAATGAAGGGATCAGCTGAGATTGGCTGGAGGATGTACAGTGTGCTGGGTGGGGGTTTGTGCAAATGTGCGTTTTACAATCGACTAGGCCACATATGCACTCATAATGCATTCATGGGAGCAACTGAACTGGAACATGCTCATATGCACATGCAAACACACACACACACACACACCCAAGGCTATAACCCCCCAAAAATGATTTTTGCACACATTTCTTTCAATCCAGGGGGTTGCCAGGTCTGCCAGACAAAAACAGCTTAATGACCTATCAGAAATGACCAATGAACTGGCCCAGAATCAAAACTGAAATATGCCATTTTTAGAGACTCTATTGTGTATTTGCTTTGATTTGAAGGGTTAAGGTTGGAATGCACTATATCATTTTTGTCCAGATTTTTGCCTCAGTTTGCAGTCTGGAAGAGTCATTGCTAGTTGCCAAATATCAGAGCCAGTCTGCAGATTTTGGGTTGAGAGATTTCACAGAAAATTGCTTGTTTGATTGGCACAGACTTGGACTATGATTCCATCCAGTCAGTGGGTATCAAACATGTTTGATATTTTGGGCTGATTTTATAACACATTGAAATGGCTTGAAAGTCTGGTAGTGCGTGATCCCTAGTCGATTAGAGTACAATGCCCAGATTTTCTCTTTGATCATTTACAATGTCAGTGAGTGTATGATTTCTACGGTTTTATAATCTGTCCAGATTTAAAATTTAATAAAGCGTATTCCAGCTTTTATTTTGTAATATAAGTGCCATTGCAATTCTTTATCCAGATGAACTATTGGCCTTTTGTTTGTTTGTTTTTTTCCTAAGTTTGTGGTCAGCATTTAACTCCCTACTAATCTCCCCAAGATAAACTTTGCACAAATCTCACTTAAGCTTCAACCGCAAAAAACAAAAAAAGCAGAAGTAGCTGAATTCCCGCAGACATGGCAACCCATTCCTACTCCAACAAATCTTAACCATACACACTCGTCGCGAACTCTCACCTACCAACAAACACATCACACAGACTCATCAGCCTCATCTCTCCGCTGAATGATCAAAACCGTGGAAGCGGCCCACCGATCCCCTCATCAATATAAATTACAGGGCAGCTGTTGGCTAGCAGGCACTTTCCCGCTCCCTCTCGGCCTTCCCTGGCTGCATGTTCAGCCCTTAATAAGCCAGAGTACTTTCTAGAAGAGAACAGATACTTCAGTTCTCCCCTTTACAACCCACCGGCCATCTCTCTGCACAACTCAACATCTTATGGAAGTGCCACATAAATGAAGCTTATGTAGGAACAAACTGAACTTTTGACAGTATACATTGATTTCCATAATTTGAAGAAATAAATACTATGTAAGTCAATGGCTATTGTCCCCAGTTTGGTTGCCACCATTCTTCAAAATGTCACGGATTTTTCATGTCATTGGTGAACTATACATTTAAGTCGAATTAGTTCATTTTTTATTTTCACAATTTTGCTCAAATTTATATCCTATTAATAAAATGACTAAAGTAAAACAGACTGCAGAATAAGTGACAAGTGCAAACTCAAATGATCTTTTAGCCGCTGTTTGTATGGTTAGAGCAGATGCTCCCAAGAATGTGGCATAAACATCGACTGTGAAAGGCTCTGTTTTACGGCTCAGTCTCATGTATGGTTTTGCTTTACGTTTGAACTTGACAGTTTTATGGTCGGCCTTTTTATATAGTGCTACTGCAAGGCCATGTGGTTCATTCTGGCAACAGACTCTTTTCCTTAGATAAACAGTGCTGTTTAATAGCTCTTTGAAAGGAAAAACACAACACCGGACAGGAATTAAGTACTTGAGTGTCTCCCGTTAAGAACAGGGTGTTCTAAGGAATTTATATAAACGACAGAAATAAAAGATTGCCTTGTAAAAGGTAGCACAAAAGTGCTTTTTATTTATTTATTTTTTAAAGAAAAAGTTTTTTTGTTTAAGCTTATCAGACTGTAAAAGAAAATGAACTTGATTAGCTAGAAGCAAGTATCGGAGGTGTTTTCCTGTGTAAAACTTGTCATCTAAATGTGACAAATGTGGTTTTCGCATGTTACAATGCGGGTGTTAATGGGACATTTTAGGCCTTAAACGTTCATGTTATGCTGGTTCTTTTAATGCCAATCTACTGTAACAGATCACCTCCCATCAACAAACCACATCATTTGAAGTGTGATTCATGTCTGTAGCAGTGGTATTACTTAACTTCTGGAAATTGTTACCTGCCACTGATTTGCCACTGTTAATTATTCCCACTCCCATATAATTATGTCTGAGTTGAATTAAAAGCACTAGTAGAGTGCGACTATGTTCTGAACTCACACTACAATATAGTCCAGTCTCTGCTCTAGTGAGATGAGTTGGTGTTGTAACCTGTCTAGCAGGCCGACGTGTTGATAAGATTCACTAGGTGATTACAGGCAGTAGGCTAGGCGTGTGTGCATCTATGTTTGCATCTACGTGTACTGTATGTGTGTGTGTGTCTCCTAGCTCTCATATCACAATGCCGATCCTTGGCCAAAGAAAGTGTCTGTCTCGCCAAGTTGCTGCATCTTGGAAAACACAAAAAAAGCTGATGAGCAGAAAAGTGTAATGAGTATGTACTAAATTTGAATTTTAACCTACATGTATGTAGCAACCGTCTGAATAACGGTAGTATGAATGAAATTGGGATGTACTACAGTTACATTTGGACATACTGCTATTTTTCCCATTTTATGCATACTATATACTTCCATATAGTAGGGAAAAGTGACAGTGTTTAACCTTTGAATTCAATGTGCAAATACAGTAGCTTCATTAATTGCTACTTATACAGTAGATACTTAATGTTCTTTATTGTTTACATGTTTATTGGACGTTATATTTCTTAAACAAAAAGAAAGTCCATAATAATAAAAGTTATAAACCATAATTTGCTACCTTAACTATTGCTAGTTCAAGGCAAGTGGCATTAGGTAAGGAAATTCCTTACCTAATGCAAACGTTTGATTGGACAAAAATTGGGACACGCCCCCAAGTGCAGGAGGAGTCATCACTTTTATGCAGACTAGATTTTAAATGTGAGAAAACTTTAAGGAATGTGTTAGCATACAGAAAGACGGACTCAAAGCCGCACAACTTTTTTAAACTCGTGGGATCTTCAAAATCAGATTGTTTTGTATGTATGTCTTATTTTCCAGCAAATACCAAATAATAAGCATGCAATCTACTTGCATGCACGTGGAAATCTGCCTAGATTTATGTGATATTCCAAAGTTGTCAAAAGCTCCGTGTATGAAGAGCAGAAGATAAATGGGCTCTGTATTACGCCGTGGTTTGTTATTCTTTCGAGAATTATTCTCTCCTAACGCATTGTTCTGCCATGATGCTGTTAGTCATGGATGACAGGTATTGAGCAAATTAAGTATTTGCTTGTTTTGGGGCGGCACTGGGAGAGCGACAGCTGTAGCGGAGTGTTAGCGGAGCCCTTCTTGAGTCCTGTGCAGGTTAGTCGTGACCGGGGGGACGTGGAGACATTGATCCAATGCAAGAAAGAGAGAGAGGGAAACTGGAGGAAAGGCAGAGAAAAAGAAAGAAAGCGAATGGAAAGACATTGATTGAAATGGAGTCTGGGAAAAAAACAGGGAGAATAGGAGTGAGGGAGCTGTAGAGAAGGCTTATCTGTCTCCATAGCGAGGACAGGCTGTGTCAGTGTTTATTGAGAAGCATGGCCTCACCCTTGCCAGTTCATTTGTTTACCGCCCCGTCCAATGCTGAGAGAGTCACAAAGAGGCAGCCATGCTAATCTCAATCAAACGATTAAGACATTAGGGCGACCCCACTGAAATATTAATGGACCATTCTACAATGCAGGTTCCTCTTGGGTGTCTGGCCGGTTCAAAAAAATGACTAACAACGAATAGCTGAATGTTACATTTCTTAAACACATCAACACAATGCAAGTAACTCTATTTGCTTCTACTTTAATAATTGATTGAAGGGTTAGTTCACCCCAAATTGAAAATTCTGTGATTAATTACTCACCCTCATGTCGTTCCAAACCCGTAAGACCTTCGTTCAACTTCAGAGCACAAATGAAGATATTTTTGATGAAATCCGAGAGCTATCTGACCCTCCATAGACAGCAACACAACTGAAATGTCCCCAGGTCCAGAAATAAGTAGATATATTTTCAGGGGGGAACTAACTTTTTAAGACATGATCTGCTAGGTCAATCCTGTTACCAGGTAACATTTCTGTTTTCTTTCAAGTGAAGTTGCACAGTGCAATTTATTAACCCCTAAACACATTATTTGGTTGACAAAATGTTAAACTCTTAGGACAAATTTGATCACAAATATCCTTATGGGAGTAGAAAAGTCACCTGTTTCAAAATAACCGTACAGTAACACTGTGAAAGATGCCAAGGAGCTTTAAACAAGCCCTGCTTGATCAACTAACAGAGGCATAATCATGTATTCAAAACCACAATAAACAGCACCCATTCATATGATTAATCAAACATGGATTTCACAACTTCCTTGTGTTCCATGTTTTATGGCATTTCATGAATCATTATTTATAAGTTGTCATTGTAGCGAGGTCATTTGCGGGAACTTGGATGAGAGCCGTCTACGGATAATCTAACACTGTAGGGATTTATTAAACATAATCATGCTGTACACAGCCAATAATGCGTCCCAGCAGTGGTCTGACATATTTCTGTTGCACAGCTAAAACGTAAATGAGAGTTGCATGGTGCAGTCTATTTGTTGAAGTATATTTAATCATTTTGTCTTGATTTGGCACACACAGGGCTTGCGTACAACCTCTCAGAGGAGACATTTATATGATGATTTCGTCAACACTGGTTATGTGCACCAGATGAAGGGCTGGAAAGCATTAAAAGGATTTAAGAGTGACACAAGATCGAAAAGCAACAAGTCACAAAGAAGTGACCTTCAGCATCTTGTTTTGTGAAGACTGACATATGGAAGAGATTTGTTATATGTCATCTATCAAGAGAAGTTATGGTCACAGCATGCTACGGTGTGTTTTTTTTTGTCACGCCAGTTGGCTAAGTGCTTGGTAAATGAAGTGAACACAAGCTCGTCAGAAGAGACTGTTTTGAATGGACGAACCGTCCCAGGAGTGCGCTTTCTGACGTAGCGATTTCGCTCTCAGCATGCCTCAGAAACCGTTTTGTTTTTTCAAAGTTTTTCCATCCTCAAACAACAAGAGACACTCAGCAGAAAAAAAAGCAGCACATTCAAATTGACACTCTCCAATTTTAACAATAGATTATGTTTCATCTTTTTTTCCATTTGTTTGTGCCATGGAAAGAATATTTTCTTTTTGGACACTTTGCTTTAATCCATAATAGCCTGCTATTTTTTATCAGAAATAGGTCAGTATATTCACAACAGAGAAGGATGGGCCGCTTCAGTAAAAAGGAAATCAATAGAGACATCTATTTGTCGTAAACCAGGACAGCATGATTTTTATCCCTTTCTTCTCTCTCCCTCGATACTTTTTCTTCCATCTACACAAAATGACAGGTCTTCATTTTTCAACGAAAGCATTACGGTCGGCCATTTTGCCGAATTGCAAATAGGCCTTAGTGAATGTGTTTTTTTGCATAAATTGTATAAATTGAAGCAAGGCTATTTTATTTTATTTTTTATTTTTTGCTCTTCCATCACCTTCTTTGGCTGAAGGGGTATAAATGGGAGAGGTTTGGCATGACGGTTGCTTTTGTGTCCTTTTTGACAAGGATGGGGTCTGCCGTGGAGTTGTTACTGTAGGGGTTACTCAGGGACGGGTACTGGGCCCCCTTCAGTTTCTTTGTAGTCACTTAATCTGTCTCTGTCCCTCTGTGGCGGGCATGCTTTGTGCCGCCCTCAGCTTCGTCAGCTCTTCTCCAGCCGTGCTGTCCCTTTGTGAATCCCTCTGAACCTGAAAGACCTTGTTGTGAAGAGATGTCAGCCTAGAAAAACAACGGCGAGTGACATGTGTCACGCACACAAAGCCTGTTTGCTGTTGTGGATTGTATACAGAGCTCCATCTGCTAAGGTGGATTACAACTTTGCAGATAGCCACAAGTGACAGCGGGCAGGCACGTGCCTACGTGGGCACTTGGGCGGTGCTATAGTGCACCTGGCTAGCCATTCGGTGAAGTGGTACGGCCTTGTAGGAGCTAAAGCGAGTTATCTGTCACTCCCCACTTTCTCCATGTCTCATCTCTTCTCTGTCTCACGCAGCCGTCCAGTGGCCGACAAGTGCAGCATGTCAGCATGAAATGAGGGCTTTGATTCATGGGCCAGGACAGAAACGGAGGTCATCTGGCTCTGGCAGATATGAACGCCACTGATGGAGGCTGACTGCTGATGTTTAAGATGGTGCTGATGAAATGTCCTTGCGCCATCATTAGCTTCCTCTACGGTCTGGTGCGTGCAAGCAGACGCCTTCACGCACACATACACTGAAAACACACACATAGTCTCGCGCAGTCAGAGCTTTGTCTATGGCCTTTTCTTTTTTTCATTTCCTCCTTCTTTTGAAAATTTGGTGGCCAATAGGATTTCTTTTTTTTTTTTTTTTTTTTTTACATTAAAGATATTTATTATTTTACAAAATATTACATTTTGAAATAAATGCTGCTCTTTTCAGCTTCATATTTAAAGCATCCTGTAAAGAAAAATTTATGGATGCTTAAAAATAAATTGCATTTTTGCATTTGCAATTTAAAAAAAATATTAGACTATAAAACATTTATTTTAAATTATAATAATATTCCACAATATTGCTGTTGTTTTGGTGTATTTTCAATCAAATAAATGCAGCCTTGGTGAGCATAAAAGGTCTCTTTGAAAAGCAATAAAATATCTTACTGACCCTAAACATATACATAATCTAAGCTGAGTTGCTGCAAAACTAAGGATGTTATGCTGAACTGTCAGCCTCCACCTTAAGAAATATGCCTTTTCACAAACCATCTTTATTATGTGAGTTACAATGGCAATAACTGCAGAAGTGCAGAGACAATTATGCACTCTGGAATAATGAGAACTATAATTATCATGTAAAACTTCTGTTTCTAAATTATTCAGCTGTAATTTTGTTGAATAAACCATGCAAAAGACTGGGATTTTCAAAGAGATCAGTCTTTTATATTAGAGATACTTTAGAAACCATTGGAAAACCACTTCATAGCCGCAGAAGAACAGACTGCAGATGCTGTGTCTGAGAGTGAATAGAGCTGTGTGGGTCTTTTGGTTTTCTTGAAAGTTTTGTTAAAGAGATAAAACACAAACCTTACACAAAGCTATCATATGGATATAAAAAGCTAGAAATATAAGTGATATAGAGTTCTTTTTAGCTACATTTATGATACTTTTAGATCCAGTACTTGTTCTTTGCAATTGCATGGAAAGCACAACCGGCACATTGTTCGATCTGTGTTATATATAAAAAAGACAGTCATACAAGTTTGAAACGACATGAAGGTGAGTAAATAATTGTATACATTTCGTTTTGGGTTGTGAGCATGGAAAAAATGGCCACTTTTTTGTTCTTTTCAGGTCCTTCCTCTCTCTTTTGCATCTTCCCTCGCAGTGTTTTAATGTATCAGCCGTTGTCAGTGCGACTCCACCTGCACACTTAGCACCTTGCCGGCTTTGTATCCATTCTGATTAAGTGGCAGACTCCTTAATGATGTGGTGGACTCGCTCCAAAGATCAACTTCATTTTTCACCACACGGTCATTAAAGAACTCGCCTCTTTAATTTCTGCTTGCATAATTCAAATCGGTCACACCCTGCCGTATACACTGCGGTCAAACGCAGAAAAAAAAAAAGTACAAATCTTGAACATAAAGCTCAAGAACTCTTTTACAAGCATAGTTCTTTTAAATGAATAATAAGTATTGATTTGAAGGGATGTTATCATATTCATGTAATTTCCATCATGCTTTTTTTCCCTTAAAGAACAAAAAATAAATACATTTGCAAGTTGTAGTTTTAATAGATCTTTTCTATTAAAGGTCAGGTGAATGAGGACAGATGCTATTGAGCTCATAAAAGTGTTCTACCAAACTATATTCTACGTGTTTTTAAGAAAGATGTATAGGCTGCAAAAGACTTAAATTTTGGTCTGTTTGTTACACAAATCTATTTAGACCTGGAATAGGAATAAAGCAAAAAAAAAGTATAATATACACTATGTTTTTGGCGCTTTTTAAGTCATTTTTGGAGCTTGACAGCATTCATATCTGTTCAATTTACTGTATGGAAAAGAGCAGCTAGGATGCTCTACTAAATAGCTCCTTTTGTGTTTCACAGAAAAAGTAAAATGACATGAATGTTTCGCTTTCGGGTGAATAGTGCCTTTAATATTACATTCCTTAGCCTCACAGATTACAAATAGCTCAAGAGGAATTTTAAGTTAGATTGATTCGCAGAAAGAAGCGCTCATCTCATTTTGTGTTGCATTAAGAAGCTGTCGTAACAGAGAGAGATTACGCTCTTCTAGGAGTTGTGTTCTTGAGACAAATGTACATTTACCCAATAATGTCCTGGATTACCGAATCAAGGTCGACGCACAGAAACTTTATCCCTTAATCCCATGTTTTGGTTTCAAACAGCATTTGTCGTCCAAACTGAAAATAAAATGACAAATCTGAAAACAGGAAGAGACATAAGAAATGGTCTTAAGGTTGGGGGATTTTTTTTTAATTCCCCCAATGAGGTTACCACTTCCTTTGCTGATTATAGGAGACCTCTTTTCACCCCTCGTGTTACTCAGAAAACATTTTTTTGTTACGTTTTAGTTGTTGTAGCTCAATTGATAAAGCATGTTGGTAGCAGCAGCAGGATCATAAATCCGAATCACTAAGATATTGTTTCTGTTGTATACAATTACAAAGAAAAAGCAAGTAATGCATTTACTTAAGTTTTTTTTTTTTTTGTAAAATGTACTCCAACAATCCGTTTTGCAGTTGCATGTTATAGATTTTATAATGTTAGTGTGTTCCTGCAACAGAAAAATTGCCGGATATAACCTGAATATGAGTAATAAAGTCAGAATTGCAAGACAAACAACAAACAAATGAGGTTTAGGATCAGAATGTAAAGAATTTTTGCAAGATTTTTCAGATTTCTTACTTTTTTGTCAATTGTTCTGAGTTTGTATATTGCAATTGAGAATTTATATCTTGCATGTATATTGGTATGTATTCGTTCGAGGTGGGAAATTCGTGCTAATTCATACAAATTTTGTGTGATTTGTCTAAACCCCAGTGACAGGTAGGTTTAGGGGCGGAGTTAAGTGTACGTCATTCGTACAAATTCACATGAATTGGCAACTCGTAAAATACTTACGATTTAGCTAAAATCCTATGAATTCAACTGAGTGAGGTCGTACGAATTTGTACGAATTAGCCACCTCGCAAAAATATGTACAAATTGCTGTGAGACTGAGCTGAAATATCAATCATGGAATTGCGAGGATCTCTAAACTGTGTGATCTAAACATCAGAAAAATTTGCAGCTACTTTTTTATTTTAAGAATTTCATCCCATGCCAGAAAAAGCCTGCTTATTTTACTGTGAATAATTCATCCATACATGTTTTTTTGTTTGTTTGTTTTTTTCCCTCAAAATGTTCTAACACGCTCCACTGTGAAAAACCCACGTCAAAAAAAATACATAAAAAGTACAATTGATGGGTGCAACCAAGTCCCCGCCCCACGTTTTTTACTTTTTTGATAATCTGTACTTTACACACCACCCAAGAAAAAATCGGTCGCTAGTTCTGCGTCACTCCGTACCAACGATGCCCTTAGGCCGACTCTGTCCGAACGGGGCTGTGCGAACTTAAAGGTGCCGTGAAAGACTAAAAGTGGGGCATGCATGAGGCCTCGCCGTGACCTACCTTGTTCAAAGGTTCTATGGGAA
This sequence comes from Enteromius anoplus, assembly GCA_032359395.1. NCBI lineage: Eukaryota > Metazoa > Chordata > Actinopteri > Cypriniformes > Cyprinidae > Enteromius > Enteromius anoplus. The sequence goes on along the minus strand of JAUMHG010000079.1, from coordinate 10,440,783 downwards.
GAGAGCTGTGACAGGCCTACTCCTCGGTGGAGAACATTACTAATGTGTGAGGGTGCAGGACGAGCCAGGCCCATGATAAATAGCTCCCAAACACCCCTGGCATACTCATAAGTCAACAGTAAAAGAGAAAAGCCGAAAGCCCTCTGACCAGGAGCTCAAATATGGAAGGGAAGAAGGAAAAAGACTTGTTTTTGGGCCTACCGAAAGGGCCAGATTCAAGGAGTATCGTAGCCTCAAGAACTCCCTCAATCTTGAGGATACGCTATCTTGGAGGACAATAATGGTGTTTTAGTTGGAGGGAAAGTTGCAGGACAATGCAAATCCTAATAAATGAGTTGAAAACGGGCTCAGAGAGGCGGAGAGTCTCTACGGTCTGCTGCTCTGTGGTGAGTGACGCACCTCTGACTTTAAAACTAACGAGAAGAGCATGGCACAGTTGTGGTTGAAAGCTATTTTGACCTTATAACTTGGAAAGTACTTTCATGCACCACAGAACAGGTAGCAGCAACAACAACATGTACATGCGAATGAAGTTTTTGTTTTTCTCTTAAATGTACATTTACTTTTAACAGACTCATCTTCACTCTTGTGCAATATTAAAATTAAGTAGGTAATGATTCACTCATTGTTTCTGGTTTTGCCACTTTTCTCTGTGTGTTCAGCTGCACTTTTCTCGCAGTAATCATTTTTACAGTCTTTTATTTAAGTCTCCTCTCTTCTTTCAGAGTTGTTTTTAAAAAACATTTTCCTTTATGTCCAACATATTTTTATAATGCCACCTTTTTAGGCAATTTTTTAAATTTATTTTATATATTTATTAATTCATTTATTTTCTTCATTTTTTATTGTATACTGTTTCAATTCATGCATTTCTCTTATTACTTATTTATTCTTTTTTTTCTTCTTTTTTCTTTTGACAGGTTTTTGTCTTTTAGAGTTTTTATTTTATTTTATTTTACTTTATTTTATTTTAGTGTGAAGTTTTGTACAGATGCACTTTTTTGAGTATTTTCTTCTCACTTTAAGTTTTTATTTTTTTATTTTTTTTAACCTCATCCCCCTTTTTCCAAGTACTTCTTTTTTGGCATGGCTGTCATATTGGTTCACATTTCATACGCCATTTAAGTAAACATTGTATTTGTTTATATGTTCTTTGTTTTTCTTAACACACCCCTTTATCTTCTGTATATTTTCCACTCAACCCCATATAAACTTTTTTTCCTCCGTTCACCTATCGCCACTTCCAGATTTGATGTAATCGTTTGGCATTGAGGATGTGTAGTCTGCAGTGTGAGTTGGGGGAGGACGTTGCGTGTTTCTTTGACACAGGGTAATACATCACACGCTCCAGGGGGTCTCCCCGGTATGCTCCTCAATAATGAAGTTCATTCGTTAACTTCCCCCTCAAAGGCCACGCTCCCCCGCTGCCCTTTTCAGCAGTCGGCGGCGCTCGTACAGCAGTCATAGCGGCACGCGAAGAAAAACATAATCATGCTTTTTACCCGCGACAGTCACCACGATCGCCACATGAAGGATAAGAACGCCCATTACCTATCCCTCATGCCTAGTTATGACCATAATTATCACACCCAAAATCACCTGCCCTACTTCCTGTAGAGAGCTGGCGAGGTTCCCCTCCCGATCACCTCCACTTCCTTTTTGCAGGGAGACGGAGTTTCATGCGGGGAGGAAAGAGAGAGATCATTAGGATGCTGAACATCCCTTCTTGGCCCATGGTTACATGGTGCTACGTCCCCTCCTCCTCTTCTTCGTCTCCTGCTCTCAAACTCTCTTTCCAAAGTCTATGATGAGGTCTTCTCATATTTTTTAAACACAGAAAAGCTCCTTCCTTAAGTACTAAGGCGATACACATATTTACGGTAGTGAAGCACAAATCCTCCGTCGCTGAAATCTACGGGTTGATACGATCTCAAATAGGATCCCACACCTGAGGCGTTCATTCTCTTTTTTGAAGTATTTTCACCTTGGTCCTCTGAGCTTTTTTTCTTTTTCCGTCCTTGCTATTAGCGATTCGCAGCTCACCTTGACAGCCTCTCACAAATTAATCTCATAAACACATTTATTTGTTTGTCTCTTTCAGCCACGTCGGCAACACGAGAAAATGCCCAAAGACAAAGAAATTGGTTTGACATCTCTGCTCTATTAAAACTAACCGAGCAGCGACAACATCGACGGCAAGAGCAAGCAAACAGCCGCTTGGGGCCATCTGATGTTTTCAATTAGACTGAGCACAAGGGGAGTTTAATGCTTATCAAATTGTTTACTGCCAAATGTCTCCATATTATTAATACCTGGAAGGGTTCAAATTTAATTTGAAGTAAACACGCTCAGTGTAGAGGAGGATTGGAGATTTGTTTGAGTAACATGTCAAACAGAGCTTTCTGTCTCTGGTCTCCGCGCTTTGTTCTTGGCAAGTCTGTTTGTATTTGCTCTAGACGTTTCGTCTGGTGACTTGGCTCGTTTTATTTTGTTGATTATTAATCTTTGCTTACAGCACAATTACATTTTGATGATTTTGGAAATGTTTTTTTGGAAAAAGAAATGTTTCTCAGTTGGAAAACCCATAGTATGCGAAACAGAGTTTGAACTAAGGCCTACACTTTTTCTTAGATATATATATATATAATATATTAAGCTAACTGTGAACATTCCAGTGGGCTATTTGGCAATATTTATTTTAAGCCATCTCCCCAAAGTGGTATCCAAAACGTGAAATGAAACCAATCTCATTGGCCCATTTTTCAATAATTGCTTCCAAAACTGAGACTGAGTCATTCTTTGGAGCATAGTGTCATTATACCGCACACTAACGAAGAAAGCCATTTTTGGGTTTTGTTCGGTGCTAGTGGGAGCACTCTGTCTGGATCTTGACGAGGGGATTCATTTCGGTCTTGTAACCCTCTTTCTGCGTCTTCTGTGAAACTCAAACGCGACATTGTGAAATTCGGAGTCCCGCAGAGTCCTTAAAGAAAGCGGTCTTTAGAAATTGAACACTTCCTGTTGGTGGCTAGCTGACGAGTTGAGAACCTTTTGTGGTGGTTAAGCATGATCAAACATCTCAATTAGATATCTTGAAAGTAAACTCAGTGTTTCTCAAAAAACATGCTAATTCTTTGAATCCTTTCGCTTTTTGTGTTTCAACTCCTTCTGTATCGTCTCCCTCTCTTTCAAAGAAAAGAAGCCCAATAGTCTTGTCTATTTATCCTGGAAATAGATATTCCCCTTGTTGTCGGAGTGATTTATTGAAGTCCTCTTCTCAGATGGAAGCCACAGGAAATTGCCTAGAATGGCTCTAAATTGGTTTATGATTGTTTTATACGGGCTCGTGCGCTTACCGTTTGATATTGTGCCCCCGCACTCTTCAGCGTATGTATTAAACTGATCCATATTGAGGTTGCTGGTGTGTATTTAGAGGGACTTGTTAATTCAGTGATGGTCTGAACTGGCTGCCATGTCACTTTCGGCATTACTTTGAGAAAAGTGGCACTTCTGCGATATATCTGTTGTTAGGGTGGTCTGTAACAGAAGCTCTTGGCTTAATCCAGATAAAGCAGTAGCTTTGGCCTCTATCTGGCGATCATGTTGTTGGGTGTATGCTGTTGATAGACTGATATTAGTTCCTTCCTGTGAATCACTTCTCACATATGTGACATCTGTCTCTGTGAGTCCGTTATCCCATTCACTTCACCTCCGAGTAATTCAATAAACCTCAGATCAAAGAGTATGTGACTAAGGTGCACAGAAGTCTTTAATATTAGGTAAGGATGTGGTTTTTGATAATGTAGGCTATCGTAAGTTATAGCTGCTTGTGAAAATGTTGCAGTGTAGGGTGAAGTTAGACATTCAGGAAGACTTGAAACAGCATTATACACTGTTTAATAAGGATAAAGTTATATCTAGATTTTTTTTTCTTAGCGTGTTTAGCAGAAGTGTTTTACAGTCTTAAGTTAGCATGCTAATGCTAACTTAAGATATTGAGTTTCTAAATTCTTTCTTTTTATTTACTTATTTAAAGACAACACACATTCATCTTTTTTTTTCTTCTTTTTTGTAAATGTGCTATTGATAGCCAGCTTAATTATTTTCAGCTGCAGTCTTTTTAAAGCACCATTGCTGTATCTGTAAAAGCAAATTCTAGCAAATTTACCGCTTTAATTTGAGTATAATATAATTGGTGTATTGTTATTTTGTCCTACCCATGTGGCATTGGTATTGTCACTTTTTATTTATTTATATATTTTTTTTTCTGTCTGCCATCTTGTTATGCCTTCAGACACCTATCCGAATCTGTTAAATAAAGGTACTTCGATTGAGAAATACAAAAATCTCCAGATTCCGTTCAAAATACATTTTAAATCACTAATAAAATTTGTGAAAATTCATGAAATGTGCCTACATAGACCGAACCATACAAAAATGGCATTTGGCATCATCAAAGCAATACTGTTTTACGGAAATGTTGTAGCATTTTATTTAATAGAATAATAATATTTCTCCCATTTATAAAATATATAGTAGTCAGAGTCTGTTCTAGTTCTAATGCCTCTTTTGCATGAGAAGAAAAGTAGTTTCAAAAGTATTAAAACATAAAAAAAATACTGTACTGATGAATCATTCACACTTAAACGAGTGGATTTATTTCATCTGCAATTACATTCTATGTGTTCCAATAAAGCAAAGTTCTTCCTGCCGTGGAGCTGTGGTTTTAGTGTTGAGGAGAGGCAGGAGTTAAAGAGGATACAGGATCAGCTGCTGTTCTGCCCGTGCGTGGGATGCTACTGACAGACTGCTAATGAGCCCATTATCGGCTGCAGTCCTCCGCCTGGCTCCTCGGGGGCACCAGTGGATGCTCTGCGTCCCCTCTCAATTGAATTCCATCCCACAGGGGTTGTTTACAATAAATACATTTGCTTGAATTAATCAAGAGGTGGAGAGCCAGACACTTGACTAGGGCTGCCGTTTATACAGGGAAACTAGATTGACAGCGCCCACCTTTAGCCCTCGCTGGGTCTGCGGTAGGGATAGACCCACATCTGGCCAATATTTGATGTAATACGTTGGTTAGAAGATTGTCTTGTTCGGTGAATGTTCTTTACTAATGTTTTATGAAGAACTAGATTGGATTGCGGCACGCTTGAGGCAAAGATGGCACATGAAATGTGGTGTAAACAAAGGTTGCTCACTTTCCTGAGCTCATTCACCTTGTATTATATTTCGTGTGATTTATAAGAATGGGATGTTGCTGGGTCAACATCTTTTGGTTTGTTTCAATGGGGTGAATGTGATTTCACCAGGCAGAATGTGTTCCTGGATCGACGTCAACAATATTCCAGTCAGATTTGAGGAAGACGTGTGCAGTTAATGTCAAGATTAGACTTAAAACAAGGATTAGGGGTCTCTGCACCATTCTTAGTCACCTTTGACATACTTTTGATTGTATGGGTCATTTATGAGTAGTGTTAAGTTTAGGTGTAGTGCGCATTTTTGTATGTGTTTTTCTTTTTCTTTCGTATTTGTCATCCTTTCCAATTAAAATGCTTGCTACAGATGCAAAACCAATACAAAAATTGACAACCAATCAGAATCCATCCTGCTTTAACAAGTTGGAGAATTTAAAGATATTATATTACATGCTTAAGAGTAAACAGACAATACAATTCGCTGGTGAGGAAGCAACATCTCTTTATAATATCTATAGTTTTCGTCCTTGGTGTGAACAGAGTCTTAAAAATGAGACATTTTGGACAGAAATGTTGTTCCAGAATCAACAAAAGATGTTGATCCAGGTGCATGTCTTGGCAAAATCACGTTGACTAGTTGTAGAAACAACGTTCCACTAGAAAGTTCCTAATGCCAAATCCAATCCATAAACCTTAAGGAATCTGTTGATGTACATTTACATTTATTCATTTAGCAGACGCTTTTATCCAAAGCGACTTACAGGTGAGCAGCTGGGGGAATGGTGCCTTACTCAAGGGTCTCACCTCAGTCGTGGTATTGAAGGTACTTACCCCATCCACAATCCCTGTCAGACCTGCGACTCGAACCCACAACCTTTGGGTTACAAGTCCAACTGCCTATCCATTAGGCCATGACTGCCCCCTATGTATGTAGAAGAACTGTGGATGTAGAAGAACTTCTTCAAGCCTCTGACCCCTAACCTTAACCTTACCCCAAAAACCTGATGGAAGGTTAATTAGAAGGTTACAATAAGGATGCTAATCCAGGAACATGTTCTACTTGGCGGTTCACGGTAAATGGGTTGGGTTAGTGCTTTGATTGAACAAAGCGATTCAATCAATTCATTGCCTGAAAATAGGCAATGTCTTCCGAGACTACCATCGAACTCCACAGGCCTTGGTTCCGGGTTTGGGAAAGCCAGATTTGAAAGAAAGGGAAATGCATTCCAGGGCATGGAGCGGAGAAGACGAGGCCTGTCTGGTGGCAGCTGTTGTCATTAACACCACTTAATTCCTCCGTTGATTGTTACAGTTCTTCACAGTTTGATTTATGACACCTCGGAGATCTCCAGTGACTGGTCGGGGACACACTAGGAAATTACAGCGTGTGATTTGACATGCCTCGCTGGTCTAAATGCCCAGTGTTTTGTAGAGACCAACGCTTTTGTATATCACCGATTCTCATCGGCTTTAGAATAAGTGGCATGGTGGTTCTACCGTGCGGTAATGTATATGCAAAGTTGAGAAGTTCATTGTCAGAGCATCAGTTACTCACGGCTGTAAACATTTCACACACGACAAGACAAATGTTCCACTATCCTTTTCATCAGCAACTCTCAAAGCCACAGACGTCTTTTTTTCCACCATTACTGATAACTCGTTTGTAGTCTAATCTGGGGTTATCGCACTGAGATCTGAAGGTTTAGGAAGACGAAGAGTTTTTGCATGCGAGTGCACATGTAGCCTTTTTCCGCTCCACGTACACACGTGCGCGACTGAACTGCACTGCCCAGAGGCTACAGCATGCTGTTCTGAAAGCCTTTCTCTCAGCAGTCTGCTCTAACCACAGCACTGTTGCTTACCTACCGACCACAAGTATCTCGACAGAGCGAAGCAGTTTAACCTTACCGCCAGCTGCAGTTGGACTGACTCACCAAAGAGCACGAGCACCACGCAGACAAAAACACAGTTACCTTAATAGAGGCAAAACAGCCCACCGCTAACACTAATGCTAACAGCACAGCGTGACGCTAGCTAAACTACCTCCACGGCAGCTCATGCAACTTCCAACGTGGCTAATTTTCAGCTATGATACACCTCATTTGATAATCATGGAGGGGAAATTATATTTCGCTTATTAAGCGGAGACCGTTGACGGATTAGTGTTGACATAACATGAGTTAATTTATTTTCGCTGCCTCTAATGGATCACACAAGAGGTCGTGATCAGAAGGTAATTTCGGAGATTTATGGCATCAGGTGCGATGCGTGTATTTGCATTTTTTTCTTTTATTCAGGGGATTCGCAGCACAGTTATTCCTGCTCGTTTAATGTTAAATTAGCATAGCAACCACAGCCATTCAGGTGAACAGTGATTATTACCTTTAGCCTATCACACACACAGACATATTTATTACTCTGTATTCAAATAAATCTACTGTGGTAACAATGCAGTAGTTTCAATTCAAATAATGCTGTTACTGTACAGCAACAGCAAAGCCCTAATCAATTGTTTTGTTTTGTGCGTATTATTTATTTATTTATTGTAGAGGTTAACATCAAGGTACTGTACTGTTGGTTTAGTGATCAAATTATGGCTACGCTTGTTTGTGATCTATTAAATAAATAAATTATATATATATATATATATATATATGTTTACATATTGTTGTGTGATTGTTTAATTGCTTAATTGTGAGAATCCTTAAATTATAATAACATAAGGAATAAACGTGTCAGTTGGAAATATCAGTTTACATTTACAAACATTATTTTTGTCATTAATTGTAATAATGTAGTGAGATTATTGTCTGCACAGGGAATCTGATAACAGCCAGTGCTCCCCACAGAGATCCTGATCTGTCTGGATTGGCATGAAGTAAAAGAAAAAAACTAAGACGGACTAAATCCAGAAGAACTTGTCTCCAAGATGCTTAAAAAAACATATATATATATATATATATATATATAGAGAGAGAGAGAGAGAGAGAGAGAGAGAGAGAATACTCAGTAGATCATTCAATAAAAGGATTTTTATTAGAGGTCATGCTTCAAATGCTACAGTAATATATATTTTTCTCTCTCTCATTTAATGCATTGAAATATTGCTATCTGAGATTCACGTTAGTCCAGGGTGGAGATGAGAAGAGCAGGGGCTTATTTATGAGGCTCAAAATGGAGCTGGGTTTGGTTTGTGGCCGGAGCCAGCTCTCTCTAAGACCAGAATCATGAGCAGCCAGCTGCTAAGAAGCCTGAGCAGATTATTAGAAAAAGGGAGAGTGAGAGAGAGAGCTCACGAGAGGGAGGGGGTGTCCGACCGAGCGATGGAGAGAGAAAATGAAAAGGATGGTGAGATAGTGAAACTCATCAGACAGTCACTGTGTGGTGGGAGGATCAGTATGAGTCCCCTCTCTCTTCCTCCTTCTCCTGCTATCTTCTGGAGCTCAGCTGCCAGGGCAGCCCGTGTGAGCGCCTCTCTCAGCAGGCAGGACACCGAGCAGCGAGAGAGGAGAAGATGAAACCAGCCTCCTGGAGGGAGGTCAGAGAAGCGACCAGTAACACGCTCTCGCTCGCTCTCTCCGAAAACATCTGGAGTTGCTTGCAGCCTCATCTGCCTGTCTAATATTAGAACACAGGAAGAGAGAGACTGCCGCCACAGTGCCAAGACAAAAGAAAAACATGATTCTGTTTTTGATTCTCGCTTTTTTTCTGCCCCTACTGTTTCGTTCAACAGCATTACTGGCATGATAAAATAAGCTCTGCTTTGCCAGAGCATTAGTATGCAGATATACATACTACAGATGACAGGATGTTTTTTGTCTGGAGGGAAAATGTCCCGGGACCTGTGAAGAATGGGTGTCCAGTAAATTACAATATGGTGCAGTCTACTAATTGGACTTGTAAAAAATGTGTATATATAATGATTAATGATTTATATACAAATATTATTCAAATATTCAATTTTGAAATTGCAAATAGGTCCTAGGTTCATTGTGGCAGGTTTCTGTATTTTAGCACTTTAAAAATATTTAATAATGACTCTATACATAATAAATGGTAGCATTTTATAATATTTGTAATACAGCTTATCCCATTAATCCCATAGTATATCCCTCAGTCACTCTAGATTGAGCACTTAAAAATGGTTTGTTTGGTATTTGGTATTTGTTTATGTAATAATAATTAGATACAGTAATATGTGTTATATATATATATATATATATATATATATATATATATATCTCATTGTAAAGCACATATTATTTGTCCTTTTTTATATTTTTATATAACTTTATATAACAAAATATTGTTTGTTGTTGTTTTTTTGTTATGACTTTCTCTTGTTTGCGATAAGCACAAGAGACACTGACAGCCGTCCCGTACCCATCAGCCCCAGTCACAGCCACTGCAGTCTGTAGAACAAGACCCAACCCCCTTTTCCCCTCCCCTCCCCTTTCATTGGCCACCTCCTCTGCCAATCACAGCCCAGGGGCGGGCCCAAGAGCGAGGGAGCGCTGATGTCAGTCACATGGATTCTGGTGTGGTCATGCGAGCGCAGCTGAGCGGCAGAGCTATGCTGGCCAGCTGCTGCTGAAACAGCAGTGGACTGCTCTCGCGATACCGCTCGCCTATGGACCGCCGAGCTTAATGATGTATTTTGTGATTTCAGCTATGAAAGGTAAGAGGAAAAACAGCATGCCGGGGTTTTGTCTGTCCCTTTTTGTAAACTTCCTTTTTTTTTTTTTCCGAGCGAGTCGAGCTGCAAAGGGCTTTATTTACAGTCAGCCAACTCTCTGTTAGAGCGTCTCGTGCAAAGAGAAAGAGCGAAGGAGACAGCGAGAGGGAGAGTGTTGGGGCTTGTGCGAGTGTTTGTTTCAGGGAAATTAAGTTGTGGCATTGTTTTACATTTCAGCTTCGCAAGGAAATCAAGTTAGTGCTTTGATATGAATGAGAAAGTTCTGTTGCTGAAGCTGCTGAATGTCAAAAAATGAAGAAGAGGCTGTTAGGAAGCTGATGCCTGATTTGTCTGTTCCTGAGATGCATTTTAATGCAACATAATATTTATATTTACCATTATTTTACACCCTCAAAGTTTCAGTTCTTAGATCTGATAGTCTCGTCTGAGCTTGAGAAACTGAGATTGTGTGTGTGTGTGTGTGTTGTCGAAGGGAAAAGGTCGAGGAGAGTTCTCGGACGTCGTTTGGGTTGATGTCGGTGTGAATCGTGTTACACTGACCTATTTTTTGGGCCGTGAACAACCAGGGTGAGCACCACACCACTATACTGGTGTTGATCCTGCCTCCGTAATCCTGTTCGCCGGTCATAACCCCCCCAAACCACCACCATAACACACTTACACACACACACTCATCTGCCTCCTCTAGCCTGGATAACCTGCATTCATTTGTTTTCTTTTGAAGTCTATTTTTATTACACTTCTATATAAAATACATACACTCTCCGATCCATTAGCGCTCTGTGCTGCCACACACACCCCCTCCGCTTCACACACACACACACACACACAGCTGTCATTCTGTATTAGGCGAGAGGTGTTGAGAGTGGAAAAAGCGATGGATGTTGGTGTTGAGCCGCGGTAACACCACTCTTCTCCTTCGCACACTCTCCGTGAATCTCCCACTGAAAGCTTTTCCACAGTTCACCTCCACTGCACTCGTTGTTATTGCATTACCACAACACCGCCTCGTGTGTTGGAGCACAGTTAAATAGCAAGTATTAATGAGTTTTTATGCAGCACCAAAATGCATTGCTAAGCCATATTTATGCATCTATTGCGTAATAACACATTTATGCTCATTTTACAACTTGCTTTTGCAAGGAGGGGCATTGAAGTTGAACCTTTTTTCCCTCTCTGTTCAGACCTTCGAGTGTTTGGATTGTTCATACCTCAAATCTGAATGTGAAAGCATGTTGTCGAAGTGCTCGTGTGGGTTTAGTTTTTTGCATGCATGCAGCCGTTAGTGTGTGTTTGTGGCTATGATCGTGTTAGTGTGTGTGTGTGTGTGTATTGTAGAGATGGAGCAGGTGTATGCGATAGCCTCTGACCCTGTACATCTCATGTGTGGGTTGTTCTGAAGAGGCTTACAAACTGAAAATAGAGCTCTTGGAGACTGGAGGAATCCATAATAGTAGAACCAAAATATATCGACAGGGTGTCTAACTCTTTAATAAAAGATGTTCTAAGGTTTTAGAGATGTTGATACTGTTTGCATGGACTCAGTTGCAACATTTTGGGAAAACTGTGCATCATTAGATGTTTTCTTTTGATTTAAAAAAAAAAAAAAGCTTGTATTTGTGTTTCATTTAATTTTAAAACTGTTTAATAATAGGTTTCCTTTTGTTTCAGAGAGGTTGATACTATTTGCAGTAACAATATTTTAAAATTGGATGAAAACAACTTGTATTTTTATATCATTACGATCTTAAAATGATTTAATAGAAGATTGTGTAGTGTTTTAAAGCGGTCAGTGCTTTTTTGCAGTTTGACTCGGATACCGTTTTTTAATTGAATTGCTATTTACAGTTTTCTATTGGAAACAACTTGCATTTTTATGTAATTAAATTGTTTTAAACATTGCCAAAGCTTACAAATCATTAATAGACACTCTCTTTTATTTTATTTTTGTAAGTCTCCGTAAAGTCTAATTTCTGTCCAGCATCTTTATTGGACTGATTACGACACTGATTTCATTCAAGTCTGGCTGTTGCTAAGTGTTTGCTTTGGAAGTCATTTGACAGGCATGTCGTTACAGACGCTAACGCCTCCTTGTTGGGTAATATGACACGGTAGCCTGTCTTTTTTTTTCCCCCGATCGTACCCCCACCTCATTTTTTCTTTCCTCTTTCCCAGTCTCCTAGCCACACACTTGCCTCTCAAGTACCTAATTACCTGTAATGGAAACATCCCTCTCATTACCCTATGCAAATGAGCTAGCCTGCTCCACACAATTAAGATGAAAACTCCAAATATTAATTACATAATTAAAGAAAGTTGTTTGATGTGCCAAAGACAGAAAAAAACAGCCCTGTTTTATCTGTGTGGTAATTAACCCTTTAATAAGCTCTAAAGTATGGAAAGTATATATATATTTTAATGCGTGACTTGCACATGTCCTGAAAAGTACCTGGCTGGAGTGAATGTAAGAGCATGTGGACGTTACAAACAAAGTTAAAGCAAATAGCATTTGCATGAGATTGAACGTTAGTGGTTTGCCCTTTTCCTCTCTTTAGGCTCTAGGCTAGGAGAGTGTTCTTGACTAGTGTGATTCTCTGGGCACTTCGGTAACACAGCAGAGGTTAACAAGATTGGCTGTAATCCAGTTAGCCACAAAGGACAGAAAGAGGGCATGCAAAATCAGATTAAGGTGAAGTAAAGATGTAGCCCACTAGCTAGGGTTAAAAATAAAGAGCAAGATTACTGGCCAGCAAATAGTGTTAAGTGGACTATTTCTGCAGCGGCTTCGGGTTTTGCTATGGAGTGGGGTAAGGAGTCATTTTAATGGACATTTAAGTGCTACTTGGTATAGCGTTAATGTTTTTGTGTAAAATATTAAGCATTTGGCAGTCTCAAAAGATCAAAATATATATAAAAAAAAACTACTTTTGAAAAATAACCTTCCGCACTGTCTTTGAATGTTATATAAGGAATAGTTGTTATTTTTGTCTATACATGTTATGTTGTCATCTTAAGTGGTCAATTTTTGGTCAGAATAGGTTTTAAAATAAACCATTATTTATTTTAAAGGAAGAAAAGCTATTTATGTGAATATAAGGAATGAAACATACTCAGATGTCACTGTCTTGTATTCCAAAATGTGTAAGAAAACACATTTTGTAAGTTTATCAAGTGCAAAATGTAAAAAATAAATTGTAATCATGCAGCATAATAATTGAAAGAAAGAAATATATATTTCAATGTTACTCAGAATGCTTTTTCGGTAGTTTGAATATGTTTAAAAATATTTAAAAATATTATAATATATATTTATATATTTTAATTTATTTTATATATTAAAATAAATTATAGTA
>JAUMHG010000079.1:10416072-10427433 GCA_032359395.1 Enteromius anoplus | reverse complement strand
ATATTTTTTATTTTCCCACATGTAAATATACATTCCTAAAAATAAAACAGATTTTTGGTGGGGGGGCTAGTAAAATTTTTAATAGAATGGGTTAACTAACCTTCTCTCTGTCTGTTTCTCGGGCCTGTAGGGTTTCTTCAGGAGGAGTCAGCAGAGCAATGCGGCGTACTCATGCCCGCGTCAGAAGAACTGCCTGATTGACCGCACCAGCCGGAACCGCTGCCAGCACTGCAGGCTGCAGAAGTGTCTGGCCGTGGGCATGTCACGTGATGGTAAGTCCGTGTCCAGTACAGCAGGCACCAGAGGGCGAACAGAGTCTCTACAGATTCAGAACATCAAATTCATGCAAAATACCAAATAGATTAGCCTGTAGAGGGAATGTGCAACCTGACAGTCAGTGTTTTCCAGAAAACCTTGAGTGCAATGAATAGTGGAAAAGGGGGATGGATATACAACCAAAAATTGTTACTGTCCAAAAGGAGGCAGGATTCTTCTGTGAATGGACCTGGAATCAGTGTAAATGAATATATTTAGTCGTTTACTACTTTTATTCACTACTTACCTTTGCCATGTCATATAAGTTAGAGTACCTGTTCTGTAGGCGCCACCCATTTCTCATTAATTTTTCACCTAACTTGTGACAAGATGGATTTAAGAGGCAGTTGTGTTTCTGGACTGCAGGGCATGCTCACTCAGGGTGGAGAATCTGACAGCAAGTAGCTTTTATTAAATGAGCATCATTAAAACAGGCTCATTAAAGCCAATGCAGGTGAGCAGCATTAACGGGAGCACAGGTGAGCGTATGCTTGTGTGTGTGTGTGGAGGCCCCCTGCTGGGCCTCCGGCTGGGCTGTGTGACTATGGCCCGTGACAGGAGGATGAAATCAGGCCAGGTCTTCCGAGTCTACCAGGCTGCTCTCTCACACACAACCAGGACAGGCAAGGTGACTTCTGACTTCACTCCGACTGAAGCTCACCAGTCCCGATCTGCCTTCCTTACACGGGGCAGAGACGCAGAGCTACCCAGACACACACATGACTGGGACGATGTTAGGCCTCCGCTCAGACTCATTCATATACCTCAAATTCAGAGTTGATCCTGTACCTCTTTTTTTTTTAAACTCACTCGTCTCCTCGTGTCTTGTCTTGTCTCTGCCCTGCATGTCTTGTCTCATCTCCTTTCCTCTGTTCTACTCTCGTCTCGTGTATTTTGCTCACATCTCTTTTTATTTCCTCCCTCGTGTTTCTTTTTCTCTCCTCTTTGTTCTCTTCTCCTTTGTCTCTTTACCTCAGGTCCCTTTTTGTTTCCTCTAATTGTGTCTTATATTTTTAAACAAAATAGGTAGGTAACACTTGTTAACTATTAACTACAACTTTTCCTTCAATAAATACTTAATTTGCTGATTATTAATCGTTAGTAAGGTAGTTGTTAAGTTCAGGTATTGGGTAGGGTTAGAGATGCTGTATAACGTCATGTAGAGTAAGACATTAATATGTGCATAATTAGCATTAATAAATGGTTAATAGTCTAGTAATATGCATGCTTATAAGCAACTAATAGGTGTAACCTTTCACATTTCCAGCTCTTTCCACACATCAAATCTTATTTTATATTCTTCTAATTTCTCCACTCCTTTCTTCAAATCTCACTTTGTCCCCTTCCCTCGTTTTCTTCTTTTCTCATGTTTTGTCTCCTCCTCTGTCTTCAAATCTCATCTTGTCTCTTCTTCCCAAGTCAGGCCTCGTCTTATTTGATCTCCTCTTCTCATACCTCAGCAGTCTTGCCATGCCGTCTTTTCTTTCCACACCTTATCTTATCTCCTCTACTATCCAAAGCTCTCCTCATGTCTCATTTTGTCTCCTCTGAAGACTCACATGTCCTCTAGTTTTTCTCTCATCTCGTTCTGAGATTTTAAGTCTCCTCTGGCTTCCTCTTGTTTCCTTTCTTCTGATCTTCACTAGTCTCATCCCAATCTATAATTTTTCTTCTCTATTCACATGTTGTCTTTCCTCCTTCATTTTGTTTCCTATCGTCTCCAACAGTCAAAGCCCCTTCATCCCCTTCATTCTCCACTAAACTCTCCAGTGCGTTTATCTCTTTTTCCATCCATCAGTAGATCAGCTGGTCCTCTGCCACGCGTCCTTCCTTTTTATGAACACTTGATCTCCACTTATATCTGATCCGCACTGTATCTCATCCCCTGCTTCCTGTTCTTCTAACACTCCTCCCGTTCAAAGACAGGCTGAAGCTGGAGTAGCTTTTTCACTCTTAAAGTTAAACAGACTCTGCCACTTTCTCCAGGGGTTGCGAGTGAAGACCGTTCCTTTTTTGCGAACGTCTGTAAACTTATGATTCATGCTAGTCAGGTCTTCTGTTCTCGGATCATTTCGGCAAGTAGGCAGCAGGAGAAAGCTAATGCTGTTACAAAGTAGAGCGTTTTTTGACCCAATACACCGCTAATACCCTTTGAGAGACATTAAAACCTGCTCCCGGGAGTTAGTTGTACTCTTCATGCTGCTATACTAAGCTTCCCTCTAAAGGCCAGAGTCTTAAGGGGAAACAGATTGTGCCTTTTGTTGTTTCTTCAGTAACAATAGCTATGGAGTGAAGTCATCTTGTGCAAGGGTTGTTTTGTTGTGGTGGTTAGAAACCAGAAGGATGGTATAATAAACATAAACAGTGAGTGCACCGCCATTGTCACAAAGATTTACGTTGCACCAAAGGGATTGTCGTTCCAAACCCGTAAGACCCTCATTCATCTTCAGAACACAAACTAAGGTTTTGATGATATTTGAGAGCTGTCTTATCCTCCCGTAGACATCAAAAAGAAACAATACTTACAAATTTGGTTTGGTCCACCTCCCTCTTCTAAATGCATTTAAGGAAGAAGTCACAACCCGAGATATATTTCTGTTCTTACTGTACTGTCTTTGCCCCTGCAGCGGTGAAGTTTGGCCGGATGTCAAAGAAACAGCGGGACAGCCTCTATGCGGAAGTGCAGAAACACCGACTCCAGCAGCAACAGCGGGACCACCAGCAGCAGCCCGGTGAGGCCGAACCCCTCACCCCAACCTACGGCCTCTCCACCAATGGCCTGACCGAGCTTCACGATGACCTGAGCGGCTACATGAACAGCCACACGCCCGACGGCACCAAGCCCGACTCAGGCGTCAGCAGCTTCTACCTTGACATCCAACCCTCACCCGACCAGTCCGGCTTAGACATCAACGGCATCAAGCCAGAGCCCATCTGCGACTTCACCCCGGGCTCGGGCTTCTTTCCCTACTGTTCCTTCACCAACGGGGAGACATCCCCCACCGTTTCCATGGCCGAATTGGGTAAGTGATAATTCTGGAGAATGGCAAAGTGGATTCTGGGTAGGGGATGGTACTAGGGGGAAGAACCCAACCGTGGGGCAAACGTCGCTAAAGGTGTCTTAAAATAGCTTTAGGTTGGAGACTCATCTCAAAGACTCATTAAAAGAACCTCTTTTTTCTAATTAGTTTCCATTAATTAGGGCCAATCAGGATCCAGCAGGGCACGCACCAAGGGAAATCATTTTTTTAGCTTCCCCTCCTGCTCTGGGACTCCTTTTAACAGATGTGTTTTCAACATGATTGAATTTTTATACTGTTTTTTTTTTTTTTTTTTTTCGTCTCCATTTGCTCGTTCTTGCTGAAAGCAAATATGACCTTTGTTCATGTGAATTTACACACACTCTCCTTTTATACTTGAAGTACTGCCCTATTTTCCTCTTGCACAGGAACACAGACGGTCAACAAGCTTCTAAATTGTCCTTACATCACAAACCGCTAAAGTGCAGCTTTTTGATTGGAGACGGAAATAAAAAGTGCATCTTTTGAAAGGTCCTTTTCCTCAGCATTTCTGTAAGCATTAATGAATCCGTCAGTTGAAAAAAAACACTTTATAATGCTAATGGGAAACAAATGCCATCCTGTACCATATGTATGTATGTATATTATAGAGAGAGTATATATATACTGTGTATATATATATATATATATAGGTAAGTTCAATATATCTGTATGTTAAATGCAGTCAGGCGCGACAGAGGTGTTTTGAAGGTATGTTGCTTTGTGTTTCAGAACATCTGGCCCAGAACATTTCCAAGTCCCACATGGAGACGTGTCAGTACCTGAGAGAAGAACTTCAGCAGATGACCTGGCAGGCGTTCCTTCAAGAGGAGGTGGAGAACTACCAGAGCAAGGTAAACACATTCTTATAGAGCCACATGTGGTTGTTCAGAAGCTTTAGGTAGAGATGTTAGCAAAATAACTCAATTTACTGTAAAAGTGAACTCGTAGTCACATTGAGGTAATGGTTTTGGAATTGAAAACATTCTGGCTGTCTTGATAGACATTTCACTAGCTACTTTAGAGAACTGCGTTTTCTAACAAAATACCAGTTTGAATAGGTTAGCCAATAATAAATGTATTAAATGTACAGTATCAAATCCTGTTAATCTCTAAGGGTCAGTGGGAGGGTAAAAATGTATATATATAAAACTGAATTATGACTGGTTTTGGTCCACAATAGAATACGGCCGCTGTTTGAAACTGGTTGTATTTCGTTTCTCTTCAGCCCAGGGAAGTCATGTGGCAGTTGTGTGCCATTAAAATCACAGAGGCCATTCAGTATGTGGTGGAGTTTGCCAAGCGCATCGACGGCTTCATGGAGCTCTGTCAGAATGATCAGATAGTGCTTCTCAAAGCAGGTAAAGTGTGTGTTCACATCACCATCATCCAATCCCGGCTTAGTTTACAGGGCGTAAACACAAATAATCCTTTTGCTACAGTGCCTTTGGCTACGTTTATAATAACATACTACTAGCAGTATGTGTTCTGTGCAAAGTATGCTTTAGCTAAAATTCCCAGTATGCTATAGAAGCAAAGTCTGCGTTGTTAGATAAAAAGCAATTATTTAATTATTTATTATTCCATGGCAGAAACAGGCTTCTATAGTATACGACTAGTTATCCCACAATGCAATGCATTCACTTTGAACTCTCTTTTTTTGGTGTGATGAATGAACCTAAACTTACATTTTCCTGCAAAGTGTTAATTAAGAATAGAATTTAGAATACTACTCTTTGAATTAGTTTTTATTGCATACTTGACACTTTTTACCATTCTGCTTAAAATAGTATACTGCACAGTAAGCAATATGCAAGTATTCAATTGCGAACACAAGCGATGTCACGCAGCAGGAGGTGCCGTGCTTCAGTATCTCTTGTGTATACTGGAAAACTGTATTGGGACGATCTGTCAGCTCTTTGAAAAATAAGGCACTATTGAGATGATATCCACTGCTGCACACTATCTTCTCACAAATAATGGACCAAAGTGCTCCATCACACTCACACCCCATCCCTGTCATGATACCAACAGCTTTCAGTGTTTCTGTTTGTTCCAGGCCCGACTGAAATTATTAACAAAATACTGAGTGAGCGCTCTCTCCTGACATGACATTTTAAACCACCGGCATCTTTCTAAAGCTCCGTAATGGCTTCTATTACGTGGCTTTTATCCTCTAAGTCTGTGCTCACCAAAGCACTCCACTGTAGAATTACTGCTCCCACTCACAACAACAATAACAGCAACACACTCCACCTGAGTCACACACACACACACAGCACTGCTAAAACATCAGATGATTGGTGACTTAATAAAGCTGTGTTTTATGATACTGCTTCTTGTTATGACATGAACACACTGCTTATGGCCAGAACTTAAAGCTAGTATGCAAATACTGACCTTAAAAAAACAAACCTAGCATCAAATATCTGTATCATTATTTGCGTAGCGATCTGTAAACATAGACGTCTCGCCAATAGCCTTGTGGGCAGGACACACTTTAGGTGCAGAGTTTGAATCTCGGCTCACGGACCTTTCCCAACCCCCTCTCTCTCTATTCTACTTTGCTTCCTGTCATAACAAATAACATAAAGATATAAAAACGGCAAAAATCATTAAAGAAAACTATAAACGTTGACAGCTTAGCTAATTTCAGCGAACTTACTAAGCAAGATTCTCTTGAAACTCTCTTCAAAAACTGACAAAAATGAAAATAGTTGACTATTTATGTCAATTCTCACTATAACACCCCGTGTGGCAGTTCTGAGAATGCAACATGTAAAAACAGTAAAACAAAAAATGCAGTCGAAAGTAGAGTTGGGTCGATAGACGATGCCATCGCTGAGCCGATGGCCGATAGACATCACGATGCTGAGCCGGCATCGCAATCCTCCACCCAGCCGCGGCAGCGGCAAACAGCTTGCGAAAAACACGCTTAATTTATGGCGGCAAATCCATGGCATTACTAAGCGAGCACACAACTGATGCTGGTGAGCGCGGTAATTCATTTCCGCGAGAGGAAAACTCGAGAGGTAATTCATTTCCGCGAGCTCCTTTCAAACCCTCGCACGCGCATCTCTCATCTGCTCGCGCAAACACTGTTGTTAGTCGTGGGGCGGGGCTTGCTTTTTAAGTTACAACTAAACATAACCCCCACCCCCCCAACTGCCGCCTACGACGACGACGCCATCATCCATCGCGATGTTTCACATTAGACATCGTACGATGCCAATTGGTCGACATCGCCCAAACGTAGTCGAAAGTATTTACTTTCACATATTTATAAAGTGTGTTTTTTTCTCATTGTGATGTGCTTATGAACAAAAGCATTCTTCAAGCAAATACGCAAATACAAACTGCAACAATGCCATTCAACCCCATGCGTTGCTAACTATAAACATTAGCTTAGCTTAGTTAGCTAACTTATTGAGCAAGATTCTCATCAAATTGTTGTTTCACTATCACTATAATTGACCTAGTCTCGCGTAACCAGACCTTTAGACTGACAGCCGACTGTCTGGAATACATGATGGTGTACATTGGCCAACTTGTCAAACAACCAATCACAGTTCGTCTAATTTCAGAGTCACGTGACTTGGAAATGTTGCAACAATAACAGACTGGTGTGTAAAACTCTCAGACATATTTGAAAGATTCTATACTGCAAATTTGAAATATTTCACATGCTTTTGAAAATACAGCGTTTAGTTGATCCTGATAAGCACTCATCGTCACAGTTGTAAACACAATCTCTGCGTCCGAAATCGCTTACTTCCCTACTATATAGTACATGAAAAACAGGATGTGAGGCGAGTAGTATGTCCGAATTCATAGTATCCGAAATTAAGTAGGCGAGAAGTACCCGGATGACCTACTGCTTCCGGCCGAATTCTATAGTAGGCTTACCTTGGACACTTTCCTATCCCATCCCATGAGACTCCGGGAGAGGAGGCGTCATATTACAAAAATGGCGGAAAGTGGAGACGCGGCTCATTTCAAGTGTAAGCACCTCAGGAAAAAAATATTATTTATTGTGATTAAATGACACTAGTTCTAAATAAACACAATCTAAATAAACGGATGACTTATTGAAAGTTTAAATTGTAGCGCTGTTGTGACGACGCGTGACACGTGACAGCATCAATATGGCGGATGTAGTATATACTAAAGCAGTATGCGATTTCGGATGCAGCGAATGAGTTTTGCATTATGGCATCTTTGTTTAAAAGGTGGAACGTTAAAGAATGTGACACAAATGTCTCCCAGAAATCCTGTATAATTTAACCAGTCTGCTGTTGACTTTGTAAGTTCTGAAGTGTTTCAGAAAAGTTTGACATATGTGGGTGTGACGTCTTAGGCTGTAATTGACCTGAATGAGGAAACTTATTGCAGGAGAAGTCGGTGTATACTAACTATTGCTATTGCGCCCCTTGTGGCATGTTGCGGAGAATGCAACATGCATAAACTCGAAGCATTTGCCTTTGCATATTCCTGCTTTTGATTATAAATTCACATTTAGTTTCTTTCTCATCTATGTGTAGGCTCTTTGGAGGTGGTGTTCGTCAGAATGTGCCGTGCCTTCGACCCTCAGAACAACACAGTATATTTCGATGGAAAGTATGCCGGGCCTGATGTCTTTAAGTCATTAGGTGAGTAACGAAACCCCGATTGGACTTGGTATGTGAAGTGGAAATTCTGTGTTTGGAATATCACATGTGAGCACTTTGCTTATTTGTGTCCTTTTTGTTCGAAATGACATTCACACATGGCAACAGCATTCAAATGCGGGCAGAACCCAACCTATTTGCCTAACTGCAAGCAACGTCGAAATTGTTTTGTATACACACCTGCGTGCAGGATCCAAAACATGCCACCGCAAATAAATAAAACCATATTTCTTAAAGCATTAAATTACATTTTTTAATTAAACAAAATTGCAATTTTTCTCACAAGTGAGTGCCACTCGAGTGTTCATTTTGGACAATATGGACTAATAAAGCCCACCAGTTTCTCATTTCCGCCACACCTGGAGTTAAACTTTCCTCGCTGAGGATGCTGCGCAGGATTGCAGTAGCTGCTGTGTATGGTGGGCGTCTGGAACTGCATAAGCAAGATTGAGTGTCTACCAGGAGTGTTTTATCAAAACCGCCATCCACGCAGCCGTAGCTTGGGCGTAGAATTTTTCTAGAGTAAGCAAATAGCATTTATGTTTGAATGCCGTGACATTAGCGAAATCTCTTCTCTGTCATTAATGCACTCACATTGAAAACCTTTTGGGGCTGAAAGCTGTCCAAATGCCAAAACAAACACAAACATGAGAAATCTAGACATAAAGATGTCACAGCCGGTAAGACAACATTCAGTCATATCTCACACGGACGTCCTCAGCGTTATAACGATGCAATATCTTATTCCTGTCGTATCTGTAGCTCGTTTAATAAGCCTGCATTATGTGTTCGCCAAGCTTAAAGCAGCAGCTGGTATGAAAACTGTAGCGTAGTGCCCCCAGGTGGATGCTGGATGTTTTATTTCAATTATTTATAATTTTTCAATATTTAATTTCCAATATCTAATTTATTTATGAGTCTGATATAAATTTGTGCATCTAAAACTCACATTATTACTTAATAGGCGCTGTGTTCAACAATGTTTCAAGCTGCAATCAATATAAAAGGCGAGATATGATTCTAAACAGACAGGAAAATCATCTAAAGTACATGTATTATTTATGTGTTCGATGGAGAATGCAACATTTGCATATTAATTCATGCAAATGCAGTGCGATCCTTTATAAATATTACTACTGTGGTGTTTGTGTGTTTTAGGTTTAGTCTGATTCTTACACAAAATATGGAAATGTGCAAACAGGTGGTATCCAACACAACTTATTTAAATTATTTGACATTTTTAATGCCCAATTTCTACTATTCTAAGTCTAATATGTGACAACTAAGACAACAAAAACTTTCTTTTCTAGATGCAACTGATATAAAAGGCCATATATATTTTTATTTGACCTTAAAGTATTTTTTTTCTAACCTTTTTTTAAACTTACTCAAATGCTTGAAATACCAGAAAGGTTGTTTATATATATATATATAATGCTAAAATATGTATTACTTGTAATAAATGTGTATATTCCTACAAATACACTGTAATGCTTTGAGAATATTACTACAGTGCTGTTGTGTTTCTTTCAGAAAATATGGAAATAGGTTAACAAATAAACACAATTTGAGATATTTTATTTCAGATATTTGCCATTTTAATGCTTAATTTCTAGTATAATATAGATTTGTGCAACAAAATCACTTAACCAATTTTATATGAAATCGTTTTTTCAAGTTTTCTAGCTATGATTGGTGTAAAAAACTAGATTTAATTTTATTTGGCTTAAAAATAAATTATTATTTATTTTTTTATTCATAAAATAAATTATTATTTAAATTATTATTCATTATTAAATTATATAATAAATTATTATTTATTTTATTATTTATAAAATAAATTATTATTTATTTTTTCTTAAAATATTAAAATAAAAATATTTAATGTGATGTTAAAAATACGTACTATGCATGTGTTTGAACTAGACTGCATTTTTTTTTTTTTTTTTGCCAAACAAATCCTTTGCAAATGTTAGTATGGGGAAGTTTTTTGTGTTTAGATTTAGTGCGATCTTTCCACATTTGAAAGTTCTGGAACAGGCGTATAGTCCTAATGCGTGCGTTCAAAATGAAAGACCGAATTAACGGAAACATTGTTGTGTCTAGGTGGTGCTGGGCCTGGAAAGTTTGAGAACTGCTGCTGCAGTGTTTGCGTGAGCTCTGAGTCATGGGTTTTATTCAGTGTTGTTAGTGACCCCAGTCATGGTTATGTAACCCCTCTTATTCGCCAAAGCATGATTAGGCTGGAGGGAAAAATCATTCTGTATAGCTGAAGGATTGTATTGTTTTTACCGCTGCGCCACCCCGACATCTCATGCTAAAAGATCAAGTGTCTACTCGACGCTGTCTACTGCTCCCTCTCT
This sequence comes from Enteromius anoplus, assembly GCA_032359395.1. Taxonomy (NCBI): domain Eukaryota; kingdom Metazoa; phylum Chordata; class Actinopteri; order Cypriniformes; family Cyprinidae; genus Enteromius; species Enteromius anoplus. Next base: position 10,417,029 of record JAUMHG010000079.1, on the reverse strand, counting down.
CACTCTCTTTTTTTTTTTTCATCGACTTTTTCTTCTTCTCTGTCTCCACGGTGACAGGTTGCGACGACTTGATCAGCTCTGTCTTCGAGTTTGGGAAAAACTTGTGTTCTATGCACCTCTCTGAAGACGAGATCGCCCTGTTCTCCGCCTTCGTGTTGATGTCTGCAGGTGAGCCTTGCTCTGTGTTAAAGCATACCCATGAAATACCCACAATCCCTTGTTTACTTTATTTGTGGTGTTGGGATAGTGTATATGTGAAAGGTTCTCATCCTCGTGCCCGTGTGTGTGTTTAGATCGATCCTGGCTCCAGGAGAAGGTGAAGGTGGAGAAGCTCCAGCAGAAGATCCAGCTGGCCCTCCAACATGTTCTACAGAAGAACCACAGAGAGGACGGCATACTGACAAAGGTACTGTACACATAAGGAACAGGATATGATGTCATTAGATACATCATCTGTAGTCTTCTGTTCTTATATATTGTATTATTTGATGTACTCCTATGTATTTCTTTATTGTTTTATTTTTATAAAATATGAAAAATATGAATTAATAGTAATTTATAATATGTGGTATTAAATTTTTTATTTTTTTCTAAATCAAATAATTATGTTATCATTATACTAAAGCAAATTATTCAGGTATTTATAGAGAACAAAATTGCTTTGTTAACAGTTTTACAGATAAATTAAAATTTGAATTTGAAAAATTAATTAATTAATTAATTAATTTTTTTATCTCTTTCTTTTAAAAACTAGGGCTACAAAGAGAATCAATTATTAACTATTAAATTAGAGCTGTTTTAACATTATTTATATTATTTAAATACTATTTATATACTATTATATTTAAAACATTTCTATTTTTAATTTCAGTTTTAGCCATTTTAATATGCTTTTGTCATATTTTATTAGTTTATTGTTTTGTTTTGTTTTTCTATTTTTGTAAACATTTAAATTTG
>JAUMHG010000079.1:10356974-10373794 GCA_032359395.1 Enteromius anoplus | reverse complement strand
TATGGGAAGCTTTTTAATTTGGTAGGCAAAATGCAGGGGGAATTCCCCAAAATAGCCCCTGGGTCTAAGAGGTTAATTGAATTAAAGTTTTACCATCATTTTTTAGAAATAGAAATAGTACCTTTTGATTAAAAAGGTAAATAAAGTTTGCTTCTGCACAGAAACACAGTGTCTCCTGACATGGCTTCATCAACATGGTTACTAAAACCACACCTTCTTTCTTTGCGTGAACATTTGGGCTGTATTATGCAAATATTACCACATCTTGACAAAGACATGTGGGGGGGGGGGTGTTTTAACGAGGCATTTTAGCCTGGCCCGTATCAGCCTTCTCTTTTAGATAGAGCAAATCCTTTTGTAGGAGACTTTGAGCTTTGTAACAGATCTTATGCATGCACAAACGGCTACATACCACACTAAAGAAATGGAAAAATAGAAAGCGCATCATATGACCCCTTGGTTGTTGTGAGTATCTTGGATATTCTGTGAGGAAATGTCTCTTGAGTAAATGGTTATCGTCTTAGTCTTGTTTGAAAATAATGTCCCACGTGCACTAAACCCAACCCTAAACCTAACCTTGAGATATATATGCATTTGCCGAAGAAATTCTGCTCCTACAAGTTTTTTAACTATTGAATTTTGATTCATATTTTACGCAACTAGTACACTTCGTTCTTCATTTCTTTACAAGTGCACTGCTTTACCAGGTGTGCTGCCGAGCAAGTTTACTATGTCAAAAAAGCCATACATAGGGAGCTATGTGATACAAATGACAAAATGGCTTGGTTTAGAAATCGAGCTTTATGGTAAAAGTCAGTCATTTTAAGGTCACATTATTATCTGATAATAAATTAAAGATACTGGTCTTTTATAGCCTTTAGTGTCTATTTCACAGCATTCAAATCTAATTGATATGGTCTTTTTTGGTTAATTTTGAGTTTTACAAATAATTTAGTCCCTCCTTAGCTTAGCATGTGACATTATTGCCTGATTTTTATAATTATTATTATTTATATAACCTGTTATTGCCTAATGCATTAAAAAAAAAAAAAAAAAAAAAAAAAAGTCCTGCTTCTAGCTGGAACCTTTATTAATAAAACATACATACAAAGTCCATAAATCACAGAAAGAAGATGAATATGGGAGCAGGACTAAATTAAATGGTATTTAGCCCTGTGCAAAGAACAGTCATAGATCTGCAAAGCAGACAGATAACTTAGAGGGACCGACTTCCCAGAAGCCTTTGGGCTCTCCACTACAAGAGGTCAAAACCCTTGATGATCTGCCTTAATACAAGGCCAAACGGCATAATAGTGCAAAAACTCATCATATTATGCACTTTATGTTTTTTTTTTCACCTGATCCGCGTGAATGGAGATATGAGACAGTATTCCTTTAGGACATGAGGGGGTGGTTCAGTAAAAGGGCCTCTAAGCTGCTGTCACACTTCGCTTAATTATGATTAACGATGTACCTAGGAAGATATTCTCTCTCCGGTGAGTTGAAATTCTTAAATTCTTGTTAGGAGGGGATGCGTTGTTTCAGCCCGGTGCTGTTTGTTATGTAAAAGCTTGCAAATAAATGTGGGAATGTGCTGAGCACCCCTTCTGAAAGCATTCTGGTCGTTTTCATGATTAATTAATTAATCAATCAAGTGAAATTGACAATGTACTCAGTGGGTTTGGAAAATACATTCAGGTCATATGAAGTGAGTAACAGCACTGACAATAAATAATACAGGGATTAATTAATAAAATTGACTGCATTTGTGTGACTTCTTAGACATCTTAAGAAATGCATTTATTTTTTGCGAAGAAACCACCCCCCCCGTGAACCACGCCAGTGATTCTGTAGTCTGAATGGAAGCTGTACTGCAAGGCGAAGGGGGTCGTTTCACTCTCACCCCAAAACAATCACCCCAAAGCCAGATTGTTATAAATGCTATTTATGATCTTGCCATGACAGCTGTGAAGGGCAGAGATGGCAGAGGATGCAGTCAGGGCTTATTTCCTCTCGGTCTGCATGCATTATGGGATTGTTAATGACCTCACATTATAATAGAGAGGCTCGGCGCTGGGACTCAGTGTGATCAGTATAACTGACTGTTTAGTGGATTGTGTTTACATTTGCACTCAATGAAAATAATATGCATGATTGCAGCTATAATATAACACTGATTAGCATTGTGCCCATTGTTCTGCATGCTAAACCTGTTTCTTAGTTTTGTAATCAAATTCATATTCATGCTAAATAATTTTTCCCTAATTTGAGCACTCTTGTTAAAATCCAGTCATTTGCAGCAGTTAATACTGCCAAGTAAAAATAATTTCTTATTTAACATTAGCAAAGATAAATAAATATTTAATATATCCTTATTAATATTTACTTTTATATAGATTTTTACAATTATTATATCCAGTGATAAAAAATAACTTAAGTTACCACAATTACTAAATAGCAATGAACAATAACTGTACAGCATTTATTTTATTTTTTTTGTATTAATAATATAATATTTATTAATAACGACAAGTATTTATATTGAATAATAAATAATATTATTAGAATTTAATATCAAATTTAAAGGTTATTAAATATTATATATTAATTTTATTAAAAATAACCTTGTTAATTTATATTTTAAAATGCATTTATATTACAAAGAAATGCTGATAATACCATAATTACCATTAAACTTTTTTATATTTCATATTAAATATTTTATTTTATTCATTAGAGATCATGTTGATGTATTATAATAAAATTAATTATTAATAGTATTATTAAAAACTATTAAATGTATATAATATTATAAAACATAATGTTATAAATATATTATGATAATTTTATTATTATAAACTATTACTTTTTTTTATTAAATAAATATAAAATTACATGTGCATTGAAAATATTAAGTTATGTACAGTAAAAGCAACACGAACAGTACCACAAATGCTATGTTCAATCACAGTTCTCTTCATTACACAATAGCAATATTTTTGATCACAAAGCAACCCTCGCCTTCAAAAGAAAAGCAGAACTCCAGCAACACCGCAGTTTAACCGTCAGCCTGACTGACACTATGAGAGGCCTTTATAAGTTCAGACAGTTTCTCCTCGGAGGTGAACAATACAGCCGGAGGAGCCCTGCTGTCAAGACATCCTCGTCCTTCCCCTCTCCCCTCTGCCATATGCTTTATAGCTAACAATAAAATATTTTAGTGCTAAATAAATTGGGATCGCTTTGAATTGCCGGCCCTATATATGTCAACGAAGACATACTGTTATTTTTTAGCAACCGCGGGCCCATAGTTTATCATAACGCAAGCAGCGTGACTGCAGACTGGTACACATCATTGGCTTTCCTTGCTTAGTTAGATGGTGAAGGTCAGAGTTCCTTAGGCTTTTATGGCTGTTTAACTTTGGAGAATTATCACATGTGACGAGACGTGCTGATTTACGGCTGGACGGAGACCACGCCGGGTTTAGACTGGAAATGCGACTCTATTCACATCCACAGAAACCGTCATTAGTTGCTATTAATATTTAATAGGTTTATCTGTAAAATGCTCGGGCTGTTTTTGCAACCAAAAAAGTAAAAACTTTCGGGCCTGACATACTTTATTCGCCTCTAGTTATATAAAAAGCCCTCTTGACGGAGCTTAGGTATTTAAATCTATAAAAATGTTCTGCTGAAAATGGCAAGGTGACATTGAATCGCCATTTTGCTAATTGGGATTTTGCTGATTGGGCATATTTTGTGCTGATGGGTATCGCCTGGCTCTATTTTTGTACGCCGATCGTCCTGAGGCCTGTCAAACTTATGCTGGAAGTATAGAAACATGAGGTACCAAAGGGAAATGTCTTACTAAGCAACCTATATGCGAATATAGCGATTCTGTAGGCATAATTGTGGAGTTCTTCCCAAAATATCCCGTTCTTCTGATCGTAAAGGAAGTTTTACAAGGTGTGTAAGCTAGGAACTGAATAAATACATCGCGAGGACTCGAGCCAAACAGAACGTAATTTAAGAAAAACATGATTTAATTATGGAAATGTTCAATTGGTTTGGTGCCAGGAAAGTAAGTCTTTTAAGAAGCCTCCCACAGAACTCTCTCTTGTCGGCATAATCAACACAATCTGCATAATTTACATTAGTTGCTTAAAAATGCTATGCTCTATCTGAGTGAAAAAGTAAAGAAGTTTGTTTTTACATGTTTGTGCCTATTAGCCACAAATTAATTAATCCGCTCTCCCAGAACCCAATTAGGCCACTAGCTATATTAATACATAACAGTTTTCCCAGTATGGAAATGAAGTACATGGGGAAGTGCTATTATTTTCACAAACATCTCCATATTTATGGAGGTGCATGCAAGCAGGCTGGCGCGTGGGGTTTATTTCTTTGACTTTCTTCGTTTATTTGGAGAAGACGACGATTCACTGGCTGCGAGTTCCCCGTTCGGCCACAAGGGGGAGGTTTGCTCTCTTTCAGCCCGAGTTTCAGCATCCCTGGCTTACCTCATAGTTCAGAAATGCCTGAAATCAAATGTATTCCAAAACGCGCTCCTGAAATGATCAGGGAAGGATAAAATCAAACAAACTCCGAGAGGAAGTTAAACTTAGCTGGAGCCTTTTCTCCTCCGGCTTAGCTCTCTCTCTCTCCTTTTCACTCATCCGCATTTTTCTCTCCATCCATCATGATGTTTTAAAATACTCCAGCTCTTTCTTTTGGGAATTGTTTGTTTTGTTGTTTGTAAACATGACGGAAGAGATGTGCTTTTCTAAAGCCGTATGTTAAAGAGGCGCCCCCGAAGAAGAATATACACAAGGTTTCCATGGCTCCCATTGATATGCTAATGCGTTCATTTAAATATTTTTAAGAGGATCAGATCAGATTACGCCAAAGTTTGACAGAGATAATTCGACGGCTTGTGTAACAGCTTTGTTCGCGAAGACGATCATTCATGGCACGTCAAACCACCTCAACGGCCCCTATATTTAATTAAGTTTACTTTGAGAAATGGAGTCTTATGAGAGTCCCCAGAATTGGGTGCACAATGAGGAAAGGACGGATGTAATCTTAGCAACACTGCGCAAATGAGATCACATTGCTAATCTGTCTTAGTTTAGCCTTAAATCTTTGGGCCTAAGTGGATTAAAAGCATGTTTGTATTCCCAAATAATCTTGTGTCGATTACGAGACGGGCCGCTTGATAAGCGTACAGTTTTCAATTGTTTCAGTTTCATATATTCGCTCTCCGACTGGCATTATGTGCAAACAAGGCATGGAGACCCCCTAGTATTCGGGACAAGCCGAGAGCGCTTAAATATTTATGCCCGAGCCTCTAGAGGCCCGCTATTAGTTGCGAGATGTTTTACTTTCTCCGACTGTCACAGGACTCTGGCCGCCATTAACAGGGGTGACACAGACCCCTGGGTCAAACATTTTGAGGCGACAAAAGGCCCTGATGGAATCACTCAGCGAGACCCAAATTACTTCTGTGTCATTGCTGAACAATATTTCCCTCCGAAAGCATTCCTCCCTCTGCTAATGCCGTGACCCTTTCCGCTGCATATGGAAATGACTGTTTGTATATTGCACTAGGGGATGGAGATACCGAAGGGCTTCACGGACAATGTTGCCGTCGATGTCGGGCCCCGACGGGGAAGAGCCGCTACCCCTCCCCCTGTTTTGTTGGGCTTTGTGAGGAGCGTTGATAAAAACAGGTTGTAAATGAAGACAGGGAGTTGAGGACGAATGCGTTAGGGTGGAGCGCTGAAGTTGGGAATCCAAACATACAAGACCTAACAGAATTGGCGGACAGCCGAGCTGCAAATCGCGCACGAATGATGAGATGCGTTTGAATTGATATTGCGAAGTAGTTTAGAAAGCAGTTTTTTGGTGATGGGGGGAAAGAGTTCTGTAAAAATGTGATTATTATAATTTAAAAAAAATTTTTTTTTAAACAAAAACTCATCTACCAAAGGAGTCCCGCCCCAAACTCATGCCAGTGTTTAGTCAATGCCATATTTAGAAAAGTGTGTATATAATTTTGAATATGGTTTTAGAGTGAGAGAGAATTAAATAAAAATAAAATACTAAAATATGTAATAAAAAAACTAAACGTAACTGATATATAAATCACTAAAAAATATATAAACTTAACTGATAATCACTAATGTGTGTGTGTATGTATATATATATATATATATATATATATATTTATATATTTATATATATATCATGTTTCTATTAGTTTTAAATTCTTGAAAATGTTTAGTTTCAGTTAGTTTTTTACCAAATATCAATATTTCACGACAAAATAAAACCCACATGAAATACTAGCTACGTCACACAATCGCAACAGGATTCTCTTTGAGCCAAATTCATAAAGTCAACAGCATCTTGACTTCATCTTATCTCCGATTCATCTGATTCGGACATCTCTCAACATGAACGCTCATCCCATTTCATCCTTTGACCGAATATTTGGAAAACGGCAGCTTAACCGCAGGACGCTGAGGTGCGAAAAATGCCTCGAGCACAATCGGACGAACAGCAAACACTGTCCAAAAAAGGGGGCTAAAGCCCAGAACATGCACGCAGGCTTGAAATCCCCTCTCAAGCCTGAGTGGGTGGTCCTTTCACTGTAGGGTTGCTGAGTAGACGGCAGGCATTCGGAGGGAGGGCCGTGACGCCTCGCTCTTCAAACTCTCTGCTCACCAAGGCAGTTCATGCGGCCACAGAATGATATTCACGCTACACTGGTTTTATTCTGAGCCCGAGCGCTGGCACCGGCCGATGAAATGACAGCCAGAGTTTGAACCCCCTGAAGATTAAAATGACTCAAGAGAGAATGACTCGCGAAAAAGAGCGATTCACTGAGGAAAGGAGCGTTTTCAGGGATTTGCTTTGAAACACAAACTAAACGTGCAACAGCAGACTGCTTGATAAACTGACGTGAATGGGATGTAATGCCCATAAATGTGCTCCAAAATAAAAAAACGGTGCACGAATCAAATAATAAGGCAGCGACACGCCGCCATCTTTTGCGAAATCCGCCAAAATATTCCTACTCCCGTCAACCTGGATCCATTATAAGGCTGTAACATGGATGAGTAACCCGGTATAAGACAGATTTACAACACACTGTCACACTCAGCAGACCTTGCCATGACAAATAAAAGCATTTAAAAGAAGAAGGCAGAAAAGCGGCGAGGCAAGATTGACAGCTCACAGCTCTGTGCCAATGTGAGCACAGCTCGGCTTCGCAACGCAAGACGTGAGGCGAGGTTGAAGTTCAAACAAATCTTGATCTGCTGCCGAGGTGAGAGGGAAAAAAAACTGACTTTCCTAAGACGCAGAGATGAATTTTACAAACGCAACTCTTGCACCTTTGTAACACCTGCTGTCTCCGAGAGCAATTATAGGGGAAATGTGCAGTTTTTATATTAGTCTGTGTTGGTCTAAGATCATTAAGACTTTATCATATTCTTGGCTTTGTTTATAGGAGCAACATGTCATTTTTGGGCTATTAGTGCCATAAGACATAATGTTTTTGAACAGGTTTGTTATTGGTTAAAGGTCATTGAAATTTTCTTAAGTGAGCTAATTCCAGAGCATTAGCATCACAAAATATGTTTTCAAACAGGTTTCCCGCCATTTGTTTGTGCTTGGTCCAAACAGGGGGTCCCGCCCCAGACCATGCCATTGGTTGAGCCATTGCTGCTTTTTTCGACTCAATATTATATCAGATTCTTGAAAATTTTGAGCAAATTTTTCGGGCTAGAGGCACAAAAACATGCCCAGGTGATGTCAGCATGCGAGAAATGCCACTGAAGCAGACCAGGTCACAAGTGTAGAGGTAAGAATGGCAATGAGTACAATAAGCCACTAAACGAGTAAAGAAATGAAAATAAAAACTGTACAAAAAAGCAAAATGAAATGAATGGGTGTGTGAATGTGAAAAGAATGTGGAATTAAAAAATGAAATGTAAAGACAAGCAATGTTAAATGAACAGAAAATATGCAACTAAGCCTTTAAATAAATGCTCTTCATATATACCCTTTTGTGTTTTCATTTAGGCTATGAATGTTCACAGCATGTCAGTGTCAACAAAGGTAGGCCTATCATTGGCTTTATGCACAGCTGCACTACTTCCTGAACTTCAGCCGGCTCCTTTGTTTCCTGTCTGCCATTATTGGACAAATTGATCACCTGAATTAATCAGTTTGTCCAATAATGGCAGATAGGAAACAAACAAGCTGCCTGAATTTCAGGAAGTAGTGCAGCTGTGCATAAAGCCAATTATAGTTTATAAGTGGTTGACAAGTGGTGATTTTAGCTTTCTTGTCACCTGTCTTAAAATGTAAGGGATACTGGAGCTTGGTTGGGGTGGTGGGACTGCTCGCGGCGGGCGCCAGAAACTTTCCCTTATTTTCAAATCCCAAACTTGACAGGTATGATGATGTCCCAGATGTGCTCAATTGGATTCAGGTCTGGGGAATGGGCGGGCCAGTCCATAGCATCAATGCCTTCATCTTTCAGGGACTGCTCACACACCCAAGGCCAACCGCACTGGCATACGGTCTCACAAGGGGTCTGAGGATCTCATCTCGGTTACCTAATGGCAGTCAGGCTACCTCTGGTGAGCACATGGAAGGCTGTGCGTCCCTCCAAAGAAATGCCACCCCACACCATTACTGACCCACCGCCACGCCGGTCATGCTGGAGGACGTTGCAAAACGTTCTCCGCGGCGTCTCCAGACTCTGTCCCGTCTGTCACATCTGTGAAGAGCACAGGGCACCAGTGGTGAATTTGCCAATCTTGATGTTCTCTGGACATTGCCAAACGTCCTGTACGATGTTAGGCTGTAAGCACAACCCCCACCTGTGGACATTGGGCCCTCATACCACCCTCATGGAGTCTTGTTTATAACTGTTTGAGCAGACACATGCACATTTGTGAGCTGCTAGAGGTCATTTTGCAGGGCTCTGACAGTGCTCCTCCTGTTCCTCCTTGTATAATGATGTGCTGGCCTGTCTCCTGGTTGCTTCTTAAGTCGGCAGTTTGATTTCACAGAAGTGCGATTGACTTGGAGTTACATTGAGTTGTTTAAGTGTTCCCTTAATTTTTTTTGAGGAGTGTATATTTGACTCAAAAACTTCTGGATCCTGAGAATGCAAATACATTTGTACGTTGTAAGTTAAGTTCTTAGCAATGCATATTACAAATCAAAAATAAAGTTTTCATATATTAACATGATCTTGAACTTAATATCCTTTACTTAATTATTTTTGCCATAAAAGAAAAATATATCATTTTGACACATACAATGTATTTTTGGCCATTGCTGCAACCATACCCAGGCGACTTATATTTGATCTAAGGTTTTTTAAACACAAAGAGAGCTCTGTTTAAAGGTACAGTAAATAATTAGCATCACCACACGTGACTGTTTTCAAATAAGTCTTTCATTATACAGAAAAACAGATAGTCCCACCCCCAAACTCACTGATTTTGTCAGATTATTTTTTTTATTTTTGAGGGTATACAACTACAAATGTTTTACTTTTAGTTGTCTTTTCATTAAGCTGGGATTTAAGTTACTATTTCAAGAAATAAAAAGAAATGACACGCTTCCCCAAAATGAAACAAAAGTCAACATAGTTTAATTTACAGTTATAGTTTTTCTCAAAGGTCATTAACACTTTGCCACAATGGGAGCTTTGTTTAAAGCTAATTGCTAACTGCAATTACTAGGTACAATGTAGCGACTGGTGTGCCAAACCTAGACGTTTTATTTAGAGAACAGCTCAAGACCCTTTCAAAACGCCACAGCGTCCGAATGAGGGAATAATGGGCGTCCAGCACCTAGCAGCAAAGCACATTAGAACTGTTTAAGTTGTCCCCCACAAAGTCACACATTTCAATTATTTCAAAGCACTCGCCAATTAAAAGCTGCAAACGCGCCTTTTGAATGCAAACTAACACAATTAAAAGTGTTTCAGGAGTGTATTAGAGGAATCAGTTCTGAATTAGTTCTCTGAATACACAAGCCCCCCTCCGTTCTCATCTCCCGGGCCTTTCACTCTCTTCGAAGGACAGAAGCGGAGAGCTCTTTTTGATGTCCGAGGAGGTTCTTTTCTTTCGGCTTTCCCTCTCTTTTTCTCTTGCCCTATCCTTCAGAGGGAAAGAAGATTGAGTCAGCCTAATCTGCTACTTGTACATTTGAATGTGTGGTGAGAGGAGATGATCCCGGTCGCCTGATAATGGCCCAGGTGCAAAGACACTGGCCGTGGCTAACTTGTTCTCGGCGGGGGCTGTATATCACAGAGGGGCAGCCCACCCTTTGAAGATGCATGCCTGCTTTCAGGAGCTGATTTGTGGCCTGCGGAGGCCAGCGCTTTACAGCCCCTCCGGAGAAGAGCTCAAAGGAGTGAGCGGCCCCCCTCGAGAGGACACGGTGCTGCTCAAGAGCCCTTCTTCGGACTTCGGATGAGTTTTAAAGGGGCTGAGGATGGAGTGAAACTTCCCAGGGTGAACTTTCAGGTTTACCTGCCACTTTTTTCCCCCCATTTGTTGAAATCCACTTGCCCCGAATGCAACCATCGGCTTTGTTTGCAGAAGTCATCGGCGGGGCCAAGAGAGGTGACTTTGTTTGACTTTGGTGACCCTGGTGACAAAACAACAGAGCCCTCTCTCTCTTTTTCTCTCCCACTTTGCTCCAGTGATTTATTTGTCCTCTGCAGTGCCACCTAATGAAGCCAAAGAAAAGAAATTAGCAGAGTGTTGCACTGGCCCCATTGACGGCGTCATTAAAGTGGCCCGGTACAGGCTTACCCGCGCTGGCTCCCGCATTCCTCTGTTTGTTATTGAGATGGTTATTTACACTGGCCGGACACAGAGCTAGCTGGCTAACGGACAGGAGGCAGAGCAGCACCATACTTACTTGGCCGGGAGACAACTGGAAAGTCTTGTGTGGAAAGTTTTGGCTCGCTCTGCAGGCACGTTATGAAAGTGTTCAATAGTTCTTGCATCGTAACCATAGTTTAATGACGGAATTTGTAGTAAGACCAGACTAAACAACTGTAAACAATGGATTTGATCATGCATGGCTTCAGTTTATGGGATCTATTCTAAAATTTTGTGATTGCAATAAAATACTTATTTTCTCAGCAGTTTATACAGTATTCATAAATACATATTTAAAGTGTGGTTTTATATATGGATACATAGATATACACAGGACTCAATATAATACATTTAATAAATACACATTTTAAATATTCTAAAATTATTATTATTATTCATTAATTTAATCATTTTGTTAACCATTTATTATTATTATTATTATTTAATACAAATAAAAACAAACAAACAAATGCTGGTAATTTCCCTCAATATATATGAATAATTCAGCAGTATAAACAAATATATTAAATATAAAATATTGTATGTATTTATATATATGTGTATATATATAAATAATCTTGGTCACACCCCCTTATGTGTGTGTGTGTGTGTATCTCTCTTTCTCTCTCTGTCTCTATATATATATTGATGTATGTATGTGTTTGTGTCTGTGCAGCTCTTTAACTAACATAAAATAATAATAATGAATAAATCTGGAAACATTGTATTATTTTTACATTAGTGCATTATTTACTATTTTGATTATTAATTATTATTATTTTTTTTTTAATATCATATACATAGTTTAACAAACAAACATATCAACATAAAACATGAATAAAATATTATTGTATGGTGCATAATATAAAGATTTAGTCCCAGTTTAGTCGTGAAGTAGTTCTAGTCTTCCTCCAGGAAATCAGACTATTAAAAAGTCTGGACTAGACTAAGTCAGAGATTATTTGAAAACCATGACGGAAAAAAGCAGATTTATTTTAATCTGATTTAAATGGCCATTTTAGTCTAGGACTAGGTTTAATATCTGTCCGGGAAACAGCCTCTTTGAGTTACTGTGATTAAACCATGCTAAGTTTGGCCACTTAGGAAAGGGAAAATATTCAGCACATCAGTAATTATTATCACCATTATTTACAAAAGATAATATTTGATACTGTAGGCTCATCAACCTTCTACCTTGTTATATTACAGCTGTCAGAGGCTAGATCAACAAAAAAGGTCAGCTTCAACCACAACCCAAGCAACCAACATACTTTGTCTTTAAAGAAAGACAATCATCCAGTCAATCCAGTCGATCCGATTCTAAACCAGCATTGTGAGTTCTGCTTCACCCTGAGGTGACGCTCTGAACTGAATGTGCAGAAACTTGTAGTTACTGTATGTAAATTACATGAAGAAGGGAGGTAAGTGCGACCTCTTTGACTTTTAAAGATCTGATCGCTATCACAAGTTGGGAAACTGAAAAAGAAGCCAAAATGAGAATCCACCAACTCCAGACAAGTTATTCATGCATTAATACGGATGAGGTCCGCACAAAGTTAATTGCTCCCGGAAATGCATTTCTCCTTTTAATGGTTTATTAAAAACTATACGCCTTTTCTTAATTTCATCATATTTCATCATTCGACGCATTTGCAAATTAATTAAAACGACCTACATTCTTCTTACGATCAGGCAAGGAAAACGCTCCTTGGAGAACTTTGTGACTTTAAGATTGCGTTGGCAGCGGATCATCGCCATTGACTTCGGGAATGTGCCATTTCTTGTTTATTAAAGCTTCATTAGCATCTACATGTGTAAACAGATACTGTAACGAACACACAATACCTGGAGGCTCATGGTCATGAGGAGAAAATAATAAAAAAAAATCAGGAATGCAAAATATGTTGCAGCCCTGTTATTTTTACTAGCTGTTCTTAGAATAAATCAAAAGTTCGCAATAACTTTAAAATGCACTTTAACTAGGGATGTAACCTTTAAAATAGCTACCATTTCCTTGAACAAAAACACTTCCAGGTTCAGCACAAGTTCAGTTGACCAAATATCAAACTTCAGAAAAATGTATTTTTTTGCAAAACACTCCAATAATCTGTTTTATCTACAACTTGTAAAAGTCATGTTTTACAGTGTATTGATCCCCACTGTAAGTGAATTACTGTAACCCAGATTACAGTTTTGTTTTGTTTGTAGTGGAATTTTTGCCGGCTGAGTTTGAATATTCCTTTAGCTTCAAAACATTGCAAAGCTCAATTGTCCATTCCAAGACTAGCACTTTTCCCAGAGGAATGGGTTTCCGTGTATTACACATGCCACTGATCCAAGGCCAGCCGCTGACTTCCTCAGAATCCGAATTAATTACTGGCTTCGCACGGGAAACGGGTTGAGAGTGGAGATCTTTAGAAGTCTGGTCTTTCTTCCCAAACTGCCCCATGGACTTGCAGATGGTTTCGGTGAGTGGCTCTTTCCCGTGGAGAGTAATCTCACTGGGGACTCCGGCGCAGCGCTAGGCTGCACCAATACAGTCTCCATTCGCAGACGTTTCAAAACAGCCATGGGGGAGGTTGGTGACTTAACATAAATTAGACCACCAGGGAATGCAGAGATCTTGCTCTGAAGAAGGGTAATATTGAGAGAAAATACGACACTTGGAAAGCTGTCGGATCCGGTCTATGTGGACAGGGTGTTATGAGGAAGGTCATGGGTTCGATTCCCGAGGATAAAAGTGTCTGACAAAAGAATAAATGTACATGGGTCAATGACAAATAAAGGGAAACTCTTTAAAAATCTAGTTTAAAATACAAGTCAAGTTCTTGGAAACTGTATGCATGCTGGTTTTGTATTGTTTTGATCATTTCAAAAGGAAGCTTACAATTGTGGGAAACGATAATATATTAGTATCTTAATTACATGTTTGTATGTGCGCTATATTTAATCATTTAGAAATTTTTAAAATGCGTTTTTTTAAAAGTAAGAATATTTTTTTCTAAATATCATCAATTTTAATTCATAGATATTAGTAGATTTTTGAAGAGTCACACCAAATGAAATTTTACAGCCTCAAATGAGCTTTCCCTTTCATAATAAGGCCATTGTTATTGTATTAATTTTTTATATGTTTTTGAATAAATTAATCAATTGACTCAAAATTTAGCACAGTCACTTGTGGCTCAAAATCTTTTTATATAAGCTTTTTAAACATTAAGGACACACCTGATTGCCCTGATATTCATAAAAAATATATTTTTTAAATAATTGAACTATGTTTTTAATAAGTAGTAACTCTGGCCCAGTATTATTTTACAATCAACGAGATACTATTATAATACTTTTATTTTCCAAATGCTGGTCACATCCCTCAAAATACATCTACAGTTCTGTAATAAATAGTTTTCATGTGTAATTATTATTATCATTTCTATCATTTTTGTTGTTTATATTTATTTTATCTTTAATATTATTAATAGATTCATATTTTGAATGTTTTTTTGTTATTTTAGTTCAAGTTTTAGTAATTTAGTAGTCATTTTAGTAGTTTTTGTTTTCTTAGTTTTTATTACTATACAGTTCACCATAAAAACCCTGTTTGACCCCTGGCTCATAAAAAAATACTTTTGTTGCATTTATTTGTGCTTTTTTCCCAACAAGTTTTTCTTGTTCAAGTAGCTCAACGCCAAGGTCACCGGTTCGATTCCCAAGCAATGCACATACTGGTCAGAATGTGCGCTTCAAAGAAGTTGTCTATCAAATACCCGTTTCTTATGTAGCTATCAAACCGGTCGAAACATTTCAAAATGCCGTTTCATCCACAGCTGGTCCCACTGTACCATATTTCCATGCTGACCATGCACAGATGCGATCCTTCTGTCACCTAAAGACAGGATAAACGACCCTCTGTTTGTTATTTTGTTTGTTTGTTAATAGCTGGACCTTGGCCGTGTTTGCCGTGAGGCGCTGATGAGAGTCGCTGACTCTGAAGAGGACACTTCAAATGTGATTAACAGTGGAGGAACGCGGAGAGCTGCGGCGGGTGCTAATTAACCCTGTATTGTGCTCGGGCCGACAAAGAGACAAAAGAACAAAGTCGAATTTGAATGCGGCAGATTATCACGATAACAAAAGACAAAGTAGTAGATCGTGCTCTTGACGGGGAATTTTCACACTGATCGTCACAACATGGGATTGGATCAAAGACCGATGGAGTTACATTAGCGGAACAATGGGGCCTTGTTATTCGACAACAAGAGGCATCCATCTGCATGTCACAGGGGCCCGTTTTAGTCAACTATCAGCTTCCTCTGTCGTTGAATACAGTGTGGTAGATTTCAAATGTACAACGAGGAAGCCTAGGGGCCGATGGATGTTTCTTAACAGTTGATGGATCTCATATTGTACGTTTCCTCAGTGGTTTCAACTGGGTTGGCTTTAGGGCCCAGATCAAGTGGTGACAGTTTACTGCACAAATGTAACAGAACTGTATACATTTTACCACAAACTGCTAGCTACATAGAAAAATCTTGGCTTGATTCTGAGAATTCTGTGTTTTTGACCATACAATGAAAGTCAATGTGGTCCAATACAACATTTCATTATATGGACAAAAACAGTTAAAACATTAGCCCCCAGTTTCACAGACAAGGCTGAAGCTAGTCCCAGACTAAATTGCATGTTTGAGCGGTCTCAGATGAAGATATCTTGCTCTGAAATATCTTAAAACATGTCAGTGTCATTGTTCTGTGCTAAGATGCACATCTGTAATATTTTCTTATAAGGCATTTTTGTAAAAGTTGCTTAAATATCTTAATTGAACTAATGCCTAGTCCTGACTTAAGCTAAGCCCTGTTTGTGAAACCGGGCCTATAATTATTCAAGTCAGAAACTGTTGTGCTCATATGTGTGCAGAATATACAAAATGTTAATAATCTAAACATAATCATTAAATTGTATGTTATTGTTTATTTAATACTGCCCTGATAATAATGAAAATAATAACTGAATTAAAAAAAAGACCCTGTAAATCTTAATACTCATACATAGCTATTATACAATGTGAAAACATTTACTGCTCCAGAAGGCAACACAATGCATTACAAGTTGAGGGGTGTAAACTTTTGGTTAGATCAGGCTAAATTGCAGTTATTTGCCTTCTGGGAAACATTTAAGTATTAAATATTAAGTATATTTAGCCTCTTAAATGCTGCTCAGGATCAACAAGAAGGGACTCATTTATACATTTGTAAAATTAGTTTAGGATAAAGTTAGTCTCTGACTTATATATGTATAATCCAAAATCCTTTTTTATCCAGCAACTACCAGTGACTTCTTACGTGTGCAGTGAATCACTGGAGTTGGTGCCGTGACCCGGAACAAAAAAAGAAGAAGACTACCAAGAAAAAAAGTATACCGAGACAGCTGCTGTCAAAGCACACTTTCCAGCCACAGTACTCCTCAAACCCCCCACCCCAGTGGGCCCCCCTAACACCACTAATCAGCATCATCCCTTCTCACCCCTGGACGTAGCCCTCAGCTCTCCCAGCCTCCCTCCCGCACCTCTGCTGCCCCGCCAGCCTTTGAAGTGGCGGCGCAGGGTGTGAGTTAACCACGGCACAATCACAGATAAGATCTATGGTGATAGATTAGCTTGTCGCAGCAGGGGAAATAGCAAGGATACTAAAAAATCCATAGAGGTTGTTACTGTCCTAACATATTTAACGCCTTGCAGCGAAGACCCTTCAGCGGCCAAACACCCGAGTGCCAAATCTGCTAGCTCCCATCATTAAAAGGAGATGTTTATGTTTGGGGTTAAACGAGCTTTGACAGAGAGAGAGAAAAGGGGGGAAAAAAAAGAAAAAGAAAGGATCAGCTAGGTATTTTATATATAAATAT
>JAUMHG010000079.1:10327127-10343009 GCA_032359395.1 Enteromius anoplus | reverse complement strand
AGTTTTTTTTATATATATATATATATATATATATATATATATATATATATATGTGTGTGTGTGTGCATGCGTGTTTATCGTGCATTGTTGTCCAAAAAAAATATATATATATAAAAAACCCGGGATGGAACTGATGGAGTTTTTACAGTCGTAGGTAACCTGTCGAACCTTTACATCTGACTCATCCTACCTTTCCGAGCCCGACCAGCATTGTTTTAATGAAGTCTGCGGCGATTTGCTTCCCCTGAGATGCTTTACGGTGCAATTAGGAGCGTATTTGTGATGTGGCGTATGAATATTCAAAAGATTGTCAATTAATTAGCAGACAGAGGGCTCTCATTACGATGCTCAAAAGCCTTTAGTGGCGGGCGAGACTATAGGGGAGGGGCTCGCGCGCCAATCCAGTTAAACGCTATTATCTCACACTGCCCTCATTTGCTTGATGGACTTTGTCTTAATTATGGGCTTATGGTTTGTTAGCTGTATCATCACTTAACTTAAAGGTACCACGGTGCAATTATATACACGCATGCTCCAGACTGAGCGCAGCGTTTGTATGCTCAGAAATAAGAAATTATTATTTTAAACGTTCGTTGCTATGTGTAATTATTGTTAATATGCTTCTAATCATGCATTGTTGTTTTAGTTCGCCATATAGTAATTAATTACTTGTAACATGGGCACTACAATGAAATCAATAAATATATATAAATAAATACATTTTTTTGTGGTGTTTTAACTCAGCATAAAAACACACCGTCGTTGCTTTTGTTATCTGCAGGATTTCCTCCATTTCCCGTAAAGGTTAGAGCGATAAATACAAAGGTTAGCCGCTAAGCCGAGTCCCATATTAGTATGCATGTAAAATTAATTAGCTGCTTCTCAGTGACATCAAAAAGAAGTACCTGGGAGAACGACGCCTTCAGGGCATGCCGAACATATGCTGGGATTACAGTTAATGGACTAATTACATAAATTAGGCATTCATTATACAGCACATCAGGTGTGGAGGATGTCTCAATTGAGTGTAGTTGGGGACGTTGAGGGAATCAAAAGGGGTTTTACTAAAAGGCCGGTCAAGACTCATTTGTCCAGACCATTTTTTTCTCCTCCTCCTTCAAAAACAAGAGGCAAATACGCAAATAAAAGACGGCGGCTTAATTAGAGCTAGGATACTTGTATACATCTGCAAGAAAAGATAGATAGTAGTTCTTCTTTCGGCCATCAGGTGGGAGCAAGAATACAATTGAGACTGTTGAGTTAACTGAGAACTGAATTAATAGATGTAAGCCACTTGACCTTATAGTTCTTATCCCAACAAATGACATTTTTTGTGTGTGTGTTTATTTGTCCAAAAAGAGTTACCAAATGCCCTATGAGTGTGAAATTGTTAATTTTAGTTAATTTGTCCAGAGTCATATGATTGAGCTGATATTTATGTATTGATGAAGAATTATAGATTTAGTAGTAGTAAAAGTATAATAGTAATAAAGTAGTAATAAATCAGCTATTTGCATAATTTCACTTTCTGTATGATTATATAAACGAGATCAAGATTATTTATTTTATAGTGGATACTACTAGTAGTAGTAGTAATTATAATAATAATAAAGCAATAATCAATTATTTACATTTTGCTTAATTTATATTTACTTTAGACATAATAGCTGTCTCTATCTATCTATCTATCTATCTATCTATCTATCTATCTATCTATCTATCTTTCTATAATAGTAAAAGACAATATTATCTCAAACTGATTTCTATTTTTTATGTTTTTTTACAATTATAATGAATACTGTATCACATATTGCCTTGCCATGAATTTGATAAAACCCAGTTTAGTTAGAAATGATTCAAAATAATAATAATAAGAGTCTTCTGATAACCAATTTTATGATTACTGTTGTTTTGAAACATACATTTAAAACAGCAAGACTACTGGACAGTGCACGACTAACATTTGCACACCAGCATATTCATACTCATATTTACAGCAGGAGGGTTTTCAGCACCACGGAGAGCTCCCGCGTTTACCACTGTGCCCACCCTCAGCCTACCTTCATTTCACACTGATCATCATGGCACAGAACAATGTAAAAGACTACTTCATTATGGCTATATGGAGGGATGAATTAGACTGAGAGAAAGAGTGACGGGAAGGTAAGAGCCTTTGCTGCTAAAGGATCAAATCTTTGCCACATCCACCTGTTTCTAACAGACATCTGGCACACAACGCTGACACACAGCTGGCAACCACTTCTAAATGAACGACACCTGTCTATCTCCCTGTGTGTATTTGTGGACATGTGTGTGTGTGTGAGGTGGAACGTGTGCTTATGGAGGGTCTCAGCTCTCCCCAGTTCATTGGGTCCATATGGAGAAGAACAGCAGGAGTGATGAGCGCTCTACCTGGGGCCCTTGTTTGCGCTACTGAGTGTGACCAGGAATGTGTGTGTGTTACAAACCTCTGCATAATTTATGACTGCCACAGGGACGCTGTGGATTTGTTATTGGATGTTGTACCTTCCAAACTGATAAGTTACTCAGGCGAAGCCACTTAACAAGCTCAGCTTGTTAAATAACAGTGGATGGCAAAGACGTCTAGGTTAAAAATTACTTTTATAATGTGTTACCATAAAAGTGATTAACAGGCTGGCTGACCATATACAATATGTGTATTTAAACAATAAAAACTGTAAGATTTAGTTTATTTTAGATCACTGGTTTGATCAGTTATGGCGGGGCCCCACTCTGACCACAATAGTGGACATAGGTTTGCTACATTTTGATTGGATCTTGGTGGATTAACATACTGTCCAACGCCATCAGATAAAGATGCCAGGACAACGGCCAGATACCTCTTAGAGGGCAAGAAGACGACCTTTTGTACAAAGCCTGGGAAGGACAGGACTTCTCATTGGTCAAAATGCAGTGGCCTCTCACCCACCAACAGACGGACTCCTAAAGTTTTGGCCTTTGACTGCCACATAAATTCCTTAGGACCTCTAGATGCATCAGCAGTGGGGGAAACAAAGAGAGATCACAAAGTTCCCCCCAAATCCATTCATAACTATGTTCTCAAACCTTAAACTGATGCAAACTATAACACACACGTCTTATACTTATTCAGAGAAATAAGTATTCTCAGTGACAGCGACGTGTAGAGACATCTTACACAAACTCAGCTGTTAATGAAAAAACAAATGAATTCAATCTTCTTCCATCATGTTTGGACTTAATGTGTTCGTATATAACATTGCCAAATGCATTCTGGTTGTGGTTTGGCAAGTTGTGGGTTGGCAACTGAGTCTCCAGCCTGTCACGGGAAAGACTTTAACAGAATACCACCGTTCTGAGTCTCTGGCATGTCCAAAGAGACAGTAACAGTTCAACCAAAGTTCTAAGTCTCCACCAGAGATAAAGTTAGAGTTCGACCTCCATTGATAACAAATAATCTTTTCATATTTGTTTGATGCATAATAAGGTTCTACACCTTATTTCTTTCAGAGTTTTTCAACAGTTTATCTTTCTAGATAACGTAACTCTGATATAGCAACACCCAACCTGATCAATTGCATTTTATGCATCTTTTGCACTTTGTTCCTATTTCATTTATAGTGTTCATTTAGTAGTTGTGATTCCTCTTGTCTATCTTTTGTTAATAAAATCTGTTTTATTACACTTGTGTCTTCCTTGTGTTGAGGATGCAGAAAAGGTTCAACAAGTTAGAGATCCCACCAATCTTTTGATGGACTCATAACCACACCCAAAGTGACACGTGATCCAAATATTACAAGGTCAGAGGTGACGCGAGTACCCATCACTACACGATTTTGCACCCTAGGTTGGCGAAAGCGAAATTCACTACAGTATATTCATAAGCTTCATGTTTCATGTGTTACTTACAAATACAAACAAGATTGGAAGGTAGAGTTTATGAACATACAATATTGATTGATGGATCAACAGCCAATCATCTGCCAGTGAGTAAATCCTGGAAGAGAGGGAGGCTGGCAGTGGTTGATGCCACTTTATTCCAACCAGATTGCATAATTAATGGGAATAAATATAAATGTCTATTCTCAAATAAGCATATAAACGCTGCACATCCTGATTTTGCCAAGTACTATGTGTCCCCTACGCCAGCATATCTTGTTGACCCTGGAACAACATGTTCATGCAACAATATAGTCTTGACCATATCTCTACACCTAAACCTATACCCTATATTTAACTATGAGAACAAAAGTGGGTTTTCTCAGTTACACACAATATGCAATCATGTCAAGAATCAATATGTCTGGTCAAATGAAATGAACTGTAACACCCAGAGCTGGTCTAAGGGTCCCTTGAGTGCACTTAACCTTTGACCTTGAGACCTTTTCAGTCACTTCTCTAGTCTTTCTCAAACACATTGTGTCACATGAAACATGATCAAATCCTTGTTCTACCTTTATTCTCTTTCAAATGTAATCCTTATAAAGTAGAGCCATGATCACACATGAATATACAGAGTACTTATGGGTAAAACCTTAAAAAAAGTATTATTTGAATCTCCACGGTTCATGTGATTCCTCGCATTGATTCATTTGAGTCACTGAATAAATTCATATTTATATTGAATCCATTCAAAGATTTGTTTGAATCCTTGCATTTAAGCTGCCCTGCACAAATTCATTTTGAATCCCGGCACTGATTCATTTGATTTCTTCTACAGGTTTGTTTGAGTCCTTTCAAATTAATGTGATTCCATAAATAGATTAGCTTGAAACCCTGCACAGATTAATTTTGAGCCCTGGAACCGATTTATTCGATTTCTTTCATCAAGTCCATGCAAAAAATTAAACGACTGCAAGGATTCATGTGATTCCTGTGATTTAAATTATAAAGTAAAAAATTTGAATCCTGGCACTAGTTCACTTCAGATGACTTTCTTTCATTCATTTGAGTCAATGCACTAATTAATTGAAGAAATCGTTTGATTCCTTAAGTCAGTTTACTCCACCCCAAAATGAAAATGTTGTCATTATTCCCTTAGCCCCATGTCGTTCCAAACCTGTAAAAGCTTTGTTCATCTTCAGAACACAATTAAAGATATTTTGGCTGAATACCCGGAGACATGTGACTATCCCATTGACTGCCAAGTAATGAACACTGTCAAGTGTCCAGAAAAGTGTGAAAGACATCATCATCAGTGGTTCAGGCATAACGTTACAAAGCTACGAGAATACATTTTGTATGGAAAAAACAACAGAGTATCTCTGCACGCAAATAGTGTATGCTGTTCTGTGTCAGCTGCGACACAATGATATATCTTCTATGTATATTTACATTTTGATTTGAATGAAAACGGAGCAGTATGCGCTATTTGTGTGCAGCAATACTTTCCAGAATCGTGCTACAGTGATGCGGTGAGACACAGAGGAGATACACTGTTGAATAAATGCTGTTATTTTATTTTCTTTACATATAAAAGTTTTCTCATAGCTTCACAATGCTACGGTTGAACCACTGACGGCAGATGGACTATTTTGATGATGTCATCTTACTTTTCTGGAAAGTGTTGTTTATTTGGCAGTCAATAGGACAGTCACAAGCCTCCTGGTTTTCATCCAAAACATCTTAAATTGTGTTCCGAAGACACACAAAGCTTTTATGTGTTTGTAAAGGGGGTAAGTGATTCATGACAACATTTTAATTTTGGGAAAAAAGGGTCCAGAAGTTGCTTTGAACCACACATTTTCTTGATCAGCTTGGCAAATTCGTTAAATCTGAGAGAAATCTTAATGGCAGCCTGCACGATTTCCTACTAATATCAATCACCTGCCAAATTGTGTGACCACATCGTCAGTCTGATTCTAAAATAACAAGATGAATTACAACACCTGAAGCATACAAAAAATGACAATGGTTTTAACTGTAAAAAACTGTGGAAATGCCATGGTTAAAACCTGTTAAATGGTTAATGGAAAATACTTTTAAAATTAACAGTGAAAAAAACGTAAACTGTCACTCCCAGAATTCCCTGCATTGCATTTCAAATTTGATGTTTTTTCTTAGTTTTTTTTTTTTTTGTATCAGTTATGTTTATTAGGGTTGTATGTTACATGTTATGTTGTTAAATTAATGTTTATTGCAAATTTGAGTCCCACCATGATGGTATTTAGTGTTTGTGTGAATGACACTGAGCTCCTTCTACATGTGTTCATATTTACAAGCTACACTGTAAAATCCAATTAGTTGACCTTACTCAAAAAAAATCATGCAAACTGATTGCCTTGAAAAAACATCAAATTTGACAAAAAAAGTCAAATAAGAATTGAAATGGTTTATTTAGTGTTGTAAACGTACACACAAGTTCTGTTAACTCATGTAACAGTTCCTGCAACTTGGGGTTTCTTAGTTGTATTTAATTAAACATCAGTCTAATTTACTTGCTAAAAGCATGCAAACCGATTGCCTTAAAAAAAGCAAGTAAGCTTAACTCAAGTAAATTGAGTGATCTAAACATCCATTACAAATGAATGATAACAATGTTCTTTATAACACACACATACAATTTCAAACCAATTTAAGATAGTGACAGTTCAAAGTTAAAGGTAATGATTTTCAATACAGTTTTAACTTGTATTACAGGCATTTTAAAAACAAAGCAAAAACAATCTGATTCGGGAAATGCTTGTAAACAGTAGAGATATGATTTAGTGTGGCACTGGGCTGGAGACACACGTTGTCAAGAGTTTTTTTTCTTTTCTATCATAGGTCAAATACCACACTGTAAATATTCTTCACAGTATTGGGTAATCCAAATGTAGCAGTAATTCAAACGTAGCACAGGACAGTCTGTAAGCACATGGTTGAGGCAGATTCTTTGCAGTACTTTCCTGAAGACACAGGCAGAGAAGATCTGGAGGAGTAATTCATCTTCAGTGATAGTCAGAAGCCCAACAGACACTAGTGCCCAGACTGCTTCAACATCAGACACCTGTATAGAACACAATAAACACAATATCAGTAGAGAAATGTGGATGATCAACTTTCAGTGACTTTTATTTTCTGAACACAAATGAAGCCATTTAAAAAAAAGAAGATTTCTATCCTTCAACTGAATGTTGGTTAGGCAAAAGACAAGCGACCAATCCTGAGCAGCGACATCGCTCCAGCCATTCAGCACAGCACAGTGTGTTTAAGAATTCACATCAAGACTGGTCAGACCAATGCCTAACCAAGTAGAAATATAACTAAAACCGCTCCCTACCATTCATAGAACAGTTTGGCCCAACTAGTAATATAATCAATATGAATCTTAATGCAAACATCTCAGTGATATTACAGCAAAAACATTTTTCACACATTTATGTATTTAAGATGTAACTAGGAGTACTTCCAAAGCTTGGTTGTAGAAGTATCTGAGGTAGTCATGAAGTAAATGGGTGTGCAGTTTTGTCAAATCACGGTTCTAGAAGTAAAAAAAGATACAAGTAAGGTTTAAAACATTAAAAATACAGTACAAATATTAGTCAAAGTTCCAATTAAGACGTCATCACTGTTTATTTAAAAATATTTTAAATAATTAAAGTAGAAACATACATTTTAGGGGTTGCAGGATGTGAAATTCCCCCTTAAATCTGGAAAAAAAAAAAAAAAAAATACAAGAAATGTAGTGGTTACAGGTGTACTGCATCCGCAAGAAATTATTCCAAACGTAAATAAGGTGTAGCAGTGTTTATGCAGACAAAACTGCTGGGTATAACAGCTAATATAATAGCTCACCTCCAGTGTACTGACTGAGGCCTGTGTGATGAGACGCTGCTCAGAGAAGGCCATCGTCCTAAATATAAAAAATAATTCTTGAGTTAAAAGAAAGCTCCACAAGTGTTGTGACAATATTTATTTCTGAATATTTGCATGCTTTACAGAAAGAAAGAAAGAAAAAGGGCATTTCTATACACATCTATTTGAGGTCTTAGCCATAAAACCAACTCAAAAGCAGAATTTTATATTATTTATATTTCCAATTACTGAAAGACAAAGAGCTAATTAATCTTAAACATATAAAAACGAAATGTACATAATTTGCATGTATTAAGATATATATTGTTTTGTATTAAAAATATATAACATTTTAAATTGAAAAAAACACTTGAACACAAAAAGTGATTAAAGCACCACATTGTTATAAAATTATAGCAGGAACACAGATTACTGTTTGTCTAAACAATTAACTCTTAGTAAATAAAAATATATCATTGGCGCCTACTGTAAATATCAGCTTTAAAACCTGCTGAAAGCATGTTCTTGAATTATACTTTGTTATTTCTACACACACACATTTTTAAGCTTACCTTATTATTTAATTCAAATGTTGCTTGCTCTCATACAGTCCTCCATTACTACTTCTTCTGTTGTTTTGTTGCACATTATTAACACATTAGCGCACGGTTGCCCCCCCACTGGTGAATTAATCCCATTATTTTTTTGTTGTGGCTACCTGAATATTCTTAGTAAAGCTTACTCATAGCAGCAAGTAAGTCATTTTACTCGCCAAAAATTAACTGTAACTTAATGAATCCTAGTAAGTATAACAAGTAAGTAAAGGTAACTAAGTAAATATAAGTAAGGTACACTATTGGATTTTACAGCGTACTTGTGATGGGCTTTGGTTCATCGTGTGACTTTATTATCCTCTCCTGCTTTTAGTGGTTATCAGTGTATTGCAAAGGTACAAAACAGATTTCAGTATAATAGGTTGGTATATTAACTTTATATCAGTTAAAGAAATTACGGTATTTAACTGTAAATTTAACTTGAAACCATAAAACCTGAAGTGTTGTTCCCATATTTTTTATGGTCAAATTCTGGCAACCACAGCTGCCGCTTTTTTACTGTAAATTTTACAGATTATTTTTCAAAGTGCATGCTTCAAAAGTACCACGTCAAAACAGTCTACTGACAACACACACATGCAATATCCCCAAAACCTCAATTTACAAGTTACGGTTAAGGACATACGCCCATGACTCGCTCTTTGTATCTCACACACCTCCTCAATATCACTTCCTGTCTAACAGGGCACTCTGGTAAACAGCATGCCGTCATCAGCTGAGCTCTGCTTTTAATATGATCAGGAGAGTCTGGGCGGCTCTGTGCGGCCCACATGCTCATAGAGACCTTGGTAATGAGCGAGAGGCACTTAGCCAACTGGGACCAGGCGAGGGGGCATTCCATCTATCTTTCATCTCATGCGTCGAGGGACGTCTCGGTCTCCCAGGACACCACTAAAACCGTTAAAGATCACAGCCGCGTGCCACGCACCCCTGCCTAAATTAGTGTTTACCACACTGATAAACAACAACACCTTTTATTATGTCAGGACAATGTGAAGAGTATCCTTAGGGCAGGTAATGGGATAATGAGGAGCGGATACATATTTCAGATACAGAAAAAGTGTTTTGCAAGAAACCAGCCGGGTCCGGTCGTCTGTAGGGGATGAGAGAGAGTGGACTGTAGATGATCGCTGTGACATGTTTCACGCACCCAAACAATCTGTTTAGAACCGGCTCAGCGGGATGGAAAAGCCGTTCTGGCTGAACTTGAGCTGAGTAAAGTTTCAACTCAATTAAAAGGAAAGGTACAGGTCTGAATCCAATCAGGAGAATAATATTTAGCATGTAAACACCTGAATAGCTTCTCAATTGAATTCAATAATAGGTAGGTAGTGTCGTGATGCACGTTTAGACATGTTTCATCTTACTAATGTGCATATGTTTATTTACGTCTCACATTTTTTAACTAGTCAGTGGAGAAGAATGAAAATTTACTAAATATTGGCTAAAATGTACTTCTTACCAGGGTTATTATAGTTAACTAAAACTAAAACCATAGAAAAAGATCCCTACTTTAAAAAAAGTAAACGTTATGTGAAATAAAATAAATGTAATTCTTTTTTTTATCCAGTTGCAACACTTACATTTTCATTTAAAGTACCAAAATAACTCAAATGAAAAAAAAAACTAATACAAATAAATAAAAAATATATAAAAATATAAAAACTAAATAGAGTATAGAATATACTGTAGACATTTAAAAACAAAAAATAATAATTAAAAATTAAAACAGAAAATATTAAAAATAAAATCTAATTAAAAATATTAACAAAAACTATAGTAGTATATAATTGAAACAATTATATATCTTTATTTAGTTTAACTTGAAGTACTAAAATAACTCAAACTAAAAAAAAAATACTAATATAAATTGCAAAAATAAAAATAAATAAATGAAATATTAACAAAAATTTTAGTGAAACAAAAATAAAAGACAAAAAAGACTAATAAAAATTTACAAAAACTGTTTTTTTCTTTTGACGTATTTGTCAGGTTTATTTTTCACTTAGTTTACCTTTACATACTAAAATAACTCAAAAGTAATAACTACAAATCTATAATAATAACTATAGACATTAAAAACAAACTAATAAAAATGGCAAAAACAAACAAACTAATAATTAAATGTCAATTTAAATCAAAGTGAAAACAGAAAAAGTAATTCAAAATATTGTAAAACTCTAATAGCATATGAAAACTTCTGACATATTGGTTTATGGTTTATTTTTCATTTAGCTGACCTTGAAGAACTAAAATAACTAAAAATAATAAATAAACAAACTATAGTCATATTTAAAAGACAAAAAATGCTAAAAATGACTAAAATGTTTGCTAAAATGAAAGTAAAAACCGAGGATATAAAAACAAAATCTATTATATTGCATGCTTCTGACATATTTATCGGATTTTTTCTGAAAGACAAAACCGTGTTATCCTTGTGGTGATGATACTGCACCACTTTCTCCAGTTCCGAACGCAGGGACTGAGCACTGAATTTTAGTTCGGAAACCCACGTAATGCCCACAAATACGTGAATTAAACATTCAGCATCTGTAACTGAAATATAGCGCTTGTAAACATCCCCACAGAGGCTCCAAAAAACAGCGCAGCGGTTTTCTTTTTCACGAGCACGGTGCTAACGAGGTTAGCCACTTAACACACAATAGGCTTTATATTTAAGATGCGGCGCGCCTCCCCTCGCTAACTCATGTTACACCCCCCACCGCTGTCCCTGCTCTCCCCTCGTCTTTGTTTATGGCCGAGTATCATTTTAAACAGTTAGGGCCTGTCACAGACATCCAAATACTTTAATTGGGCCTGATTTACACCAGCCCGAATTAACAGCATCTCCGTCGTCGAGCACAAACAAGGGGCCCCCGGTAAATCCTGGCTCTGTTAATAGGGCCAGGCAAACAGTCAACTGAGCATGCCGTTGCTTTCCCGAGCTCCTCGGGAGTTGACCAGCCCTGTGTGCTTCCTGCTGCAAGGTAATATGCATGACACATTTCCAGGCACTAATTCATTTGTTTAATAATAAGATGTGCTAACCTGCGCCAAAAACAGTGTGGGATTGGAGGAAGCCGGAATGGTACTATTAATCCATGGCTAATCAAAGGGCAGTACTGGAATATTTGGTTTCCTTCTAAAGAATGCTAATGGCGAACAACGCCATCTTCGCTTGTTTAATCTCACCTAACGATATGAAGGAGCCCCTTGACAAGCGCAAGAAAAGTCGTCTAATGCATATATAATGTTTGGAGGCAGTTTCTCCAAGAAAACTGTTGATCGAGAGCACTCCATCAATTATTGAAACGGAGGAGGGCTAATCGAGAGCGGTGGGATTGTGGGAAAAGGAGCGGACGGGTGGCTTCTATCGAAGAGAATTGTAGGAGACAGTCTGTAACACGGTTAATTTTTGTGGAGATTTGAAGGTCAATGAAGATGTGATAACGGCCTGTTGTAGCCCGTGTGCTCTGAGAGGCGCTTGATTAAGACATCAGGACGACCACTGAGCTCATGTGTGATAAATAATACAGGAGATGCTTCATCCAGCCCTGCAGGGACCAGTGGAGAGAAGTCAGTCCCCAGATAAATCATATAAGATTACTTCTAACTGACTCTTTTGCCATCAATGCAGACAGACATTGCTCCTATATAGTTGTTGACCAATGATAAGTACACTCTCAGAAATAAAGGTACAAAAGCTGTCACTGGGGCGGTACATTTTCAAAAGATACATGTTTGTACATAAAGGGTCTATTTTGATACCTTAAAGTTACATATAATTAGTTAAAGTATTAACTACTGTACACATTTGTACCTGATAGGCACAGAAGTGTATCTTTTGAAAAGGACTGCTTTTGTACCTTTATTTCGGAGAGTGTATGATATACTGTACAAATATCTTATATTAACTATTAGTAATTATTTAATTTATTACACTAATATTACATTATTTTTAAATATTACGTTTAACGATTTAGTAATAATTAATAAAACAAAATAAATAAAATTGTTGCATATTTAATCATGTATTTTATTTAAATGATATATATATATTATATTTATATATATATATATATATATATTTATTTATTTTGTATAAATTAATACAGATAGTTATATATTGTTGTGTTATTATTTAAAAAGAGGCATGTGTATAAATGAAATATATTTAATAACCATATAGCATTTATTTAATCATGCTATGTTTATATGTGTGTGTAAATAAAATGTATGGATGTATGTATTTATTTATTGAATTGCAACTAAGAATTTATAAGCATGTTATAGCAAATGTATGGAATAGAAAAAAAAAACATGCACTTATTTCATTGTAGAGGTTTTTGTTGATATTTGTGATTCAAGAAATTAAGATTACAGATTAAGTCAGAGTAATTTTTCCTTCCAATTATATACACACACACACACACACACATTACTTACAGACAGACAGACAGACAGACAGATAGATAGATAGATAGATAGATAGATAGATAGATAGGGTGTGTTTAATATCACATTAACTTTAAAAGTACAAATCAGGGGTGCGTTTCCCAAAAGCATGGTTAACCTACCATGGTCACAAGTTCCATCATTACCAGCATAGTTCAAAGATTCGTGCTGCGTCCGAAATCGCTTACTTCCCTACTCTAAAGTATGCGAAAAACAGTATGCGAGGCGAGTAGTATATTCGAATACATAGTATTCGAAATTCAGTAGTCGAGAAGTACCCAGATGACCTACTGCTTCCGGCCAAATTCTAGAGTAGGCATATCATGGACACTTTCCTATCCCATGAGGCTCCGGGAGAGGTGTTATATTTGAAAAATGGCGGAAAGTTGAGGCGCAACCCATTTAAACGGAAAAAAACCTTGCTTATTGTGATGAAATTACACTTGTTTAACACAATCTACATAAACAGATGACATATCGAAAGTTAAAGTTTTCGCACTGTTGTGAAAACACTTGACAACATCAATATCAATATGTTCTAAATAGAACATGTAGTACGTTCAATTTTAAATGTAGTACCTACTTAAGCAGTATGCAATTTCGCACGCAGCACCGGTGTTCCCCGAAAGCATAGTTTAAACGAACGTTTGCAGTCAACGTCCCAAACGTACAAGGTTAGAACTACAGCTTTGGGCCTGTGATTAGAAGCATAGTTTCTTGTTAGTAAGATAGAAAAAAAAACTAACATGCATTACTATCTTTATCTTCCATTATATGTTAATATAAAATGCGTTTTAATTATGTATTTTTGCGCGTCAATTCCAAACACTGTTTTTAAAAAGGGAACCCTAGAGTATGACATAAGAGGGAATCCGCAATGATTCAAAGATCAATTAAAGCATAATGACAGTGAACGAAAAATAGTAAATTAGTCAATATGTGTCATGTTCAATACAGCAGCATCTTGGAGATCTCTAATCAGATAAATAGCAGAAGTTATTCCTCCACTACATGCGTGTGATGTCATTAACAATGGCCCCATGTTGTTGAATTAACGTGGTTCAAACAATGGAGATGCCACCATGTTGGGGAAACAGTCGTGACTGGCTAGTTCGGGAAACGCACCCCAGAGCAGTAAGAGTATTTGAACGGAACTGTGGTGTTATTTTAATGCTTTGTGTCAGGGGTTCTAGTAATAAAAACTGCATAAAAATGACACAGACGCAAAACCAAATGTCGGCTAGACAATTCTAAAGGTCAATACCTCCTCTATTTATGGTTTATGTGCAATACAATCACAGATTATGGTTCAATGGATTTACTCTCTTTTACATATAATCATGACGTACGGTCTGTTCGTCTAATTACCTCCCGTGTAATGACATTCTCAAGAAGGGCCATCTGGAAAGCCAACGGTGAACAACTGGAGTACAAATCAACCCGAGATTAGGAATTAATGGCACAAGTACAATTTGCCACGTTAAATCCAACTGGAAGAAAACGTACTTGTGAAATGCATCACAAAAAAAGGATTATTGTGAGAAAGGAAAGCGTATCCAATTCATTTTAAAGTATGTTCTGTAATTCAGTTCTGTAAAAATAAACTCATTCTGCAAAACTGAAAAGTGAAACTTTTTCTCTCTTTTTAGTATCGGTAGTCATCGGTAAAGCTTGACATCTTGTTCCCACAAAATAGCAAAAATGTTAGATCTAATTTCACAGTTACCTGTTCTGAGCGACTTCAGATCTACCCACCTTCATGATCCAATTTTGATTGCCTCCTAATCATGTTCTAATTTTGAATGTGGACTTGTTATGCAAAAGAAATGGAGAAACTAATCACGTTTGCTCTGTCGGAGATGGTGCAGGCGAGTGCCGAGGGAGTGTGCCGTGTTGGGGTTATGAAGGAAAAACCACAGCGCGCAGATCTGACAAATGTCAAGTGCCACTGGATGCTTGAAATCAGCCATGCCTGCGTATGACTTCTGCACCGCTGTAGCTTTAAGAGCCTAACTCATATAGTTAGGGAAATGTCCAATTCCCATGTCTAGGCAAAAAACATTACAAGGCCAAATAATTGACTTTCAAAAATCAGTTTCCTTAGCAACAGTGAGAAAAAAAGAGAACAAAAGATTGAGCTTTCGTAGAGGAAGATCACCTGTGGAAAGTTGAATCTTGTCTGTTATCCAACGATGTCTTGCGGCACAGAAAATAGATTGCAAAAGAAAATGATTTGATCATTTGAGCTCTTTTTGTTCATTCAAGGTCAAATAGAATAGCTTTGGACCCCATTAATTTTCATTGTTTTGCCACCAAAATATACATACATACACAGGCTACAGTACATATATATATATATATAACAGAACTAAAAGAAATCCATACAAGTTTGGAACAACAAGAGAGTAAGTAAATTATGACAGAAATGACATTTTTTGGATTAATTATTGCATAAAAGGCAACTGTATCATGTCAGTTTTAGTATAACTGAACATTTAATCACTCAGAGACAAAACAACAGATAAAATCTATATTTTATGAAATATATTCTATATTTAAGTCAATTATATTTAAGTCAATAAACCCAATTAGGGGTTAAATGCAAAATATGATTTATTTATTAATTAATTTACGCATCCCATCAGTCTTTACATTTGTAACAAAATAACGTCTTGGTTATGTTTTGTAACCCTCGCTCCCTGAAGAAGGGAACGGAGACGTCACGTCGGTGACCGACCAATAGGAATCTCGCTTCGAGATGGCAAATCTACTCTGCGTGTAAACAAACACGCCAATGAAATTGGCATACACTGATTAATATCCAGCTGCACCTAATCACAGCGCGAGCATAAATAGGTCAGTGGATTAAGCATTCATTAGTTTTTCGCTGAGGAGCCGAGCCGGTGTACACTGCCCTCTGCCCTCCCTTCTTCAGGGAACGAGGGTTACAATACGTAACTGAGACGTTCCCTTTCAGTCGGTCACTCCGAGTCACGTTGGTGACCGACGAATAGGGATCCCTATGGAAAACGCCATG
>JAUMHG010000079.1:10315164-10327027 GCA_032359395.1 Enteromius anoplus | reverse complement strand
AGACCAGCCCCGCCCACTCCGGAACCGGAAGCTCCGCGGACGCTGCCAGCGCGAGCCCCAGAACACGGAAGTGAGAGTGGGACGCCACCACGCTCGAGGAAGTGACGCCTGGTCCACAACTCCGCGATGGTCATCTTACCGCAAGCGGAACATGACTCACCCACAAACGCTGCTTTAGTGTGTTCGATGCCCAGTTTGTGACCGTCCGCCGGCGCCAGGTAACGGCCGCACCCAAGATTGCATGGGCGGTATGACATCCTTAAAAGGACGCGTCTTTACAAAGAAGTTCTGCCTGTAAGCCTGCTCTTTTAGGCTTTGCTCTTTTAGTGAAAGCTGAAGCGCACAGGGGAGATGGACGCTTGGATCACACACGCTGACAGTGCACCGCAAGATGTGTTCGCCACTCAACTGGAACCACCGCCGCTGCAAACGCCGTGACACCAGCCTTCTCCTTCAGGTAGGCAGAAATAGAAATGCTCAGGAACAAAAGCATGTAGCTAATAGCTAATGAATGCTTAATCCACTGACCTATTTATGCTTGCGCTGCGATTAGGTGCAGCTGGATATTAATCAGCATATGCCAATTTCATTGGCGTGTTTGTTTACAGGCAGAGTAGATTTGACATCTCGAAGCAAGATTCCTATTCGACGGTCACCGACGTGACTCGGAGTGACCGACTGAAAGGGAACTAAAGTTAAATTACCAGACCCAACATAAAAGTACATAATCATGTTATATAGTCAGTTAAACTGTCTGTTAACCAAGTTAAGGGTTAATAAAAATTAAAAGGAACATATTTACTTATTTGTAATGATGACAAAATTGTGAATTTACATTGAATGACAACTTTTTACACATCCTATGCAGTCTTTAGGAACATTTTCATCGAAATAATTGAAAAATGTATTACCCACCAGACCAAGAAAAAAAAAACACTTTACATTTAAATTTTAATTTAAGGCAATTAAACTGTCAATTAAACAAATTAGGGGTTAAGTACCAAATCAAAATGAGTAATTTTTTCAGGAAGAGTAGGAACGAGCAATTACTGGAGTGATTATTATGTTGGAATGGCTAAGTGCGCTAAACTGAATAATCGCTATAAGCACTTAGCGCCAGATTCACGACTGTGTCAGGGTAGACACCGATACACACAGATGAACAAATCCAAGCGTGAGCTTAACATTACGAAGCATTGCCTAATCGATTAAGGCTGAAATTGAGCTGAAACCCAGTTCTTCATTACCAGCATCAGAAGATTTTCAGCTGTACCTATTTAATCTGGCCGATTACAAGATTTGTCTTTGAGCTGAATGCCCTGCGCTCATAACATGACCTAAAGAACCATTTCACAGCTGCATTGTGAACCATAAGTTATAGCTTTTAGGTAAACCTTGACCCCAGTTTTATACTAATGGACCCCATATATTCACTTAAATGCATGAAATAGTGTGAATTGATATAGAGATAACTCCAAATGTCATGACACCATAAAGCTTACCCATGCTCTTTCAGGAAATATGAAA
Organism: Enteromius anoplus; assembly: GCA_032359395.1. Lineage (NCBI taxonomy): Eukaryota > Metazoa > Chordata > Actinopteri > Cypriniformes > Cyprinidae > Enteromius > Enteromius anoplus. Next base: position 10,325,500 of record JAUMHG010000079.1, on the reverse strand, counting down.
TGCTCTTCAAAGGGAATGCTAATATTGAGGATAGCTGACAGCTGTGGCTCTGTTTCATTATATTCCCACTCTGTTAATCTAATACACAATTCATTCATTGACTATTCTCATAACCAATGAAAGTCATGAGAATTGTTTCCAGTACAATTTAGGACCTAAAATAAATAAATAAAAAATAAAAGTTCAAAGATTACACAGTTAGAATAAAGTAGCATAATGCTAAAGGGTCCTGAGATTCTTACCATAAGCCTAGATGCTAATACTAACATGCAATCCATTGTCTAAGCTGCATATGAGCTTCCCATTCCTGAATAGCACTAGGCCTCTGTTCTCATAGCAGTAAGTCTTCAGTTTTCTCTCTTGTGGTCAATAGACGCAAGATGGCAATCAGGGGGCAAAGCGGATTTCAGCAGGTATCAGTCATCCTCTTTGTAGCAATTAGCCTAGCGCTATTACTACGCACTGATATCTGCTGAGACAGGCACTAAAGCTTGGGCTGACACGGACTAGCTGATTAGCCAAGCTTAATTAGCCACGCTGCCTTTTAAATGGGGAAATCTGACTCTGCCTTTAAACCTCAGTTGGGACCAAAGACAGCGGAGCTGCGAAGACCGTTTCAGCACCTTAATGATGCTAAAATGGACCGCTTCAGACCGCAGAGAGAAATCAAGAGCGGCAGCGCAGTGCGGATAATAACCAATTGGAAAAGGTCAAAAACAACATACTGTTAAATAAGCCTTTTGGAAATTTTGTGGGATAAATGCAGTGCGAACACGAGAGGCTGAAAGGCTAATGCTATATGCTAAAGGGAGCACAGAGGTTTGTATTTTAGCACCAGAAGATGCAAGGTGTTATTTGGAAAAACCGGCCCCAAAAATCGATTCTAGCCTGTCATATGTCACAATTAGGAGACGCTAAAAATTCGAATGCGTTCATTAGATGTCACTCACTGCAGTTTGTTGCATGTGTTTAAAGCGCAGTTGTGAATCTCAACTGGAGCTAAACCAAAACATACTCTTAAATAAGCCATTTGGATATTTTGTTGGATAAATTGAGTGAATGTGAGAAGCTGAGAGGCTAATGCTAAAGAGAGCATGAAGGTTTGTACATCAGTAATGAAGTAAGGCTAAGTTTGATTTGAACAGAAATGGCCTCAGATATAGGAAATAGGCTGTGAATTTGACAAATAGGACATCTAAGTAATGCTAATATGTGCATCAATTTAACTAGATGTTGTCCATTTTGGGAAATAAGTCTTGGAGCCCTGTTGAAAAAATAGCATATGCTGATTAGGTAGGTTTTGAAGCTGGGATGCTGGTTTAAGCTGGTCCTTGTTCAAGCTGTTTTTTTTTTTGCTGGTTTATGCTGGTCCTTTGCCAGCATGCGACCAGCATAAACCAGCAAAAACGAAACAGCTTAAACCAGCAAAAGGATCAGCAAAGGACCAGCATAAACCAGCATATGCTGTTTTTTCAGCAGGGAGCTAAAACAAAAATAACAAAAGTATTTGGAAAATTTGGAAATTTATGCTGGTCCTTTGCTGGTTTAAGATGGTCCTTTGCCAGCAAGTGACCAGCATACACCAGCAAAAGGACCAGCTTAAACCAGCAAAGGACCAGCATAAACCAGATGAAATCAGATCCCAGCTTCAAAACCTAACTGCTGTTTTTAGCAAGGAGCTAAAAGAAAAATAACAAAGGTATTTAGAATATTCAATTCCCCTTTGAAAAAAAACCCTGCATGCTGGTTAGGTGTGTTTTCGAAGCTGTAGCGAGCTAGTAAATAACCAGGTCCTTTGCTGGTTTAAACTGGTCATGTTAAGACCAGCAAAGGATCAGCTCAAACCAGCATCCCAACTTCAAACCATACCTAAAAGCATATGCCATTTTTTTTTTTTTTAAACATGATTCTCAGATAAACGCAGAGCAAACACAATGCTAAAGGGCTTAAAATGAAAGTTTTAGCTCAGGTTGAAAAAAGATGCCACGTATGATTTAAACCAAAATGGCCTTGGATATCTTGTCAAATATGGCTAGCTTGTCAAATGAACAGTTAGAAAGTACTGAAATTGCTAATGAAATTGCTAATAGACAAACATATGCCTAATGGTTGTTTGTTTATCTACTTAAAGCTCAGTAACAAATCTCAAGAGAAAAAAAGAAAAAGAAACATACTGCTAAAGTCAGTGTGAACCAGAAGTTTGCGACTGATTTTACTTCCGTATTGTGGCGTACCTCCGAGAGAAACAGAAGATTGAATAAATAAACTAAATCCAAAATGAGTGCGAGAGGTTAAAAGGCTTATGCAGCTATGTTAAAGAAAGATGCCAGCTTTGATTTGAACAAAAATGGCCTCAGATATTGAAGCTAGCCTGTGAAATTGACAAACAGGATATGCTAATCAGGCTAATGTGTGCACCATGATAACTAGATGTCTGCCATCCCGACGATGGTTTGTTTAAAGCTTGGTAACAGATCTCCGCAGGAGCTAAGAAAAAACAAAAAACCTACTGTTAAATAAGCCGTTTGGGATAAATCCAAATTGAGTGTGAGAGGCTAAAAGGCTAATGCTAAAGTGAGTACGAAGGTTTGTTAGCAGCTCATGTTGAGGAAAGATGCCAGCTTTGATTTGAACAAAAATGGCCTCAGATATTGAAACTAGCCTGTGAAATGGACAAACAGGATATGCTAATAATGCTAATGCGTGCATCATCGTAACCAGACATCGGCCATTACGACGGGGTTTTGTTTATGTACTTAAAGCTCGTAATGAATCTCAACAGGAGCTAAACCAACTCAGGTAAAACGGCTCAATAAACGAGGCCAATAAAAAGCATTTCATCTGAGTTGTCAACATGATTAATCATGCACTAAAAAGGATCCGAGACCTTCGAGTAGACGGGTGATAGCAAAGACGATTTACATCTAGGCATTAGCAGCGACAAGACAAGCAGTTAAGTGAGGCAGCCCATGCAACAGTATGAATATTTAATTAATAATTAGTCATGTAATTCCTCCTCAGGAATTATTATCCCTAGAACTGGTTTGTGAATTTAATTATTAGAAGCCTTTTTGTTTCCATGTCCCCCTCATTACTGTCAGGATTGATGTAACACAAACTTCATTAAAAATTAAAGCAAGAGTCTTAATTACAAGGCTACACTGACTGAAGTTAGAATTAGCCAACTCAGTGATGTGCAAATGAGAGCATTATTTAAGAAACATGCTGGAAGTAGTTATGCTAATTTGGAGGGTTCACAGTAGCAGACCTTTTCACTTGCAGTTGCATATTCATTAAATACACTATGCAAATTTAATGTAGCAGTCTTAGTAATGCCTTGTTAATTTATTCAGATTTATTGAGTACGACTTGTAAAAAGTACCAATTTAATTACTCGATCTCCTTGGGAAGGTAGCGGGATACGACGGTAGAGGTTTTTCCACTGTGTAAATCAGGATTACTGTGCTTTGATAGAGAACGAAAGGACACTGTTTTTTAATAACTGGGCTTGAGAGACGTATTTGATTTACTTAAGCCGCGCGCAAAGAGAAAATCACTTAAGTCATTTTAATGGAGGAGAGAAACGGCCGGAGATGTTGTGCTTGTTTGACCGAATTAGAATAGATGCTGAGTCCACAGCAGTTGGTGGGAATGAGACCACTGAGACCAGTAAAAATAAATGGAGACCCTTCGGCTTTATACATGCGTTTGCTTGCTTTCACACAAATGGCTCTAGAAAATAACAGAGACCAAGCTGTATTTTTCTTTTGTTCATTTATATGACTTTATGTTTATGAATATGACGGTAAGGCAGCTGCGGCGCTAATGTGAGCAAAGTGAGTTTGAGTCTGGCTCGCGTCATCCAGTATAAAACTAATATGGTCAACTTATTATTTATTTATTTTTTTTTTAAAAATGTGTTGCTTTGTAAACTAATCGAAATGAAATAGATTTAGGTACCTAAAAATACTACTAAAAATAAACCAAAATACATAGAAATATATTAAAACTAATATATATATATATATGTGTGTGTGTGTGTGTATTTTCTGTTTATTTTTTTAAATCATTATTATTCAATGAAAAATGAAGAAAGTACAAAACGACTAAAACTAACAACAAAAAAATCGAGAAAATGAGACAATAGACATTTATAATAACAAAAGACAAAAAAAAATCTAATTCAAAATAAAATATAATTGGAAATATAACAATAAAAGGTAATTCTAATAAAATGCAAAATGATTTTGAATACACCAAACTCAAAGGTCATGACTTACACTGAAATAATATATATAAATGGGATAGACAATTAAATAAAATGTAACAGTAGCAAAAAAGGGGACTATTTCTTTTTATTTAACATTATAAATAATTATGCACATGCTGTATATTATTTGGAGAGCAAACATCTAAATTTAAGATATATTTAGAAAACAAACCCTCAAGTTCATTTTATAAATATATCTAATATATCTAGTAAATGCAATTTTAATATAAAATAATCATTTATAATATTAAGAAATATTTTAAAATTAATTACTAAATGTTAATAAATCAATTAATTAATAAATGTAATATTTATTAGTAAATTCAAGTGAATAAAAAATAATACTATTATTATCATAAATTATTATCATAAATTTAAAAAAATCAAAACTACATATTATGTATTAACTGGATTTTCTTAAAATCTAGAAATCCCAAAACAAAACCAAAAACTACTAAAACAGTTATCAAAACTGTGTGTAAAGCTACTAAAACTAAGTTTGCAGACAGTCACAACTCAGGTACATATTTCTTTTTCCCTTGACATTTCGCATTGATTTTCAATTCTGTACAAACATCCGTTGGGAGACAAATAAAAAATCCGACTCAGTGAAACGTACAACCCATGACAGCTCTCAGCTGCCTTACGAACTTGTTTTGTAGCTCAGGGGCTTCGTTGAGAAGATAAGAGACGCAAATGAAAAAGCTACTTTCCAAAACAAAACTTTCATCTCCCCTCGACTCAAACAAAGGAGTCGGACCTTTGACCGTCGCTTGTTATTGCTGCACATCTGCACTCCAAAAACAGACAGTAAAAGAGACGCTACGCACTGCTTTTTCCACAGGACTGATGGTGTTGAACTTGTTCTCTCAGATCTTCAGATCGTGGCCAGTTGTTAATGACTGGATGCCGGTCTCCAGGGATCGCCCCGCTTCTGTCATACTGGAAAACATCCTCAGGACTGTGGGCCAGTGAAGCTCAAAGAGCCAGCAAACACAGCCTGGAGTGGATCCACACAACACTGGCCGTGTCTAGCAGACCTGCTCTCACCCCAGGAACTAATTACTTACTCCATCTCTCCTATCATCTCCCGCTTCCTCCAGCAGCATCCCCATGGGTCCCTAGAGCTCAGACCCACACGTAACACACTGACACGGGGGAAGAGCTCAACCTCCAGCCCGACAACTGCTAGGATCCCTGTCAAAGCATCATATAGATCACACAAACTCCTGCAAACTGATATTTCGTTGTGATGATGTGAAATCAAATGTATAAGTGTATAACTAGATCGGTTAATAAACAACTTCAGGCTGTGTTTACGCCAAACACGTTCTCAAAAAAAAGTTTGTTTGCTAGAGTTTGCATAAAAAGTATATGACATGCAAGCTAAAAAACAAACAGGATTGCCTGAAGATGTGTACGCTCTTATATATACAGTGTATACACCTTTTAAAATTAATATTATTCATTAAGAGTGGTATAATTATGAGCAACTCAATTTTTATTATTATTTAATGAATAAATTAGGGTGATTAGGGTGATAGGAAGTTTTGTATTTATTGTATTGTTTTGTATTAATTAAATAACTATGCTTTATTACCAGTATACTTAATTACACACACACACTATATAATGCAATTTTTTAAATAGTGTAAATGTCATATGTTGTATAAATTATATTTTTTCCTGATTTGCTTTACTAGTACACACACAACTAATTTCTTCTGCCCTTAAAAACACTATGGCATATGAATATGCATGTTTATTGTATCAGATAAATTATCTCTTGTGGTCCTCAGAGGCTACAACACAGTAAATAATTCAGATCCTCCCACATTACGTAAATCTTCTCTGCTGAGCCACTTTTACTATATTTGTTTAATGTATCATCTAATAAAATTGAACTGTGGATATCCTAATGTTTTTACATTGTGATTTTTTTAAGACAAGATAAATGGCTTTGACGTGACAGACAGCACTGACAGATGAAGCAGAGAGGGTAAGTGGCACTTCATCTTGATTAATCCATCACAAAGCATGAGTGAATCTGTCTATGTGTGTGTGTGTGTGTGTAAAAGAGAGAGTGTCTTCTATAGATACATGACAGATGGACAATTGAGGGATATTTAAACTACTCTTGTTTAGTGCTGTCGGCATAATATCATTGTCTAACTCTCATTCTTTGCCAAAAATACACACGCTTAAAATCAACCTAAATGAACTATATCAAAGTTCATGATATGGTTACAACGCTCATAAACTAAACATAACCTAACAAATATAAGAGCATGTGAAATAAAAGTTTAAAATGACTTGATTGTTTTTCTCAATTGCTAAATTTATAATTTAAAGGTAAGAAAATCAGAAAAAGGTCAGACGTCAGGATAATCTTTGTCTATTTCTAAGTGTTCACTGTTTTTGTTAATTGTTTATTTGTTTTATCATCATTTTTGGCTATAGCTATTGAAGTGCTCACTAAAAACAACACTGTCATACATGATAAACTCATTGGGGTAAGTTGTCACATTTTATTATTTTTTTTTTTCATTTTTCATTCTGTGTGTTGTGTGTCAAATCTGTATTAAATAACGTACCTACTAAAATGTTACATATTAGAGTAAATGTGTGACAACTAGCCCCTATAGTTATGACACATGAATACAAAAATATGGTACTGTAAAAACAATGACATTTGGATGTAATTTTTAAGACTAAGTATATTACTTATGTACATTACTGTTAAATGTTTGGTCAGTGAGGTTATTTTTTTGCAAGAAAGTTAGTAAAATTGCAATAGAAAATTGTTTGTTTTTGCAAGAAATTAGTATATTCATTTAGCAGGGATGCATTAAATGTATGACCAAATTACTATGACAAAAAATTTCTATTTTAAATGAATGATGTTTAACCTTTCCATTCATTAAAGAATCTAAAAAGAAAGAAAATAAATAAATAAAAAATCACAATTTCCACAACAAATATGAACTCTTTTCAACATTGATGATGATAATAAATGTTTCTAGAGCATTAAATCAGCAAATTAGAATGATTTCTGAAGAACCATGTGACACTGAAGACGGCTGAAAATTCAGCTTTGCATGAAAGGAATAAATTAAATTTTAAAATGTATTATCAAATTTCTGTTAAATTCAGTCTTAGCAAGCAGAAGAAAAGTCTTTCTCATACCATGATTTTGAACGATAACCTAGTGTATGACAACCAAATAGTTTTCCAGCAGGCTTAGCTTTTTATTTTCAATAAAATTTCAAATCAATGACACATTTGAAAAAAACACTGTTTCTGCCTATGTATGGAAGATGCCCACCCTAAAAACACTGCTCAGAGTAAGCAAAGACCCTGCTAGCCTGAAGGTATGAGAGCTTAGATCCCAAAGCAGCGCCTGCCTGTAATTACCCCAGGCCCATGAATAATGGCTGGTCCGCTCGCCCCGCGACGCTTTGATAGAGATGAGATTAGTTTAATCAAGTCCACGGGCCGGCCGAGGCCTCTGAATCTCATCACCTACCCCTCCAATCACCCGTCTCAACACGTCCGACCCATCTGCCATACCTCGTTAGCCGCTATGCGCTAGTCATGCTACTGTAACTCAACGTCTGTGGCCATTTCTAGCCTGATAGTTTGATCCTTCAATCATCAGACGGGGGCAGAAAAAGCACACAGTTTAAGCCGTACTGATGGCCTTAACCTTTAAAACAGCTACGGCTTCAGCGGACCAGGCTAACAGGTTAGCGAGATGTGATATTTGGCACGGCGGAATCGGATAATGCCAGCGAGAAAAACCCGAGCTCACACACACACACCCTTCAACTTACGCATACAAAAGGAGTATAAATTTCCATATGCTGAAATTTGACTGAAATTAGCATCACATTGAACGGATCAAAGGCGCGGGTTGCTTCTGTATTGCACTATAGCACAGACAGCGCTAACGCTCCCTTAGGGTCTGCCAGTTAAACTAGGGGATTAGTAAGGGTCTATTAAAGATTAAAGAGGTGGGTTTTACTTTATTATCCCAAACCAACAACTGTCAGTGTCAGGGATATTCCCATCCCTCATTCAGCACAACAGATTGTCAATAATTCGGCAGAAAAAGTATTTTATGGGGGGGAGATTAATAATGCATGTGTAAATTTTTTGAATTTAAGTTGCATAATTGTTATTGTTTGCGTCTCTTTCTGTGTGACTATTCCTCAGAGACAGACCAACAAATGACAAATGAAAGGAGCGTTTATGTTTATTTGAATTGTAAGATAACTACTACAAGTATATTTAACATGAAGATGTGCTTGTTTTGAAATACTAATCAAAATTAGCTGGGAATGTTTCACAGTTAAACTTTTTTTTTTTTTTTGACATGCTTAAAGAAATGTATGACAAAAAAACAGCAATAAAGATGCATTGATGTACATGTACACATATTATGTAAAAAAAATATGTAAAAAAAAAAAAAAGAAAAAGTATATACATATATATTGGATGCAATTAATCTTTTGACAGCACTATTTTATTTTTATATTATAAAAGTATAATTGAAACAATTGTATTAAATATTTTTTCATATATTTTTATTATTCAGGTTAGTATTTATGTATTTTTCCTGTCCATAACAAGGTAATTTCCTTTAGTTTACACTAATGCTCTCACAAAATATTTGGTAAAGCATTGCAGTTTTGAAAGTAGGCCTTAGCAAGACAAGTTTAACTCTATAACATCTGAACAATCATAAAATAGTTCACAAAGACAAGAAATTGCATTCATAACACATAACCAGAAGCTGATGCATTTTAAACAATGGCCATGATTCTGACTGGACAAGTATATTAACTAAGAATGAAACACTCAGTGTGTAGACTTCCAATGTAAAATCATGACTGTAAACCCAATTTGTGCTTATTTTTTACATTCCGAGCATTGAGTCTGTTTTGTTTTTGTTGTTGTTGTTTAATATTTTTTTTTGTGCTGAATCCCGTAAACAGCCTCCAAACACACTTCAGAAGCAATCACCTAATGCTATTATTCACTTTTGAGGGAATAAGTGCGTTGTACAGGTAATTAACCAAAGAACAACCATCCATTATGATGACCTTGCTATACTGATGGCTTTACACACACTGTAAAGTCAACTTCAATGCGTCCCAAATGTGTAACTAGAGTAGTATGTTTAAAATCATTTAAGCACCTCTCATTAGAAAGATCAACATTAGATTACTCACACTAATGTGTTTACCCCCTGAGGCGCTGCGCTTTTTCTTTACAGACAACAAATCATTTTTTGTCAAAACTGAGTAACACAGCATGAGATGGGCGCTGTATGCGGTGTGTGTGTGTGTTACGACTGCAGACTAGAGGAACTTTGCAAACAAAGCCCAGAGTGAAGCACTCCCCGTTTTGACTTTCACACAGACTCTGTCAACAGCGGAGCCTCCGAGCTGAGAGATATCACACCATTACAGCACTATTTGGGAGCCATTCATCAAATCAGACACAAGATTAATTAAGCCTACGGACTGAATTACCCCCGGTCTCTTCTCATGAAGGTGTACCTCCAGCCCCGGATGGGGTAGGAGGGATGATGGGGGTCTCTGAAGGAGGGGGTGGGGGACTGATTCTACCTTACACATGTAGACATGAGCTTGTAATATAACAGTGTTCACAGCCCAGCATGGAGCGAGTGTGTTTACACGCTAAAGTCTCACTGATCTGCACTGATCACAATGGCAGGGTCAGGTTTCTCAGGAAAATGTGCAAAATATAGTTTGTTATATTTTGTATGAAGTAAATTATAGTTTTAGATTGTTAAAATGATTTGCACTGACATAATTATAATCATTTTAATAATCCTAATTATAATCTTACCATTATGATCATTCAGAATGCCATAATTTGTCATTACTGTAATGTGTTATTTTTATTTTGAGTCTTATTTTCAATTTCTTGTTAGTCTGTAAAACATACATTTATAAAATGTACATTTTAGCGTATTTTATTTGTACATCAAAGTAGGGTTACAAACCTTTTGTTTTTGCAATTTTGTCATTATATATA
>JAUMHG010000079.1:10296845-10313631 GCA_032359395.1 Enteromius anoplus | reverse complement strand
ATATATGTATATACTCTGATACGTTTTCTTATACGTTGATAAATAAGTGACAAATAAATATCTGACCGACAGAGAGCCTCTTGTCACTCATGTTGCTTAGCTAATAATTATTATCTAGAAATATTATGTCACTTCCATAAGAGCAGCTCATAAACAGGACAAACACAGGACTAAAAGCTTTTCCTGTGCGGTACTCGTCTGCGACGGGGGCAATTCTGAAATGATGGATCTGCATCTGGAATAATTTTTCATCATAGTCAGTTTTCCTGGCCTTTGAATACGGCACACAGCAGATATACATCACAGCTTTAAACAGCCATCATATCTGCGAAGATAAATGCTCGCAATCTGAACTGTGAGGTGGGGCTAATGGTTTTACATCGGCGGGCCATTTTTCCCTCTTTCCCTTTTGCACAAACATATACATTAAACCCACAAGGCAGACGCGCGCTCGCGCAAACGTCCACATCCGCCCACTCGCGCCGACACGCGCACACATTTTAATGAGTTCATTAGCCCATTGTATCCTCCGAGCGGGTCATATCTTGATGAATGGTGTGTGTGGCGCCTTGCTCCGGGGTAGGATTCATCGCTCAAGTGGCATGAGGAGAGATAGAGCGACCGAATCTAGACGGAGCTAAGAAAAATACAGCGAGGGATGAGGAAAAAAAGGGGCAAGGTGTTTAGACCACCAGAGAGTTTCCTCCCGCATGAGCGCGGCATCAGCGGAGACATTAAGAATCTAATGTGCTATTATTCTCCATTTCGCCCCTAAGCTTTAAACATCTGTCCTGTGGGTGGCTGCGGTAATAGGCATGGGCTTTAGGACCTGTTTCCGAGACTAGACACCGGCACCCACGAGGGCCCTTGACACGCCGGCGACTTAATCTGCAACTCCTTCCACAAAATTGACATTGTCTAGAGAGTAAAGCAATCACCCGAACCGGTATTACGGAGCATTTATGTTTGAGCTAGGCTTCCAAACAGCAAATCTTGACCTTTTCGAGACACCCCGTCGCCAAACTCCATTTTCCTGGCAGAGTCTTTCCAAACTTCCTTGAAGAATTATGTTTGTCATTGGACTTGGCTCTTCTCAAGGTGGGCTGTGGGTTTAAATTCACACTGAGCAATCTGTTTCACCTAATACCGCAGCGGATTTGGGACCTGAAAGAAAGAAACAGAGGATGGAAAGTGGAAAAAGGCCAGAGAGGGGGATCAGTTTCTACACTTGAATGATGGAAGGAGATCTTTGGACAGGTTTGGTTTAGCACAGAGTAATTTAGGTATTTGAGCCTGACATCCCCGGCCCTGTGTATTATGACATGTGGTCGCTGTCATACAAACAGACCGAAGGGACAAAGATGGACATCAAACTGAAAAGATTGCAGACGGTTATAATAAAAAGACATTTCCCATGTCAATAAACCACAAGAGCAAATATTAAGACTGTTGTGTTGATAGAAAGTCATTCTAAATCTGTGTGTGTGTGGTTTTTTTCTTGCTTTTGTTTTTTTTTGTGTAACACAAAAGGAGACCTTTTGTAGAATCTTCGTGAAGGTCATTTCCTGATGATAGTTTATGGCACCTAAAAGGGAAATTAACATCACAAAGACCTGTTAAAGAGAAAAATCTTTCAACTGAATGAATATGTCATGTTGCGCAACCAACAAATTAAAACTTTTTTTCCTCACACCCTAAATGCATGAATGTAGAAGTCCTAATTATTTTCAAAAATGTTTTAAAATGTTTTTTTTTTTTTTTCTTATACCATGAATTATTACTTCATAAATAGCTTTAAATATCTGTAAAGTCATACCACATGGCATTTACACGTAATAATTATACATTAAAATTTTATTAAAATATAAGTATAAAATATAAATTATTAAGATAAAAAATTTTTTTTTTTAAATATATGAATTAGTAATTCTTACATCCCATTACAAATTTGGGAATTCGCACCACATGACATATTGTAACTTGACTTGTAAGTTGACATTTAAAAAACGTACATGTTGGGTCTTCATATTTCATCATGACTTGATTTGGTAAACAAAAGGTTTACAAAATGAATAATCATTAAAGCAGAATTTCTGTAAAATAAATAAACAAGATTAAAATAATAAGCTTTTTCTTCATTATATCATCCTGGCATTTTTTTTTACTTCATGCCCCTCAAAAAATCTAAATGTTTTTTAAAAATGAAAAACATGCTCATCACACAAAAGGTGCATTTAAAACATTGTATGCATGAATTGCAATTTAATGTTTGTTATAAATTAAAAAATTTGACAAATAAAATGAGTGTCATGTCATTGACCCACGCAGGTTTTCCCAACTGACCTGTGATAGTTTATCATTAACAGTCCTATGCCGTAATGAGATCCTGTCTGGCTTCATCGTTGAGCTTTGTAGTGTCATTGTCACTTACGTCCCCCTGTGTTTGAATGCTTCATCACACGCCGTGCGAGCAGACAGAGTGACCACCGGGGATTTGAGGCGGGCCGAGCAGAGCAGATATTCATATTTATAAGTCAGGCAATCTGAGTGATAAAGGAGGAAGGACATTTACGGCGTCAAACGAAGCAATTTTCACCAAACAGTCTTAAAGGGATAAATGTGCCGCTTTCATTCTCACTTAACCTTTGATCTGCCGTATGTTGCTCAAACACTTACAGTAGCGGCTCAAAGTGGTCATTAAATTCCTCTGATTTGTTGCATAGCCAACTGGCATCCTTCTTGAGACTTATGGAAAATGCTATAAATAGCATTACGTGGAAAATTAAGAACTTGCCAGCGATATCTGTTATATGACTCCAGTAATGTCACATATATAATTTGAAGGGTTGTGGCCTAGTTATTTCTGCACTTCTGTTTGAATAGATCTGTAATCTGTAGTCCTAGTTAAGATGGAAATATCCTGTATACTAGGTTAGTCTAATTATAAGTATAATAAATACATTTAATTTACTTAATAACGGTCATGTGGTGCTACCAACGTGCAGAAAGAACCTCATGACTGTCTGAAAGTCAATGGGTTTCTTAGAATAAAAGATAATTTGATGTATTTATGATAGACAAGATTAGTTCAGGTTGTGAAATGTCATGTGGTGCGACTATGTGCCCAATATGTAAAGATTTTCATGAAGTAGTAATTGATGATTCTTTATCATCGACCCTCCAGGCAATAATTACCATGCATTGCATCACTGTATGGAAAACAGCATCCAGGATATTTTTCTAAACTTCTCATTTTGTGTTAGGCAAAAGATAAGAAAGCCACACCATTGTGGATCAACATGAGAGTGAGCAAATGATGACAGAAAGCCCAATTTCTCCCTCAATAATGAGCACTGGATAGTTTTCCAGGTTAAAAGGGATGCTTTTCCCTCTTTTTTTGACAGAAGTGGAATAAAATTTGCAATAGTTAGTTAATTGCCTCAAAACTGGCGCCAGAGAATGAAAAATTCATGAAAGCGGTGTCGCTATCAACAAAGAGGGGGAGACCGAGAAATCTATAACTATGGTCTCTCACCATTAATTGAATTAAATTCAGTCTGAGGACAGATAAATCTGTCTTAAAGGCACCATATTCCCTCCAGGCACTAATTAAATATACAGTCTTTAAAACACAAAAATAATCATTTGATTCATAGAATATTAATGAGATGACGGAAGGCGTGCATTTCCGGAGTGCAACGTGACACACGCATTACATTTGCTTTTCCAAAGATTTCGCTTTTTTAACAACGCAACGCACCACAAACAACTCCTCGCGTGTGCAATCCAAATAAGTGTTGTTTCCTGCGCAGACAGCATCTGTTAGCGAAGGAAAAACAGTTGCAACCCTCTGCTCCTCTTTTGTTTTTCGCAAAAAACAACACATCCTCTTTGCGTTCAGACGCGGAGAAGAAAAAAAGAGTCTATCTAAACAGTTAACAGATGGCTAAAGCTTTTGTCTTTGAGCAGTGTTTCCCAGCAATTAAAAGTTTCTGCCTGTTATTCTGCTCCCTGAGTGCAGATTGCAAACAACGCAAGAGGTCAAATATCTGGAAGGGAAATGAGGGATTGGAGCAACTGCGTGCCGGTCTCATCTGGCGCTGCACGGGATGTGCATTTACCTGAACGTCCGTAATCACCCGGCACCTATGTGAATAATTAGTACAATAATTACCAGCTTTAAAACGAGGCTGAGCGCTGCCCTCTCGCACGGCACCACCAAGGATAACAGGTGTTGCTGGTGCCTGGAAGGGACAGAGATTAAAGATTATTTCACTATCTGGTCTCTCCTTCAGGCCAAAGCGATCTCCCCCACTCTCTCTCTCTGTCGAGCATGGAGAGGGGCCGAGCAGGGGCTCATTTTCCTCCAGCGTGGCAGTTTTGGGAATGGAGTGTTTGACAGAGAGTGAATATTGTTTAATCTGGGAGAGTGATACGTCCTTGAGATTCCTGGACGCTTGGTGTCCACATAACCTAGAGCCAGGTGGACGTTGTCTGTTACTAATGAGGAGGAGTTTGCACTGTGGAGAAACAGAAAGCAAGTGTTATTAAACCAACTGTGTTTTACTGTGAAAAAGTGACGTTGCCACATTGCTGGAGTGTTTTGAATACATTGCTATGCAATTCTTGCTGTGGTGTTAAATTGTTGTTAGGGTCTTTGTAGTTGATAAGGGTTGTTAGGGTGTTGCTATGCATTTTCAAGGATTTTGAAGAATTGTTGCCTGGTTCTTTTTAAGTTGTTCTGAGCATTTTAACATGTTGCTATTCAGTTGTTATAATGTTCTATATTGTTGCTAGGGTGTTATGTGCTATGAGTTTTCAAGGGGTTGTGAGTTGTTGACAGGGTGTATGTGGTCAATAAATTGTTTTGAGCATTGTAATACTGCATGTCACTTTGCAGCTCAAAAGAGGTGTTTGCAGGGTCTTTTTGGTTGATGAGATATGAGAATATTTTAACACGTTGCTATGCAGTTGATAAAATGTCCTATCTGGTTACTAGTGTATTGCTATGAGGTTAAAAAATGGCAGTGAATTTAACCTTCAAAAAAAAGTAAAAATGCTACGGTAAACTCCTGTTAAATGGTTAATGGTAAATTCCTGTTAAATTTACACCGTAAAATGACATTCCCAGAATTCCCTGCATTGCATTTTAAATTTGAATTTGAATGATGGCGTTTAGTGCTTGTGTGAATGACACTCAGCACCTTCTATATGATTTACTATTTAAAAGCATCTTGTGATGAACTTGGGTTCATCATGTCACTTTCTACTAACCACCTGCATTTGGTAGTTATCAGTGTATTTCAAAGGAACAAAATAGATTTCACTATTTTAACAGTTTGGTATATTAACATTATATCAAACATTACAGTTTCTAATTGGAAATTACGGTATTTAACTGTAAATTTAAAATAAAACCGTAAAACTATTGATATTACATTCTTTAATTGTTTTCCGTAAAAGAAATAACGTTTTTACCATTATTTAACGTTAGAAATTCGGCATCCCCAGCTGCCGGTATATTACCGTAAAAAAAAAAATATATATATAAAATATATTTTTTTTTTACAGTGTAGGGTGCTGCGAAATGTTGGTAGGGTGTATGTGGAGTGCTTTGCAGTACAGTGCTTTGCAGTTGTTCAGATGTTCAGATAGTTGCTGAAGCTATGCTGGGTGTTTGCTAGGGTGTTGCTATGTGATTGTTAGGAGGTTGCGAATTGTTGGCATGGTGAATGTGGTCAATAAGATGTTTTGAGTGTTTTAGCATGTTACTGTGCAATTGTTATGATGTTCCAACCAGATCATACAGCAATTCATAGATTTTTTTAAGTGGTGGCTAATTCGTACAAATTCGCATGACCTCACTCATACAAATTTATACAATTTCTTCCAATCCGTATGTATTTTACAAGTTGCAAATTCATATGAATTTGCACTAATTACCTAAACCTAATCCCGCCCCTAAACCTACCCGTTACGGGGGTTTTAGACAAATCATACAAAATCGCACCACAGTCCTACGAATTAATACGAATTAGCACTAATTTGGCACCTTGTACGAATACATATGAATTGGTTGTGAGACTATGCTGGATGTTTAGGTGGTTGCTGAAGTCATGCTGGATGGTCCCGTAACTTAGGTCTTTCGTTATTTTAAAAAACAAATCTTCTCAATCCTGGTTCTGGAGGTCCACTGTCCGGCAAAGTTTTGCTCCAACCTTGATTAATCTCACCTGCCTGTAGCTTACAAGTAATCCTGAACATCTTATTTAGCTGGTTCAGGTGTTTTTGATTAGGGTTGGAGCTGAAATTTGCAGCACCTCCAGGACCAGGATTGAGAAGCCCTGTTTTAGAAAGTATCACAACGCACCGAATACAAAAGCTTTAACATATTTTACGTAATCAGCCTTGTTTACATCCGTGGGAACTCTCGGTTGGTCATGCATAGAAGAAAGCATATACACTCGTTGTGATTATATCTAAATTGGTGGAAGATGTAAGTCACGGGAGAAGATTGGTAGAGTTACATTTTTCTTTGGGTAAAAAAATATATATTCTCCTAGTGTCGCAAAACTTAAGTTGATCCACTGATGTCACATGGACTGTTTACTGGCGTTTTACTTTTCCGGATTTGGGATCATTTCAGTAGTATTGCTGTTTATAGAGGGACAGATGGATCTCTGGTATCATCAAAAATATCTTATTTTGTGTTCTGAAGATGAACGAAGATCTTCTGGGTTTGAATAGACACGAGGAACAAAAATTTCATTTTTGTGTAAACTTCCCTTTAAAATAAATAAATATAAATTATTATTTAGTACTTCTTAAGATCATCTAAGTGTACTCATATCTATCTACATTTAAAAAAAAAAAAAAAATTTAGTCACCACTTCTAGTATGAAAGTTGCATACATTTTGTTCATACTCATGGTATCCCAAAATAGCACAGCTGAGTACACTTGGTTAATCTCAAGTTTATCATAAAATATAATATAATTCTAGTATATTAAATAAAAAATTAGTGCACAAAAATACAGCATTTTAAGTACATTTTAACCTGGAGTGGTTAGGATGTTTTATATGGTTGCTGAAATCACGCTGGGTGGTTGCTAGGGTGTTGCTACGCAGCTGCTTGGGTCTTGTGAGACATTGCCAGTGTGTATGTGAGTGGTTTGTAAGGTGTTCAGAGTTATTTATTGTCTATTAGGCTGTAATACATGGGCACCAAAGTCATGATGGTTGGTGTATGGTGTTTTGGTGGAGGATGTTATTAGGCTGTTTCTAGGTTGTTGCAAGTTGCATGCAGCTGATAAGGTGTTGTATAATAGTGTTGCTATGCAGTTGTTACATTTTAAGTGACAAGTGCTATTATTAATATGAAGTTAATAAGAGGTTTGCTGAGACCCTTAAAGGGATAGTTATCCTTAAAAGTCTGTTGTCATTTACAAAAAACATTTTGAATTAATTGAAGCTGACACTTCCATCGCAGTACTTCGCTCACCCACATGCAGTAATTGTGCTGCTCTCGTAATGTGCTTTGATGCTGTCCTCTCAACAACTTAAGCAATGAAGCCAGGCAGCCCCAGGGTGTTTGTTCTTGTAGGAATTACTTAAAGACTTGTCAAGATGCCACCATCACATGGCTTATTTTCTGTTTGTTCTTCTCACTTGTGTGTTTTTGAAATTACTACAACAGGTGCAACAGATTTTCATAACAGCGGTCTATGATGTTTTTTGCAGACAAGAAGAAGAGAGTTGTTTTGTTCCTACTAAAAACGATTTGGTAGCAATAACTCATACAAGTACACAATATCTCCCATTAACAAATGAATAAAGGAAGGAATTAATAAATAAAGAAATAAAATTATATATGAAACAATAAAATATTTACATGTACAGATTAATTGTGATCAATTCAGTTAATTGAACAGCAGATCTTATAATTAATTAGATTCTTTATTAAATTGAATCACAAGATCTGCAGTTTAATTATCTGAATCAACAACAATTAATCTCCTCTATAAATATTTGCAGACAAACACCTTGAAATATCCTGTCATATAGAATTTAAATGTGCATATTTCAATAGCATTTTTTCAGTATTATTTTTACAAATATATAAAAATAAACTAATGAAAATGTCATCAAATTATTAACATAATATGCTGCTTAATTAATCAAGTTACTCATCAAGTCATATCATATAATCAATGTCATAATAATAGCATTTATTTGAATTAAAACCATTTATTTGAATAAAAATGACACAATATGCTTCTTTATTAATGAATATTTTTCTTTTTTCTGAAAAAGCGTGTGAATTCTGGAATTTAATTGGACATTTTTTCAATTATTTTATTAATAAAAAAATATAAAAATATATATATTATAAAAAAAATTATCGAAATAAAATAATGACATTTTAATCAAAACAAATGACATGATATGCTGTTTAATTATTCAAATTATTCACAGTTAATATCATTAAGTCAACATTTATTGTTTTATTTCTTTTATTATGGAAGTTTATTCCACACTTTTTGTTTATTCATTTATTTATTTATTTTTATAATCAGTCACACACATCTTAAACTAACATACTGTAACTACTATAAATTGTCTGTAGTTATGATAACAATATTCTGGTCAAACTGAAGACATCCTCAGTGTGAGCTTATTTGACTGGTCTCGCGGTGCTCTATGGCTCTCAGTCTAGGAGCTCAAGGCAGCCGAGATATTCTTTGTCATTATTGTTTGATTCCATTCATCATCCCGGCCCACAACAAAGAACCCTGCTATGTACAATTTAAATAAAGCTTTGTGTGACACTCACGCTGACAAGCTGATGTATCCATTCAAGAAGCAGCAGAATATGTGCATGTCTATGCAAAATAAAGATGAATGCTCGGGGAAACAGACAGTGGGTGATTAAGGTGTGCGAGGTCGCGGCCGATCTGTCATGCTATCCCGTTGTCTTATGATACCTTATCATTAGTTTCCCTGACAATGATTTAGCAGTCATTGTCAGGGAAGTATTCCCCCTCATTGCCTTGCGCTGTGTTTAAATGTAACCTTCTTTCAGCAACGGCTGCCATTCGTCACTTTTGACCTGTCAAGCACGGCAAAATTGGACACTTCCAACCGTGGCCTTTTGTCCTGACACAAGGCAGGCAGGTATGCAGAATCAGGATGGAGGACGGAACCGTATACATCCATAACATTTAACCGCCTCTGAATGATTACTGCCTCTAATTTCTTTGGGGACGATGGGACTTCGGTCCCACTGCCAAGTCCGGTTTAGTTTGTGTCTCTCTTTCTGCTTTATTTCGGGTCGTGGCCTCATGACTGTTAAATAAGAATCAGGGGCAGGTCAGCGTACAGGCCAAGGAACAGAGGAAAGCGAGCCCCCTGGTCCCTTTCTCTGGCAGCCAACAGCTGATGCAGAAAGTCACCATCCATCTCTGGCAGGATGCTAATGATGCAGTTTTTGGAAGGAGAGGAACTTAGACCTACTTTGCAGGTAATTCTCTCTTGATTCGTGTCTGCTGTTTAGAGCGTACGCCAGCGAAATGCGATAGGAAATGGGCCTCTGGAATCCCTTGAAGACATTGAAGGTGTGTTTGATGTCCTTGTAGTCTCAGTTCAGGCCTTTGGTTGTGTTCTGCGAGCTACGCTTGGAGAAAACATCTCCGGTAATATTGCGACACAATATTGTGGTAATTCAAAACAGTTTTACTTTTTGCTGAACTGGTGGCAGATATAGTGTCCTAACCTGATGCAATGCATTGGCTAAATTAAAATTTTTGCTAAGTTTTGCATAAAGACAATTTGCAATGATGTCAAAATAATCCTCATGCACATGCATCTGCAAAAACTACTAAAATGCTGTATTATGCATGCCAGGCCAGTAGTTGGCGATGTCACTTTATGTTACCGACCTGATTTCACAGGAATTCATACATATTTTATGAGGTGGCTAATTCATACAAATTTGTACAACCTCACGTGTACAAATTCGTGCTATTTGTTAAAAAACAAAAGTACTTTTGTTACAAGGTGGCAAAGTTATTTGAAATTGTACGAAGGATCAAGTGAGGTTATACGAATTTGTATGAAATGGCCACTGCGTAAAAACTTACTTAACTTAAATTGGGGGTTAAAGTTAACACATGTTTTCTGAAGCAGATTGATGGGTTTTTCTAACAAAAACATTTCTGTTTTAAAATTATAACTGAAATTGGCTTCTGGCAATGACCTTTGATGTATGACTCAAGGTGCATTTATTCTCATAGTTCTCAGTCGTTCTCTGATTTTTTTTTTACTTCTAGTTTTCGACATTTAATTCGTTACCGTCGTTTGGTATTGCTCTATTCTCTTTTGAGCTTACGTAAGAATGCGGCTTACATCATAAGCCGAGTCAGTCAAGAACCCGGGAACTGGACTCTCTCATAAACTCGCATTGCTGGAAGTCATTGATTTGAGTTTTGAGAATTTTACAAATATTTTTGTGACAAAAACCTATAGATCTGCTTCAGAAGAGTTTTACGAGATTCAAAATAATGGCCACTATTCACCAGCTTGGAAGATACTTTTTTTTTTAAAACTCCAACTGTGTTCGTCTGAAAAAAGAAAGTTCTATACACCTGGGATGGCTTAGGGGTGAGTAAATTCATTTTTGGTTCAAATATTCCTTTACGTTCACAAATACATACATATGTATACATATATATGAAATTGCTTTCACTTAAAACAGTTGCAATTTCTCATGTGATCGGTTTGTCCTTTCTGCTTTTTGAACTTTTCTGAATGGTTCAGACTCAATTGAAGCCCCTTGGTATTTCATTGGAGCTGTTTGCCAAATGCTGATTTCATCTGGCCTTCGTCCATCTGCAAACAGTAGTTTGGGCAGGTGTGAAACTGGCCCTTCGAAACACCAAGATCTAATTCACGAGACCTCTGTGACATTTTCAAACTGAACATGTGTTGCCAGGAAGTGAAGCACATGTTGTCCACAGGAAAGATGTAAATAATTATCTGCTCACAACAGGTTTTCTTTCCCATTGGGTGTTCTTACAAATTTGGCCAGAAACCTGGAATAAATAAAATGATACTAATGATCTACACACTTGAATGAAGAACTTGAGCAAGCTTAAATAATGCTAAGCAAAATTACAATATTATGCCCTATGTTTTCATTTGTGAATTTGATCATTTAAGGCAAAAAAAAAATGTGGTTATACAAATAAAAATAATTTCCATCATCTCTAGATATTTCAGAATAACTATGAATCAAATGTTTCCCACAAGCAAAAGATAATAATGAGTTAATCTAAATTTGTTATGTTTTGTTTAGCCACATAAACACAACTATGACAAAGGAGCATTAGGTAAAAATTCTCTGAATAAAACATATACATGCATATAAATATATATATCAGAATATATAACAGGATCACGTTTAAACAATATTTTATCTCTTTTTGCTTTGTGACGATCAGTAACAGCAGAAATCTCCATTGTTCACTCTGAAATATGATTAATCAGTCTCAAATCTGACACCCAGTGACATCACAGTCATTATTCTGTAGCTGAGGGCTGGTTCTGCCTCAGGTGAAACCTTCAACTACAGCAAACGTCAGTTTTAAATCTCGCTTGAGCAAAGTTGTCGCAGCAAAGATGTAATATGTTTGCCTTTCAATTCAATTAGCTTACAAAAGACCTTGAAGCGATGCAATCAATTATAGGATGATGTTCTTTTACCTTGCAGAACTGCTGCCTTCAAGTCACTGAACACATTTACAACAGTTGTGTGCACTCAGATGTCACAAAGTCATAACTGGCAGTTTTTTTCTTAGCATACATTCCTAAGAATAATGGTGGTGAAATGGTTCTGATCATAATTTGTTGACAGTAAAAATAAGTATATATGCATTTTGTGTATTGTATTGATTTTTGTGTATAAAAATGTTAAACAGCTAATGCATATCCTTTGCTCCTCATTAGGTTTATTGGTAACATTCCCATGTTTGCAAAATTCTAAAATGGAACGTTCACTGAAGGGATAGTTCAAACAAATATACACATCCTGGCAATTAAGTTTTCTCATTTTTAATGGAATGCAAGAACTTTCTGACCCTGCACAGACAGCAATGTAACTGACCCGTTCAAGATCCAGAAAGATAGTAAAGACATCATTAAAATAGTGCATATCTTTCTGGATCTTGAATGTGTCAGTGTGACGCTATGTTTCTTATTTGCTTTCTGTCGTTGTCCTAGTTTTTGGTTTCGTTTTCACTCTTCCTGTTTTTCCTTATTTGGTCTTGTTCCTGTTCTTGTTTAGTTAATTAATTACGTGTTCCACCTATGATCCTCACCTGTCCTGATTTCTCCCTAATGTCATCCTCTTTAAAAGCCCGTTCAGTTTGTCTTGTCTTTTGTCGGATTATTAACGTTGCTTTGTGTCGACTGCCTGTATCCTGTGTTCATAAGTTTATTAAAACTGCATCAAGAAATTCCTGTTCCTGTCTTCATCTGCCTAAGTCTACACCGAACCGTGACAGTCAGTTACATTGCTGTCAATGGAGGGACAGAAAGCTCTCAGATTTCATCATAAATATCTTAATTTGTGTTGCAAAAATGAACAAAGGTCTTGCAGTTTGGAACGGAATGAGGGTGAGTAATTAATTACAAATTTTTCTTTTTTGGGTGAAATATACCTTTAACGTCTGCATAACAAACTACAAAATTAGTGATTTTAAATGTTCAGAGAAACATAATAATAATAATAATAATGGGAGCAAACCGTTCTTGGAACATATGAAGCCCCTAAATTCAAAAATAAAATTGCTCAAAGGGTTAGTTCACCCATAAATGAAAATTCTGTCATTAATTACTCACCCTCATGTCATTCTAAACCTGTAAGACCTTTGTTCATTTTTGGAACACAAATTAAGGTATTTTTTAATGAAATCAGAGAGCCATCTGACCCTCCATAAACAGCAACACAACTGAAATGATCCAGAAACATAACATTCGTAAAAACATCGGTAAAACCATCTATGTGACATCAGTGGTTCAACTTCAGTTTTGCGACGCTATGAGAACTTTCTTTTGCGCAAACTTTTACTCAAAAATTCTTCTCCCTTGGCCTTGAGTTATGTCTTTTTCCATTTTGTAAAGTATCACAACGCATTCGCACACTTTCCCCTAAGTTTAAACGTTTATTACATTCATGTGCATGTTTTCCCCCTGAATGTAAACCACGCAGATTGCATCAAATATGTTTAAATGCGCAAAACTAAAGTTGAGCCACTGATGTCACATGGAATGTTTTTCTAGCGTTACGTTTCTGGACCTGGGATCATTTCAGTTGTATTGCTGTCTATGGAAGGACCAACCTGATCTCACGGCAATTCATACATATTTTACGAGATGGCTAATTCGTACGAATTTGTACAACCTCACTTTATTTATTCTAAATTGTATGTATATTACGAGATGCCAATTCGTATGAATTTGCACGAACGACCTAAACTGAACCCCGCCTCTAAACCTACCCATTATGTGGTTTTAGACAAATCTAAACGAGTGAGGTCGTACGAATGGGTACGAATTGGCACAAATTTGGCACCTCGTATGAATATGTTCGAATTGGTCATGAGACTGTGTTGGAAGGACAGATGGCTATCTGATATCGTCAAAAATATCTTAATTTGTGTTCAGAAGATGAAGTCTTATGGGTTTGGAATGACAAGAGGGTGAGTAATTAATGACAGAATTTTTATTTTGAGGTGAACTAACCTTTTAATCATGTCGTAATTACTAGCACATGAAAGCTTTCTTAACCAGCAAAGAACCAGCTTAAACCAGCATCCCAGCCTCAATACCTACCTGACCAGCATATGCTGTTTTTTTCAGCAGGGATAAATGATGTAGCTTGCTAAGCTACATGCTAACAGCTATACTAACATCTATTAAGTTCACACAATGCTAAAAGGTCGCAATTCTAAAATATATCACAGTAAAAAAATGATAGATACTCCTTTAAAACAAACCACAGTTTGCAAGCCATATCCAAACATGTCACTTTCTGAGCGACCAACTCAAGAGTCACGGAAACAAACAAAAACCCATCATGACAAGCAGAATATGGAGATATTACACCTCCCCTAACATCCACTTATAGAGCCTGTGACCACTAATGGTCTCCTCTTTGCAACCATGTGTTCTATCATTTGATCTCATTTGGCTAACAATAAAAGAGCCAATTAAAGCATAACCACATTACTTTGTTAATAAAGCAGACAGATTGACTCAAGGGAACATTTCATTGGCAGTTAATTATGCACAGTGGTAGTCTCGAACCCACTGAGCCAATGTGTAGCAATAAAAGCCGTAATACTGCTGCCAATTCCCACTCACAGCTGCATTCAGCTCTAAAACCAATGGATAGCGGCTTGCTAAAGCCGGGCAGACGCTCTCTGAAGAGAAATAGAAAGATTTGCAATTCCGCTGCTACCTCTGAGAGCTGGGGAAAGGTCCGTTTTTTTAATGAACAATGGAACAATGACTGCACTCTTTCAGCGAAAAGGTCAACTTTAGGTCACGGTTGGTTTGCCAAATGCTGCGATTCTTGGAGTTAAGCTAAAAACAAATGGCAGTGAGAGAATTTGCATTTTGCTGTACCTCCAAAGAACGACTTCAGCAGTTATACACTTGCCTTCAACAAATCTAACAAAGACTCCCCATTGCCTCAGAGTCAGTGTGAAGCTTTCAAACATGAATCAATAAAAACTTAAGCTTGTCGCGGTGTTGGATGGCTTGACCTTGAGTGATAAACTCGCGTGTCTATCTGCACAGGCTGTATCCTCATATAAAGCAGTGTGTGAACAAGGGATCGGTGAGGCAGGCTGACATTTAGTCAATACTGTATTGGCATTGCACTTAACCCCGGACACAGAGGGATCATTATGTTATTTAAGGGTGGTAAATGGGTTGTTTGAGCTGTTATTTTTCTGGAAGATTCACTCACTCATAATATATGTTATGTCATTTATGTCCCTGAATGTGCTGCATTAATTTAATTGACTGTTTTCGTGAATTTTTCCGCACATGTATGTTAAAGGATAATAAATTTAACGTTACGCCTGAAGCACACCGTTTCACGTTAATATTGGTGGTTCTACTTTTGAAATATATCAACATTAAAGCAAATAAACCATGAGAGTTAATTTAAAAATGTAATTAAAGACACGTCCTGTCAATAAAAACCATATAGACCAGACTTTCATCTGTAACACAACATTGAAAATTAATAGCAGTGCCAGTGTTTAGTGGTATCAGATCGTTTTTTTTTTTTTTAAGTGTAGCTTTTCCTGATAGCTTATAATTCTCTATTATTAACCAGCAAAGCAATAAATATGATGATTTTTGACAATAAACATTTAAACACTCATATTCACAAACGAGCACATTTTGCAATAATTGCTGGATATTAATAAAAAATATCTTTGTAAAACTATTGACTATGAAACACTAATTAATATATTAATGTATTATATTTAACAATATTTAATATTTTAACAATATAAAATATGTAAATTATACTTCATTATTTAAATTGATAGATTTAATCGAATGCCTTGCAAAGCATGTTTATTAAACACATTAAAGTAAAATTATAATATTTATTCAAATATCACCTTAAATGGTTCTACAAAAAAAATGCTTTGTGATAATGCCCAACATATTCATTTTCAAAACAAGGCAATTAAAACACACACATTTTTTAATCACTGTAGGATATTTATAATTAGTAATAATAAAAACATTTTTATAAAAAAATATAAAAAGTATTTTAGAATCAAATTTAAAAGTTATTTAATCTAAATACTATTTACGCTTACTCAAAATAAATATTTTAAATATTATTTAATATATTAACAATATGTAAATTATGATTTGATACTATTTGATAATATTAGTTTTGCTGTTTTAAAACAATCTCCTATTTAAACATGTTGATGGAATTCCTTGTAATGCATGTTTTTTATGCAAATTAAATGATTTTTTCAGATCAACATTAATATCTTTAATTATGCTACTGACCTAACAAGACAGTCAGACCGGCAAAAACCAAATCACTCCTGTTGTCTAGTTATGAAGATCTTCATGTCATACTGCATGGCCGTCCAGCCGTTTGTGATAAATGATGCTTGAAAAGCACTTAGATCAGTCACCGTTAAAAATCTGGCTGCGAGCTCACTTGTACAACTTCATTTCCAAGGGTTAATATGACATGCCCTCTCCAAAACAATGAGAGTTTAAGCACATATTCCTGTCACTCCAGAACCTTGGCTCTTTGATGAAATGATCGATGGGGCGAGTGAATGCAGAAATGTTATACGGACACATACATCTTGATGTGATTATTTTTGTGGCCCCATAATTCAGCGAGAGCATGTCATCTGCTTAGGTCGTCCCATGATACCGTTCTCTTGCAAACCATTTAAAGACAATGGACAGACATTTTTCACTGCAAGTAAAATCCTTTATCTGCTTAAAATGGGGGTGCAAATTATTTACTACCCTCATGGCGTTCCAGAGGGAGATTTACTTTAATAACAACTCAAATTTTAGCTTGTTTCTAGAAGTCTTCTGACTTCAAAAGAGTTGAAAATACAAGGTTGTATATGTCACGAAGCGTCGGTGCGTGGAGCTCGCGCTCTCGCTTTCCTTGTAAGCAAGGCACGGCAGGCAGGCAGAACTCGGAGACAGGATAAACTTA
>JAUMHG010000079.1:10205172-10225701 GCA_032359395.1 Enteromius anoplus | reverse complement strand
TATATAACCCTAGTTCCTTGAAGGAACGAGACGCTGCGTCTCGAAACCACACTTTCGGCATCCCCTGCCGGCGCTCCGCTGCATTGCAAGAGCTGTTTGCCGGCCGGCATTCCATGTGCTTATATGCTTCCTGGCCGGTGATGTCACCCGCCGATGACGTCCCAATTTACGATTGGCTGATTCAACACACGATTCAGAGCCGTCACGCTGAGGGCGTTCCCATAGCATCTCGTCAGCGCAGCGCCTCGTTCCTTCAAGGAACTAGGCTTATATACATAACCTAGAGACGTTTTCGAGGCAATATTTAATGGTTTTAGTGCTACTTATAGTCTTAGCTTTATGAAACTTTTCATGCTCATTAAGACTCATCTGTTTTAACCACATTTCATAAAGTTTTGTGTTTTTGTTTAGCGTTTAAAGGCTTTTGAGTATATGTGCCCACACCCCATTTTAAATGACCCTGTTATAGCTGACCAAAGTACAATATTCATATTACACTGTACCTGTATATTGGAATATTGCTTATATATTGGAATATTGGACTAAAGTTTGAGCGTATACACATGTGTACTGAGTTGGCTGAAGATAGCTCAGTCTGTTCCACAGTTATAGTCCAAATAACATTTGGCTAACGTTAGTATATATGCTAATTGACCTACTGTTTCACGCCAAAATCAAAATTTCAACTTTTTTTTTCTTTAATTATTGATACTCGATATCAACAGATTATTTCTGCAGTGGTTTGGTTTCGATTGGGCAAAAAACCCAAAGCGGTTACGGATACAGCTCAAATTTGTGGGAAAACAATGTGACCTAGAACACAAATCATGCCAGTACACTTTTGTTTGGGCTAATGCAAGGATTGCAATGATGTAAAATTTTTGAGCTATGGCCAAAAATGTTAGAAATATTTGTTGTTTTGTGCTGTAGCGGCCCCGTTTGTGCTGTAGCGCCCTAATTAAGCTCAAAGTCTCAGCCCAATCAGTCTATGCACTACGTGCTCGAATCCCTAAAAATACTAACAATTACGATAGGGTTTTTAGCGTTACATGCTCTATCCCCTAATAATATTTATAATAAATAAAATGAAAGAGGATTCATTGGTTCACTTAGTTATCTGACCATATGGGAAAAACGTAAAAGAAAGAAAAAAACATGAAAAACATGTGACTATTTTTATTTTACAATAAATGTGTTTTTAGAAGTAAAACATAATAAATAGGCTAAATACAAAGAACTAACTTGTGAGTAAGTGAAAATAAGTAAGCGACATTCCCATAATTCTCTGTACAGTTTTTTTTAACCTAATAGTTGTCAGCAAATACATCTCTGAGTCTATCTGTTGCACATCTTATAAAAAGCTTCTTAAAGAAGATTTGTTCATTCTTTTTGGCAAATTTGTCCAAGTTAGATGTGAGCAGGATTTTCAGGCCACTCCAAAAACAGGATTAAGGACACACATTAACCTTCTGATTCCAAGCCATTTCAGTGTAGTTGTTTTTGCTCGCTATTTCGGGTCACTTTCCTGTTGAAGGAAGTCGTACAGAGCTCATGCTGTGGTTTTAAGTCCGGTTTAAGTATAGAATCTTCCTTTATAGCCTCTCATGCTTCAGATTTTCTTTTTGCCTAACTACTTATGAGTTTATTTCAAACAAGCCTTCATACATTAACTTCCAGATTTAGGAAATGCTGCGTGCTATTGTTGTCTTGTGTGTTTTTATAATTTCTGTCCCAGAGGACTTCAGCTCCTGAGAATCTGTTTCGGTTTTATACAGTAAAACAAAACATTTCATTGGTTCATATTGATACAGTCCCATATTTTAATGCATTTCAACTCTTTTTTGGAGGATCCTCCTTAACAATGGTAAATCAACAGTCTGTGGCGAGCTCAGTGCAAACCTATGAAGAGAAATGATCAGCAGAGGGCACCAGAGTGTGTGTTATTACTGATACAGACAGAACAACAGCCTCTCCATTGTTAATGTTGTTAATGATGATGATGTTTTAACATTCTTTGTTCTTCTGCAAAAAATCTAAACTTCCATTTCAATTTAGTGTCGTAGCGTTATGATAAATGCTAATGTTGTCAAAGGGAAATTTATTTCTTCATTCATTTGTTTGTATGTTTGCTTGCTTGCTCTCAGAGGACTTACTATATTTAATCTAATAATAACAACAACAACAGACAAGCAAATAGCCAAAATAAACTTAAATATTTAAATAAATAAATAAAGCAAGAAATATAAATGAACAGCAACAAAACAACATTATAATAATATTAAATATAAAAGTCATAAATATAATAATAAAATAACAAAATAATAAAATGACAGCAACAAGCATAAGGATATTTTAAACCATAAAATGATTAAATATAATGATAAAATAAAATTAATCAACAACAATAATAATAATTGCAAAAATAGTAAATGTAAAAAGTGTTAAATAATTAATACAAAAACAAAATATTAAATCAAACATGAATGTAAAATAAACAGAGAATATACAAATAAATAAATAAATAAATAAATAGAATAATATAATAGGCAAACAAAAAAATGAAACAACAACACAATATAATAACAATAATAATAAAAATTAAACTGCTATCCAACAGGAACTTCTTGTTGAACATTTTTAACTAGAATCTGAAGACACAACTGACTGAATATTGCAATGTAAAATGTACCAATCAACACCAAGTACCAGCCCCTTTTTGTTGATTGACATTTAAAGTAATCCATTAAAATAAATCCTTCTTGAGGTAATGGAAATTGAGTTATAAATTATTCAAAGAAAAATAAAAAACTGTATACAAAGTATATTATAAACATAATATTTAATAAACATAATATTTATATTTTTGTTTCAAGATGAACGAATAATTAACCGTGTGTTTTGATAGCC
Organism: Enteromius anoplus; assembly: GCA_032359395.1. Classification (NCBI taxonomy): domain Eukaryota; kingdom Metazoa; phylum Chordata; class Actinopteri; order Cypriniformes; family Cyprinidae; genus Enteromius; species Enteromius anoplus. The sequence goes on along the minus strand of JAUMHG010000079.1, from coordinate 10,222,794 downwards.
TTTTATTTTCATACAAAACAGTATGGTCTTTCTGGTCGTGTATAAAAAGTGTGTGACACCTCAGACCCCCATAGCAATCTTAACAGGCAGCCGTTTTCCACTGTGGGCGGAGTCTGTAGCTCATTTATAACGTCATTCAATAGGCGTGAGAGTGGGTTGTGGGCGGGGTCTCTTGCTCCTTTACGTCATTCAAGAGGGGGTAAGATATGAGGTGGGCGTGTCTTCGCTGCCACTGCTGCATCAGTGAATGACATGAGGATGTGAAAGAATACAGCGGGCTAGGCATATGATTTTAAAGCCATTCTCGAACGGACTGCTATATGGACGATGAGGAATAAACTAAGGACTGACTGAGGAACGGTAAGACGCGTCTTAAATAATAGCTTGGTGGCGTAAGGAGCATCCGTGTGCAATAAGAGGAGATCCAGGTGCACCTGTCTTCTGTACGTGCCTGGACCGCTATAAGACGCATCTTGCGGGTATACAGTGTTTTTTATTTGTTTATTTTCCCAATCGAGGCCGGTTTGAACAAAGGAACTTGGCTGGGATAATAAATAGCCGATTATTTTGCTGGATTTGAGGTAGGGCGTCTTTTCAGCGCATCATCATCAAATGCATTGCGATATGATTGGGGATTGAATTTTCTTTGTCTGTAGACACATTATATGGCTATATATCAGTACGGGCTGGGACTGTTGCGTAACAAGCTGAACAGAAAATCCGTTTATGGATTACAAAGTAATGATCAAATGTATAATATTTGATGCGAGAGAAGGATGATGGTGGATGCTTTCTTGTTCACTGCCTCTGTATGCACACATCTCTATCAGAAATCAGCATGCTCTGGTTAATGTGTGTCAGAAAGGCTCTCTGGTTATTCAATCTATAGATGCTTTTAATATATAGCCTACTTTATAGGTGCTGTGGGCTGAAGGTACCTGTAAACAATCTAGCTATCCACCAATGGTGCGTTTAGGCCCTGAGCTGGGGCTGTTGGCCTCAGTATTTTCTCTTTTATTAAGATTAAAGTTTTTCTTGTTGTTGTTGTTGTTATTGTTTTATTTTTTTGGTCAAGCAAAGTTTTAGACGTTACGAAACAGTTTTGGAAATATCATTTATATTATGAGTTGGATATTCAACCAGGTGGTTGTAACTTCTAGAGGTCTTCAAGATGACTTATGATGATTTAAAATAAATTAAGGCACGAAAAGGATAATGCACAGTTGGTCACCAAATAAATGGATATCCTGACCGTGTAAGAGATCAAATTAATTACTTATAATATATATTTTTTTATCTTATACAGAGAGCATTCTGCATCTATAAATGGATGAATTACTACTCTATTCATATTTATTTCCAAAAAAAAAAAAAAAACTCTTGTTTTTATCTACACAGAGCAGGTATTCTGAGTTCACATGACCAGAGTTACTACTACTTCTAAAACTAATAAACAGTAATCTGTTTTTTGTATATAGCACATAAAAGGCCTGTTAACACTAAAAATGCTTAATATAGAGACAACTACAAGGATTATTATATAGCAGTGTCCACACCAACACACGATAAGTTTCTGTTGCCGTTTTGTCATCTGCTGCTTTAAATGCGCCAGAACTAGATTCTGATTGGCTTTCAATGTTTTTGTTGTTTTCTTAGCTGGAAAATGGTTCTGTAAGTGATTCCAGCAATATTGTTGTTTCTCTGCGTCGTTGTTGTTATAGCTGCGATGTGGACTCTGCTATATAGGTCTCATTATAGTTAGCGTCCTTGGTGTGAACGAGGTTTAAACCAGTGCTTTGATAAGCATAAACATAAATGTACATCTACAAAAATTAAACAGCTACATTGTGAAACAGCTGCAGTTAGTAAACAAACAAAACCATGCATCCGGGCCAGAAGGTGTCCGTATAGAGTCCAACAAGAGCCAGATAAATGTTTAGCAAAAACGTACTGACTGCACCTTTGAGCTTCATTTAATTCATGGGATGTTGTGAGTTTGTAGCAGGCTAAAAGTAAAATCGAATCTTTGATTTTTGACCTTTGAACTTGCATAACAGTTGTGTGCTTGTGGTTTCTTAAGAATGTTAGTCAGGGGGAAAGTTTCAGTTCAGGCTATCACGCACTTGTCAGATTGTTTAAGCATCAAACGCAGCCACAAGATCGCCAGCTGACTTGCTGACACCTCTAGGCGCACTGAATCCTTTGGAAAATATTTTCTTTTCTTATTAACAGCTTGTCTGTAACAGGAAACCTTCACAGGTTAGAAGGTAGATTTCTCTGGCAATGTGCAAACAGGCTTTGAAAAAGTTTGTGTGCTGCATTCCTTTTGTTTTGTCTTAGAGAGTTTACTGATGTGTGTGTGTGTGTGTGTGTGTATGCCTTTATATATGTGTATATATATCCAGTTATTCAGTATTATTAATTTCTGATGCAGTAGTACAACTAAAATTAAGCAAACGTATAATATTGATCTACATTCTGAGTTGAAAGTTGTAAATCTTACTAGGGACTTAAGGTTAAACTCAAAGAATGAGGAAATAATAAACAGACAGGGAGATATTTTATTGATCCTTGAAGGGAAATTTGAAAAGGCCAAAGAGGTTTCTCTGAGATGTGATGGATGCGACACATTTAGCTGCATTCCACTTTTATGGCAGACAAGCCACACTCTTTACGGCGGATGGACTTCCTTTTGGTTGTTTTATCTCATATTAAATGTTGCGCTCTGAAAGTAGGCAGCACACATGAACACGTATGACCTTGACCTGGTTGTTTCAGATGCTGTCATACAATCTGACATGCCCCTGTTGACTCCGTCTGCAAGACTCCAGCCTTTTTACTTTTCTGAAACTGAGAAAGGAGGATGAGTTGGAGACAGATGGGATGATCAGGGCAAGGCACCAAGGCGGAAACCCCGGGCCGTTTGAAGCCACTGAGGTCCTGTGCGCGACGGGGCACCAGGGGACAATGTCTGGCAACCGATCAGTTTCTACATGGAGTTCTGTCCACTTTACTAAGATCAGCTCTCTGTAATCAGACATAAAATTAATTCGTTTGTTAAAAGAGATCACAGACGTTGATGCTTTATAGTGCTTTTGAGGTTTCAAGGTTGGTTACTTTCAGCTTTTGTTATAATTTGACATTGGAGACACATTAAAAAGTCCTGTTCAGATCAAGAACAATAAGTCTACTAATAACTAGTTTTGTCAAATGCTGCATTAAACGCTTAAACTATTTAAAGTCTGTTTAGATTCTGATTGGTTGGAGCTTTTTATATTGTTCATCAAATGAAAAAAGTGATTTAGTTTATTTGTGAACTTTAATAATTAGAAAAGTTTTTAAAAGTACCAATTTATCATCAAATGTAAAGCACGCTTATTTACATTGCACACTGTACACATATACTAGCATACATTTAATACCTCAAAGATATTTTGGTATTTTCGTTATTGGAGATGTTTTGAAGACTGTTCATGCTGCTCTTTTCCATACAGTATATAACAGAGGTTTTCATGTTCCAAAATGAACCGTAAGTGCACCATAAACGTTAGTCCATACATATTTGTGTGCTGTATTCTAGAGCATATTTCATTTCAATTCTGGTCCGTCATTTCTCCCTGCCTTTGCCTAGTCAAACTTGGCACTTCAAGAGAAATTTAATTTTGGGTGATCTATTAATTGGCATAAACACATTGCATGCACTTTATTAGAAAAAGTCCCTGTAGTAGCAAAGTATCTGCCAATAACAAATGAGGGACATTTTGAAATACAGTTTGTTCCTAAAATGTAATTCTGCAAAGCCTAACAACCTGCGCATTTTTAGACTGGACTATATTTAGAGCATCAACATGAAAGCAGCTTAAATATAATTGTATTCTGGATTTGACTTCTTGAGAACTGTGATATATTGTGGGGTTTTTTATCGTTTGACCATGTAAATTGTATCAGGACAGTTACAGTTTTCAAACGAGGAAGCTCATCCCATCAAAGGCAGAAGCTTTCTGTTTCTCCACAGCATTCCATCTGCCTCCCGCCTCATTCTCTAGAAGTTTTAGTCCTTGAGATGAGATGAAATGAGTCAAGTGGCCCACAGCAATCAGTGCTCAATCACTGCACGGGGCTTTGAAGTGCGACCCGCTCCCTCCGCCGCTCAACAGGTGGGGAAGCAATGTTAAGTGGTCTGTCCACAGGCAGAGAGAGGTCACCCAGAGGGCGAGAGGGATTGTGGGGAGGTCTGGTCCAGAGAGAGAGAGTAGGGAATAAAGAGATTGAATACACAGCGAGAGGAGGGAGAAAATCAGGAAGGGTTGCGCAGGTCAGAGAGGGCTTTTTTAGATGAGACAGGTCACTCTGTGATGACTTTAATTTCCTGAGATCGGTCTCACTCACGTTCTCTGGCTCTAATCTCGGTGTCATACTGATTGTCAGGCCATGTGTATGGATACTCAGATACTCCGGACAAATCAAGAAAGCTTGCCAGTGTAGCTTCATGGCCACAAGCCACACAACAACTACTGTGTAATCATAAACTGCTAATAAAATATGTATATAAATATTTATTTAAAATTAAAAGTCGGTATTAGAATCAGCTAGAATTTACTTTAACACATCGGTAGTTTTATAGTGTATTACTTTTTTAAACATTCATATTCTTATTGTGCATGTTTATCACATATGTATTTGTCTTTTCTTTTAACTTTTTATCAGAATTAAAAAAATATAAATAATTAAATAAATATATAAATAAATGTAATTAAGTAGCCTAATTAACCTAACCAGCCAACTGTATTGCTTTTTGCAATTTTGTTAATACGGATATTGCTTTAAATATATATATATATATTTATTTTTTTTTTTTTTTCCTCCCCATATTTATTTATTTATATAGATTTTTATAAAAAAATTAAAAAGCTTTTTTACACTTATTTGTCACTCCTATACACAGATATAATCATAGGCACCAGTCTTGAGGCTGACTGTTCAGAGACATATCTGTTTGTGTAGTAATTTGCTACTGAACCTAAAGCTTCGCTGGGACGTCCTGAATGAGGCCATTCTGAGAGGGAGTAGTGTGAGGATCTGTGGGATTTGAACCGTCATGGTGGGATCTCTGAAATCTAGAGGCTCTGTGAGGTCACTATCAGTGTTTTTAATCCCACATCATCCCGGGGGAAATCAGTGAGTACTCGGAAATCTTGTGAAAGGAATTGATTCACCAAAAATGGAGCTTCTGACATCATTTACAAACCCTTGTGTCATTTTGGAGCTTGACGACCGCAAGTCCTCATTCACTTTCATTGTATTAAAAAGACTGCCCAGCATATGTTTTCAGTAATTTACCTCTTGTTGTGTTGCACAGAGAAAGGAAATACAGGGTGAGTAAATGATGACAGAAAAGTGGACTACCCCTTTAAATATTTAGCTTAACCTCAAGTTAGTCAAATTGCTTGTAGTTTAAAAGCAGAAGTTAAAATCACTAAATTATACATTAATTTAAAGTCACAAACACATTCATTTGAACATAAATATTACGTTCCTCTGTTAGTCCTTTTCTTGTTCTTATTATAAGAAGCAGAATTTTATATACTTTCATGCTTAATGTTCTTCAGCGCTCTGCTTCATCAGCGTTTGAGAATGTAGATAAAACTGCAGCAAAGCGTCATCAGCTGTTAAAATCTACAGTAATCTCAGAATAATGTCCAGAGGAAACGCGGTGCATTTGGAAAATCTCCAAATCGAGCCATAAATCGATTCTGCATCGATTTATCATAATATGCACAGCGCACAAACACAATTGATCGATACTGTCGATTATTTTCATGATAGTTTTTTAACGATTAATTGCTGCAGCCATAGTTTAATGTGACTCGTGTGCTTTACCTGGAGACGTTTAATATAACTTTGCCTTGATTTAGAGCTGTAGGATATCTGTTGATGTTTACTTAAATCCTATTTGAATGAAGAGTGTCAACTGTGATTGGGATATTTCTTGTTCAGAAGCACTTCAGATGAGTGCAGGGCTGAAGCAGGTTTATAGAGGAGAAAATGGCAAGTCAAGTAGCTTGTTGTTGGTTGTGAACATGTCTGAGGAGGTATAGTGCATTTACTTTTCAGCCTTTCTTTATGCAAAGGTTATGCTGCTAGGTAAAACTAGGTGGTTATTTTCATATTATGGCCCAAAAATAACAGTCGGGGGGTTAAAGTGATGTGCAAAAATCTTAATTTTTTTAGAAAACAGTGTTGCAAATGTAAAAACAGGATAAATGCACAGCACTATTAAATATCCAATATCGGACCGATTACATAAACCGTTCATGAAATAGTTCACTTAATAATTTGCTCGCTTGATTCTTGAGTGTTTTGTAACCATGTGTCATGATGTCACCTTTTATATTTAGAACTACAACTAGTCACTTGCTGAATAACCTAGTAGAGATGTCCTTAAGAAAGATCAGCCTGTTCTTATAAGACGGAGGGAGAGTCAAACTTCAGTCTGTCGAGCAACTCAAAGTGTGGTGAGGAATCTGGCTGACAGCTTGGAGACTGGAACAGGAACAACAGCTATCGGACGGAGATCCTGACAGGCTAAATATGCCCCTCAAACCGACAGACACTGGGTCAGGTCAGGACTGGCTGGTTTCAGGCTGAGGAACTTGGTGTTCTGTTTAAATGCATTTTCATGAGAGTGGGCTCAAAATTAAATGAAGGAAGTAATAGTTATTTATATTTTTAAATATTTTTCCATTTTGGTTTAGCTCATTCCATTTGAATAATCTTTTAGATATACATTTTTAAAAAATACATTAAAATATTTAAATAAATATTCAAACAGAAATACAATAATAATAAACAACAACAAAAATAATTAAAAATAATAATAAATATACACATACATAAATAATTGTGTGCTTTAAAAATGGTTTGAATATATTTTTAAATATGTAATTTTTCATTAGCTCATTAGCACAATGCCATTCTTTGAATTAACAGTTTTTTGTAGACCTATGTAAATCTTTTTTTTTTTTTTAAGATTTGTTTTTGCCGTTTTTGCCTTAAATTTGTTAGGAAAGATCATAGCTGACAAGAAATGAAGCGGTAGAGAGTGGGGGGGCGGGATTGGGAAAAGTCTGCAAGCCTGGACTCAAACTCACGACGCCCAAAACACAATGGCACTAAATGTCAACATGCTGCCCACGAGGCTACTGGCGCCAACGGACATATGTAAATCAAATGAACCAATTTTTCCTGAGAATTAGCTCAGAAAATGCAAAAATGTACATTGTGTGTGGGTCTGGAAATTTAATTTGCTTATGGTTTTGCAGGTTACACTGATTTGACTCATGAGTGACTCAAACACTGATCCATTTACAGGAATCTACAAAATGTTTCATTTGTGTAGGATGTGGAAACGAAATTAGCATTGATTTCATTGTATTTCAGGAACAGCTGCAGGAGTAAATATATGAATAGGGCTTTCAGTAAATGCTTGAATGGTTTTTAACTTGCCATTCGTGTACATTGAATGCTTGATGTCACAAGTGGACCCTGTGTTTTACAGGGTGTTGCAATATTAATGTTGTTAGAAATAGAATATGTCATCACGTCACCATAAATGTTTCAGGAGTATTTCATTCACTTACAGTAATTTCAGAACTAAATCCTTCTTATGTTGCCAAAAGGTTCAGTAGTTGTTAGTATCAAAGCTATACACAGTGTCTTGTGCTTGCTTAGACAGTTTCCACAGTAAAAATCTACATTGAGAAGTCTAAGCTGTATAACCATACATATTTTTTAGTCGACTTGACAGTGTATTTTAAGCATCTTTTGGCATGAGCGCTATATTTTTTCAACAGAAAATGCTATAAGACCAAACATGCTAGCATTAGCAATGCTAACATTATCAACACATTTCTCTGTGAATCTCCTAATTGTCGAGGTAGGCACTTCATTAGAGGCTGTTTTTTGCAAAAAAATCTCTTTTTTACATGACACCAGCTTGTCTATTTTGTGAACAATAGTTTAACTTTGCATGTTATATTAGCCTTAAAACGAGAACTAAAATGTTCCCTTTGTGTTAAATGAATGTGCCACATTGAGAATGAGTAATTGTTGCATGTTAGTCCAATAAAAAAAAAAAAATCTTATAGCAAAGTGTAATAACCCTTTCCTCTTCAGTTGAGGTCACCTTATTTTACCTCTGTCCTTTCATACATTTTTGAAAAGGAAATAAGTTGCGAACACCCTTCATGTTGACTTTTACTAGTTAATGGCTATCTAATGGCCTCCGTTTGCACATCAAGACCACAGCGTGTCATTTTCGTTTTCAGAAGGTTGCTCATGAGCGCCCCCTCTTATGGCCATTGTATTCACTGTGATTGCACAACACAGTGCAGGCCTTTATGTTATTAAAGCCCTTTTGATTTTGCTAATATCATATATATATATAGAGAGAGAAAGAGAAAGTCTGTCAATTTTTAAGACCTTTGTCATACTCAAAAACTCAAAAAGTTGGGCTTGGTTGTTGTCACAGGGCTCTGTAGTGCCACTAAATGCAGGCTGTAACCAGGATGAAGTTTTTTCAATGTGAACGAAATTTGGCAGTGTGGTCACTGACGACGTCATGTAGGATTAAATGTATGTGGCATTATCTGACTCCGCCCAACAGGAAGTCAGCCATGTTGGATGGGAAATGCTATTTTTTGCAAGGTTTTGACCCTTGTCACACTTGTTCAAATCCTTACGCCAACTTTTTCAGATCAAAATGTTCCATTGCTGCCTCATATATCCCACCCACTAACAGGTCATATTGGTCACAGGTTTTATGCCTGATTGGAGCTCAAAAGTTTGGGGTTCAGTCTTTTTTTAAATACTTTTATGAAGCAAATACACATTTAAATTGATCAAAAGGAACTAAAGAATCTTATAATGTTACGAAGATTTCCTTTTCAAAGAAAAGCTGTTCTTTTGAAATTTTATTGAACCAAAGAGTCCTAAAACAAAAAATATTAAGCAGCACAAATGTTTTCAACATTTCTTAAGCATCAAATCTATATCAGGATGATTTCTCAGGGATAATGTTACACTGAAGACTGAAGTAATGGTTAGAAGAAATAGAAATGGAGTACCTTCTAAATGCAGTTATTACAAGCTTTATTCTCAATGAATCCAGCCGAGTACAGATCAATATACTGCAAACAGGGAGGAGCAGTTAGGTGAACTTCATATTATTTCTATATTATATTCACTGGAAGTAAGTAGGCCATTCCACTACATTTGGTGGATTTCTGCATACTTTAACCAGGCAGAAGTAGGACATGAATTAAAACAATCCAATGAGAAAGCATATCTCTCAATAGCATAAGAGAACGGAAAGGCGAAAAAGAGGAGGATGAAGGAGGGGTGAAGGATACGGATGTTTGGGCTCCTCTCTAAAGGAAGAGTGAGACAATGTCAATTGTGTCTGGAAGAAAGCCACACTGAGACGCATAAGTGACAGTGAAAATTCAATCAAGAGGGAGGCCGGGTGTTGTTGGACAAACACACGCACACGATGAAGGGCTGGTGGCCAGCGGTGACATTCGTACTGTGTCATGGGGGATGGGGGCAAGAAAATGACAACCCAGACACAAACTGACACGCAGCAGGCAAAGTGAGCTCAACAGACACGTCATCTTCACCCAGTGTCCCGCTGAGCCTTTGTTTCCCATCAGCACTCTCTCAGGAGACAACAACGAGCTGCTCTGTGCCAAAGCTAACTACATATTTGATAAAAGTCGATTCTTCGATCAATGCACAACTGACAAAGTGGAGAACTGATCACCAATGACCCATGATGTCTGTGTGTTGTGTTAAAAGTCAGATATGATCTTGGACATTTAGTTTTGTGCTTTCAACATCATTTTTAAGAATGCTAGCTTGTAGTATTTGCTTACATACAGTAACAAAATCTACAAAGCTAGCATTGTTTTGTTATATCGCCATCCCTTAAACATGGATTATTTAGATAGATCTAACTAGTTGGGCTTTTTAAATCAATTTTCCAACTAAAATATATATATATATATATATATTTACTTTAAAAAGCATGACTAGTTAATTGAAATAACTTATTCAGTTTAAACATAATTTCTTAACATTTACTGTAACAACAAATGTAACTTTTATGGACCTAAAAGCTAGTTTTTCATAGCCTAAAATATGCAGAATAAGTTAAATGAATTAATTTTTACAAGAATACATTTGAACAATTTGATAATTTATTAAATCCTTTACAGTAATGTGACCCTGTGAAATTCTTATTTCCTTTGTTATCTATAATACAATAATACATGAAAATGCAATAATACAAGTAAAAAGTATTGGTTAACAATTAGACAAATACAGAAGGAAAAAAAGATACAAATTGATTCATTTTGCCACGCTAACATTTTCAACTAATTTTTTACTATGGTGCACAGAATGCAGCATTGTTTTTTCTAAAAGGAATTCAAAGTCAACAATGAAGCTAAATTTCTATGAATCACACAGCCATTAGTTGTGTCATTCAATAATATTAAGCGCAGGGGGCCCTCTGGTGGTTCGGAGACTTTATACAACTAATGTACGTTTCGTATAAGACTGTGGCAGATGCTGAAAACACCATGAGCATCATGCATTAAATTGTGCCGCTCATTCAGAGAATGAAAAAACGAGCAGGTTCATAAACCAACATTTTGTGTCATTTTTATGACTGAATTCCACGGCTCTGCCTCGCACAAATCACAGGGACAGCACGCCAAATACGCCTAAATTGTCATCATAAGGAAGCGTGAACTCTTGAAATATAACACATCAATTTATACCCCAAATTGTTTAACTTGCTAGAGTAAAATGTCTGTACAGTTTTGGCAAAATCTCATTTGCACTTTGAGACGTTTTACGTCTCCAGACAACCTGACACCTTTGTGTCGACGTTCAACTGTGAAATTGCGCCTTGCTCCATATGTCGTTCTATAACAAACTATGTTTCACTCTGGGAAATCTTCGTAACTGTCTTCATGTATATCACCTGATGGACCCCTGTAGATTTGGGTCAACCGATGTTGTTTTAGCTGAGCTCTTGTTCAGATGGCTGAAAAGTAGGCCAGGAACAAGAGAGAGACACAATGAGAGAAAAGGAGAGGCTTGGTTCTGGCGCAGCCGACCCACCCTACCGCTGCGTTCAAAGCCATGTTGGTTCTGTCTGTTCCTTTGCCAATCCATGAAGAGTCCAGGCCCAAACAGAGCCTTTACTAGAGCATGAATGGACTTCAGCCAGGCTTGAGGATAATGCTAAAGCTAATAAGCTAAGTCCTGTTTTCAAGTCTATGTGGACAGTAATTGGTTTGAATGGGAAAAATTCACTAGCTAGTGATTTTACTACTGACTAAATCAGAAATTATTCAGCCATTTGAGGTAATAAGTGCTTGAATTTTCATCAGATCTTTGAAATTCGCTGAATTTTCTTTGAAAATGGCTGCTAGTGCCTGTAAATGGTGAAATTTTGCTAAAAAGATAATCATTTTCTGTATTTGGTGTAGCGCAATGTGTTTATGCAGTTTAAGGTTCAAAAAACACATTATTTACTGATTGTAAGTAAATGTGTTTTTGTCAGTGTGAAACTGGTGATTATCTCATGAATAATATGCCAAAGTCAACACAAGCTGAAGTGCCAGGGATGCTGCATTACTCTGAGCTTGATTTGCTGGCCTCCAAATGCACGTTTGCTTCTTCAATCTCTCGCCATCAGGTTTGTTTAGCCCCCTGTTGCTGGCTGCAGCATCTGCTGCTGCAGTGAGAGCTGGATTTCTGGGCTTTCTGTCAGCTGGTGGAGCAAACACTTACACGCCCAGATGGCTGCAGACATACCGAGATGTTATCACGAGCTTCTCGAGTCGAGGTGTCAGAGACGGAGTTAGAAAGAGAAGGAGGGTTGCGTCAAAAAGCGCTTTCCTCGTGACATTGACCCCGCTCGTTGTTTCCATCTGAAAGATTTGACCTGAACCCGCCGAAGGCAGTCATCTAATGTGAGAGACGAGATAGAGTCGATGTAGCCGACCTCATTGATCTTTGGGAGTATTTGTGCAGATCTGCACTAATGTGTTGGACGAAATTGCATTAATAAACCCATCTAAAATTAATGAAACCATTTCCTCAAATTCCACAGTTGTGAAAAGGAATCAAGTATTCAGATAGATGGGGTTTTTTCAGCTAGTTAAGGCTAATCACTCTTTTCAAAGCAGTTCTTCGTCATTCTGCCAGATTGCTCAGCCAAAGTGTGCAATTCTCTTTAAAAAAAAGAAACTATAAGGGAAAGTCTGTCATCTCATTCATTGTTCTAAATCTTTTTTTACTGTGGAACACAAAAGGTGAATTTTGAGGAATCTTGTATATGCTTCATCTTTTGATACGTGATATATCATGTAATATGATAGCTTTGTGTGAGAAACAGACCAAAATCAATATACTGTTATGCACTCTCCAAAAAAGAAGAAGAATTGTTGTAGAGTTGTATTAAAATTTAAAACGCAAAAATGCCTTCAGTAATTAAAACCAAATACCATATATATGGTAATATTGAAATGTAAAGATTACATGAAAAAAGTAAATAAAAAATGTAAACTAAACTAAAGTTAATGTTATACATTTAAGTAATAAGTGTACGTTAATAGTAAAAAATATTTAAACTAATAAAAATGAAAAACACATAAAAATAAAATTGCTAAAAAAAAATATTAAATAAAAATATTAAATTAATGTAAAAGTCCTATTATTACACTTACTGTAAATACCACTAAATAGGATTAATGAACAAATCATTCTAATAGCTTCTATTTTTTTCAACAAATCAGTTTATTCAATTTATAAAACAAGTATAGCAGATTTAGGAATTCATTGAGAGTTCAACTTCAATTAATTCAGGCAGTAATGTGAAGAAAGAAAGTCAAACTTGTTTTAAATTAAATGTTGACAATAAATGATAGACTCTTTATCATATTCAATCTCTTAAAATATTTTCATTAGCTTGAATGGAATCCTGATTATTATTATATCAGTGGCTGCAAAATAATGAACACAGAGTTTGAAATCAATTGTTTGCTTGTACCTTGTATGACTGGAAGTATTACCAAACACATTGAAATGCTCTTGATAATGGCTTAAGTCTTCAGCAGATCCGGTACGTATCCTCTTTCCCATACTTCCGTCCGGCTTTTGCATCCTTACCAACACACACACACAAGCTTAGCATTGTGGCTGGAGGAGGAGAGATGGGAAGTGAGTGATTGATTCAGAGGCTGAATAGCCTTTTCTACCCTGCATTGAAATTCAGTCACTGAGTCTGCTGCTGTGGAGCAGGTTTGGACAGCAGGAGCACGTCCTGTGACTGCGGATCAGTGTCCGGTGGAACCAGATCCCTTCAGCTTTACAAACTCCAGAGTGTGTATAACATTCAGCAGCATATGTCTGTAATAATAATGCATGAGTTTGTTGTCGATATCCATTCCATCTCTTTAATGATTTCATTTCACCAAATAGGGAAGTAATATTGGAATTGTTTAGCATTGTGGACCTCAACACTTTCCATTGTTGTCTTGTAAATATGTAAATAAATAAAGGCTAAGATTGTTTTGAATTTTAACAGAAAACCTCTTCAGAATTAACATATTTAATATGGAAAATATTCACTGGAAATATCGATGGTTGAGTTTATTAGAGAAGTTGTATTGTGCCAGAATGATTCGTTCATAAATCAGAAAACTGTTCTGTTTCACTGATGTTTGAAATGTTAAAGAATTATTATTTTTTTTAATTATAGAATATTTTATTTAAAAATATACGATTATTATTATATGATAAATTATAATATTTATAGAAATATTATTATAATACTGTATACAAATTTTATTTACAACAGTGAAATATAATAATTATAATAAACATTAATACAATATTACTCTAATAAATTGCTACTACTATTAAACATGATTATAATAATAATAATAAATTAATTATAATATATATAATAATTATCCCACAATGCAACGCACTCAGCTTTAATAAACCTAAAACAAATTATTTTTGCACTTCATAAAAAAAAAAAAAAAATATTATGTTCTTTTAACCAGTATTACCAAGATTTTACCAAAACATTTTCATCTTGATAATGTTAGATAACTTTGATAGAAAAATATGTAATGAATTTGTTTGAATAGCTGTCAGCTGGTAAATTTAAGTACATCATTAAATAATACCTATATATAGGAATTGTTTCAGGAATGATAATTGAACAGCACTCAGCACTGTTTTTAATTGTGAAATTATGTTTAAGATATATTTTTGTCTATTATATGCATGAAGGCAATATGATATCTATGATAACAGACTGTATTTTTATCTTTCATGCATTTTTCATGCACAGCTGAGCTATCAGCACTCTCTAAGTGATCTTAGAGCTTCATTTTTAAAAATCAATTTTATTGTGAAAAGAGACTTTTGTTAGCCTTTCAGCCATTTAGCTTCACAGGTTGTCCTGCTAAGGAAATTCAAAAGAGGTTTTCAGTTCACAGCTGAGCACATTATCATAATATATCTGGTTTGGCAAATGCAGCGCAACCTCAATGTACTGAATTAAGCCTCTTAGCTCATCAGTCATGTGTAGAGAAGCAGTGTTGAGACCAGACATGACATCAGGCTGGAACAAGATGTCAATCCCCGTCGCTGTCTGTCTGTACACTTCACTGTTTATCCGGGACTTGATCTGAAGCCCACACAAACATAATAAATGAATTTATCATCCATTAAGAACCAGAGAACTCATCCTATCAGCACGTGTTTCTGTTGAATCCTTGTGATGACTTGTACTGTGTGTGTGTTGTACTAGCAGTTTTTTTTCCAGGTAAACTCGCATTGTGTTAAGGTATTTCCTGTTAAGATAGTAAAGGTTGGGCAGGGCGCATCGAAACAAACAAAACGTGGTCATCACTGGTGGTTTTAGGTGCGCGCATTCTCATTCTTGGGAGCTTTTGGATAAAAATACTCTAGTGCAGGATAAGTCAAAATATATTTTTTAATCTTTTCCCCTCAGGAATATTCATAATTAAAATGATTTTTTTAGCATTAATATATATTTTCATTATTATTATTTTTAAGAGCAGACAATATGTACAACACTACTGGCCAACATTTGTAATAATTCTTTTTATTTTTTTTTAAATATTTTTGAAAATGTAAAGAAAATATTTATGAGTCTCTGATGTTCACCAAGCCTGCATTTATTTGATCAACATGAATAAAAAATAGCAATATTGTAAATTAATATCACAGTTTAATATAACTCGTTAGTATTTAATAAACAGGTGTTGTTTTATTCATTGAAAAATAGCATGTTTGTTAAATCACATTAGAAATATTTAAGAACAACACAACAACTACTACATTTCTATTAAGTCACAAAACAGAACGTAATTTATATCTGATGATAGGCTATGCTTATTATATTATTATATTATATTATTATATTTTATTTTGTTTAGTTTTATTGTTATTTTGCCATATTATTAAATTAGTTTCAGAATGTAAATAAATAAATAAATTAAATCATTTTAAAAATAGCAATAAAATAATTCCACAATGCAGATAAAGTCAGTTAAATACCATTGTTTGGTTATATTGATTTAAAAATGGAATTTATTTTCGGCTACAATACCATATCATACAATTTCTGTAATATTATATTACCATAATATTTGTATTATGTAGCATAAATATTGTATTAAATATATTATTAAAAAAAGTTTAAAATAAATAATCAAAGTACATAATCAGAATGCCACTGGAAAATTAAAGGGTAAAAACAACAGGTGGCAGGTGTAGTGAAGGGCAAAACAAGTCCAAAGGGGAAAAACAGAGGAAAAGTCCAATAACCAGGCAGAGGTCGGTACACAGCAAAAACACAGGGAAAACAAAATAGAACAAGAACTAGGCAAAACGCTTTGCAGGAGGTAAACTTGATGCCCGGCAATTGGCTTGACAAAAACACAGAGCTTTTAAAAGACAAGACAATGAGTTAACAAGTTAACAAGGGGGAGGAGCTGATGAATAACCATAGTGACAAACAAGGGGGCAGAAAAACATTTGGAAAGGAACAGATGAGTTGACATGGTGATAAATAAGGGCAAGGGGACAAAGACACGATGTAGCACAAACAACGATTCAAACTAAGAGTCCATACATGACTGAACAGGGGAACACTGACAGAAATCATAACAGATATGTAATATTTTCTGACAATTTTATATAATATAATTTTTATATAATAAAAATGTCAGAATCAAAGCCAAAATAAAATAATAATTTGTTCCTGTGATGCAAAGCAAAATTTCCAGCAGCTGTTATTCCAGTCCTCAGTCACATGACTTCAGTCACATAATCGTTCAGAAATAGTTTCCAGTTTAGATGTTAGCCTCAAAAATACACAAGGACCGAAGGCCACAAAACTGTTACTTAAATAACAAGTGATATTTCATTAGTTTATATTTGTATTGATGAAGGCAGATGGGTTCTCTAAACTGAGGCCATAAAAATAACCCCTCATTTTTTCATGACACGTGCAGCGATGTGTTAAACCACATGACAGATGTGTAAACTGAAGTGTGAGTGAGTCTGGTGTGTGTGAAGAATCTGTTCCTGAGAACGCAAGGACACTGTCACGGAGAAAACACGCTTATTCAGAGCTGTGTTTAATGTTGTGTGGCTTGTCATTTCCACAAACGTTTCATTTTGTTGCAGTGACAAACAGGTTCATTTGACTGGAAAATGGCATTTATAAGATGTGACTCATCGGTTGTTCACATTAGTAATATTTTACACATTTATAGGAAAATAAATTGACCATCATTTACAGCAACTTTCACTAGGTGTTATTGTAAGATTGTATTGTTGCATATTATTCAAATAGCCTTAATAATATGTAACTACAAATAACCAGAATGAAACAAAAATATAAATGACATTATATAATTCAGTAAAAAAAGTCTAAATTATATATTTATTATATAGTATAAGTATATTATAAACTAATGCATCACTATATAAAAGTAATAAGTATATAAATAAAAAATACACAGCCAGAAGGCAACTAAAACATGTTTTATTAATTAAAAATTAATTATAAAAGGTCTAATTGTATAATTATAAAATATTGTGTATAATTAAAGAATAATATATCACTGTGTTTGATATATAGTTTTTAAAATTTATTTTATATTTGATCCTATAAGTGATAAAATAATTATTATTTTTATTAATATAATAAATATTATATAGTAATATATTAAAATATGTCTATAGAAACACATTTGAATCTTTAAATTTTTTTGTTTATGTTGCAGAATGTGTTATTCGGCACAATATTATAATATGACATATTTATTATTGTCACGCCCCTGCACTGTTTGTTGTCAGTTTTCCCCATGTGCTCAGTGTGACCCAGTTTCTGTTAATTGTCTATTCTGTTCAGGTGTGTCTTATCATTTAGCTTCATTGTCTGCCCTATTTAAGTTACGTTCAGTTTAGTCCTTGTTGTCGGTTCATTGTAAATGTCTA
>JAUMHG010000079.1:10177926-10191864 GCA_032359395.1 Enteromius anoplus | reverse complement strand
TATTATGTTTTTGAAAAACTTAAAAAAATATGGATTGATTGATTGATTGTCTTGTTGTGCAGTGATGATCATTAAAAGACCAAAGCTACATTTGTTAAAAAAGGAATATTGTAATTTATATTGATGAATAATTATATTTTTCTTTCGTCTCTCTCCAGAGAAGCGTCTGTCCCGGGGCATTTCCCACGCCAGCTCTGCCATCATGTCTCTGGCCCGGCTGCAGGTGTCAGGGGACTGTGCCAGGGAGCAGTTCCCCCTGGAGATGCCCATCTACACATTCCAGCTGCCCGACCTAAGCGTGTACAGCGAGGACTTCCGCAGCTTCATTGAGCGTGACCTCATTGAGCAATCCACCATGGTGGCCCTGGAGCAGGCCGGTGAGCCCCAAACACCTCTCTCAGAGTATAAACACAGATTTATGATCAGTACTAATGTCAGCCAACTTGACTGACAGAGTCGAAACAGTGACAGAGTTAATCAAATCTCTCATTTGGCATCAACAGGAAAACCAAGTGATAAACACACACTTCCCATACGACATAGCTCAATAACACCAACATTTAAAGATTTAAAGAATACGTCACCCAAAAATACAATTCTGACATGCTGTTCTTACAGTATGAGACAATGACTTCACTCACTTTATTTAGTTATTTATTTATTAAAAACTTAAGTTATTATTTTTTATAATAATAATAATAGTAATAATAATAATCAATGAATAATCAATGTCAATGACTTTACTATCATTTTAATTGTTTGTTTGCTTGTTTAGAACTTTTTATTATTGTTGTTATTCATATTTATTTGTAACAATAATAATAATACTTATTATTATTTATTATTTATACTTATAACTTAATTTATATAATTTATAATAATATAAATGTATTATTGTTCATTTAGAATTATAGTTTGAATGTATTATAATTATTATTAAATTTATTATTATTATTATTAATGAGAATGCTTTATAATTATAATTTACTGTGTAACTTAATTATAATTTATAAATGTAGTATTGTTAATTTAGAATTATAGTTTTAATGTATTATATCATGTTTTCTAAAATATTTGTTCATGAAAATTATTATTATTATTATTATTAAATGCAGTATTTGAATTATTGCATTGCATTTTTATTTATTTATTTAATTTACATTTACATATACATTTATTCATTTAGCAGACGCTTTTATCCAAAGCGACTTACAGGTGGATAAACTCAAAGCTGCTAAATATAGGCAGATATTTTAAACTAGAACATTAATTAGCAAAAGATCAAGTACGCATTTCCATGTGTGCAAGCAAAATACTAGCAAAATGCTAACAGCTTGGACATGGCCTTGGGGCTTTGGAAATGCTTTTGGAATGTGGGCGGAAGACCCTGTCCCAAGAGAGGGCAGAGGGGCTGAGGGTGGAGGCGCTGACGTTCACCCGCGGTGAGCTTCACCAGCTCCAGAGAAAAGAGTGGGTGAACGGTCAATGCCCAGTTCAAACCGCCTCAGGGCCCAGAGCTGCAGGACAGTTTATTTTTCCACTGCATGCCAGGAAAATAGCGATGCTTAGTGAGCATCTAAGTTAAACAAATACAGATTTTGGATTCAGGGCCCAAAATGAACATAAAAAATCACAATCGACCTACGCCAACACCAATCACAAACCAAAAAAAGTGCCTGTGATGATATAGATAATTGGCTGTATGACTAGAAACTAGTTTAGAGAGCATGGTGGGATGTGGGTGATGTTTATTAGTCCATGTCTGACTTAAAATGTTCTGTAGGTCGTTTAAACTGGTGGTCCACGATGTGCACCAGCTGTAAGAAGCTGCTACCGTTAGCGACAACAGGAGACGGCAACTGTCTTCTGCATGCAGCTTCTTTAGGTGAGACTTTCACACTTTCATGCACGCTTCTCACATGTATAACATAAACACCTGCAACACCTGGAAAAAAGAGAACCGTTCAGATTTCATGTGATGTTGTTTTACATAACACTTCACTGTTGTATGTTTCTGAATAATGTGGCGTTGTGTGTTTTGGGTATCTGTGTTTTCCAGGAATGTGGGGCTTCCATGACCGGGATCTGGTACTGAGGAAGAGTCTGTATGCCATGATGAAGAGCGGAGCAGAGAGAGAAGCTCTGAAGAGGAGGTGGAGGTGGCAACAGACTCAGCAGAACAAAGAGGTTGGAAACTAACACCTAAAATATACTTCAGTTCTGGCACGAATGCTTCGTGTTTGTGTACAGCTGAACGCTTAGCCTTTCAGTGCGTCCTCCGTCTGATAGCATGTGCTCAACACATGTGCACTAAAAAGTTTCATCTCGGTCCTTTAATCTTGATCTAGATTTCTCTCCACAATTTAAGAGCAATAAAAGTCACTTTGTACTCTTTAAACTAGAGTTGCGTGTATCTGTGGAAGCCCATTTCCGCCGCTGAACTTTTTTCTTTTTTAAAGGTAACGACTACTTATTTCACAATTCTACCTTTTTTGTCTCACTTTTATATATATGTGTGTGTGTGTGTGTTTATCTTTATAATATGGAGTTGCAAGTTACAAAGTCAAAATTGTGAGATATGAACTTGCAGTTCTAAGAAAATATCTTAGATATACAGTAGTTTTTTCTTTTCTTCAAAATTTCAATACTTTTCTTTTTGATAAAGTTATATTTATGGGCTTTTATGCCTTTATTGCATAAGGCATTGGGTGGGGAGAGGAGAACAGGGTCAGCAAAGGACCTCGAGACAGGACTTGAACTTGGGTTGCTCCGAGTGCCGTTATGCTATATATTGGCACGCTAAATACAAGAATATCGTCTAGATGTATCTCATAATGTATCTCATTCAGGATTGCAAGTTCATATCATGCAATACTGAGGAAGACATGCAATTACGACAAAAATAAAAGGCTGATTTGTGAGATAAATTACGTATTTTGTTTCTTATTAAGTGGTGGAAACAAGCTTCCATTCCACTCAAGCATATACACATTATCGCAGACATCTATTACTAGGGGTGCGAGAAAAAAATCTCACATGCATCACTAAACCTTTCAGAATTGATTCTGAGCTTGTTTTCTTCACTGCATATGGCACGTTAGATACAATCGCGGCAGCTTTATTGCATTTTGGATATGCATTAAATATATATTGGACATTTATCAAATATCGCCAAAGTTTTGCGCACATTTGTAATGGAGACATGGCTTATGATTGTCTGTAAACTTTTGGATACTTAAAGAACAGTTATTTTAAATATGTCATTATTAAAAAAATTGCATGCTTGAGTAATTTAATTAAATATATTTATATATATTGCACAATATAAATTTGATATCAAATTTTTATGAAATTGTGGCTGTGCAGTAATATTGAAAATCAAACCGATTGACACCCCTAGTTTTAAGATGGCAGTACTGTCACAGAGATTCCAACAAATATAAACAAAAATCAAAGAAACTCCAATTTTGGTTCAAATGTACATTTCTAAACATGTATTTGCACAGTAGAATAATTAATTAGGATAAAATGTAGATCAAGAATCATTTTGGAATTGGATCGTGACTCGGGTTGGATCATGTAGTGCCTAAAGATTCCCAGTCCTGAGTTTTTTTGTTGTTGTTTACAATTCATTAGTTAAATTTTTTTACTGTAAAACAATGGGGCCAGTGTCACCCCCTTGTGAATGAACTATGGTAATGGTGCAAAAAAAATCAAGTTGCATGTGCAAGAAAAATCTGGCTGCATATATACAGTCTTCATACTTCTGTTATGAAGATTGACAAATAGGTACAAACATAATCAACTTCCTTGAGCTAATATTCCGTCGTTTTGTAACTAGCCTTTTAATTGAGTTTTAGCATCTGTTACAGTTACACAAGTCCTCAAACATACAAATATTTAATCTTCAAAACATGCTACCACTGTAACATCCCCAGTTGTTTATGTTCCGTGTTTTGGTCTGTTCTCCCCATGTGCTTCCCTGTGACCCAGTTTTCAGTTGATTGTCTATTCAGTTCAGGTGTGTCTCCCTCGTTTGAGTTGATTGTCTCCCCTACATAAGCCAACCCTGGGTTTCAGTCTGTGTTCGTCATTGTTAATGTAACGTGTGTTATTTTCTCGTGTATATTCCACTTTATGTTAATTAAATATGTTTTCTTATAAAGAAGACTCTTTCCGTTCTATTCCCGCGTTCTAAGTACTTTTAAGTTTTATTTTTTTATTTACACATTTGCTAACACTAAATTGTAAGTATTATGCTAATATTGTGTTTATGCTAGTTTTGGTTTGTGTTTATGAATGTTTCTTTTTAGTCATGTTTTATAGCTGCCTACTTTAACGCAGTTAAGGAAAGAAGTCAAATACTTAAAACCTATTTTATTTATTGCATTTCTAAATTGTCGGAACTAGCTTACCAAGGATTTGCCAGTATGTTAGCAGCTGTTATAGTCAAATTCTATAAATTCTCTTTTAATTTATCTACATATTATTTATTTAAATATTTATTTACATCTTACATCTATCCTTACCACTTTTTTGTATAATTAAACTACATAGCAGTGCATGCTACGCTAATATGGTATTAGCTGTACCTGGTTTGTGTTTACACAGGCATGTTTCCTTTTAGCCCTCAATATGTTTCTGTTGTTGCCTACTTGGACATTAAAAAGCACAATATATGCACTTCCTTCAAGTAGTTTGGTAAGTGTCTGCCAAGTGAATAGTTGTAAAACATAACATTAGCCTGCAGTTCATAATGGCTCTCCACGTAAACACCTCTGCATATATGCTTGTGTGTTTCCTCTACAGCTTTTAGCGTAAAAGCTTATTGCTGTAACAGCATAACATGGACAGGAAAACAGCAGTGTGTGATCGATAGCAAATACTTGAATTCTTTATGAGCTGCACTGTTTTCATTGTCCCGAAGCTCTTGAATCATCTTCTGCTGAACGAGTGTCAGTTATTAAAGCTGTAAGACACGAGTGGGTGTGGATGGAGAGGAAATGTTTGTGTGAGATAGAGGACAGCGAGTGAGTGGGTGTGTGTTTCCTATAGAACTTCTTCGTATTGATGCCATTGAGATAAAATCAACTATAAAGCTGAACAAAAGTGCATGTGCAGAGGAAAACATTTAAATTTGTTAAATTTGAGGTTTTCGCTTACGTTTGCGCAACCTCCTGCTTTTCCATTTGCTAACGAAATGTTTTAATCTTCTTGTATGTGTCTCAATGCCGTCAAATACAAATTTCTGCGAACTGCCAAATAACGACAAATTTGGCAGTGAACTATAGACCGTTGTTAAACTGATTTTTAGCATACTATGTTCTATTTAATCACACATTTATTGTGTGAAGTAGCCATTTATTTATTTATATATTTTTGTCTGGTGTTACCAATAGAACTTACGCAAAATAGGAAATTATATTTAAAAATAACATAAAAATTATTTGATTAAATTATTCCAGATATTATCCATAGTATATATATATATATATAAATATATAAACCTATAAAATCACTACAAGAAAATTCTAATAAATAAGTACACAATTTAATTAAGGAGATCAAAAATAATATAGTTTTAATTCTAAATTAAATTGTCTATATTTTTCAAAAGCACTTTTTTTTTTTTTAAATATAGCGGTAAACTATCTGTCTTTTTATCTACAACACAGTATAAACACAAATATTTCTATGAAATATGCATACGAAAAGCCCAACCATTAAAAAAATATTATTAATAAATTATTTATTATTAAATGTAAAATTATTTAATTATAAATGAATTATACATTGATTTATTTATTTGTATTTTTAAATATTAAAATATTTATTATTATAAAAACATGTAATATTTGAATAGAACATATTTGTATAAAAAGAACATTAAGAACATTCTATATATATATGTATATATATATATATATATATATATAAGAATATGACGATATACATGTGTAAATGTGTAAATATTTTTAATATAGTATTTATATATACATAATACAAAGACACAGTAAATATATATTGGGTGTGATTAATCGCAGTTAACCATTTGACTGCAGTAATTATTATAAATTTAATTCTTTGTATTTCTTGAGTAATGTTTTTTTAATAAACATGAAGTATTAATTTACAATTTGAGCACAGGTTTTGATTGGTGTGATGGATGTAAAACGGGACATCTCAATTCAAAATGTTTCAAGTAATATTGTGGGAAATGTTATAAATCAGCGATATATTCTCTCTCTGTAGTCGGGGCTGGTCTACACCGAGGAGGAATGGGAGAGAGAGTGGAATGAATTGCTGAAGCTTGCCTCCAGTGAGCCGCGCACACACTTTAGCAAGAACGGCAACTCCAGCGGAGGGTAAAGCTCACCCACACACCCTCACAAATATAGATAAACAGTTACATCTTGTTATGTCACATTCGGTTGTCTTTCCATTCCCACCTACTGTATAGATGTGACTACAAACACTTCCTCTTATGCAAATTGTGTAACCATTGACAGCAATGATACAATTTACATAAAATGCTACAGAACACAAAGAAATGCCTCCTACACACAATTAACCATCATAACATACTCACACATACCATTACTCTGTACATATATGTACAAATTAGTACAAGCCATTAACCAGTATGTGTAATAATTTCCACTTCTCTTGTTTCGCTAAAATGCATCAAACTATGGACTGTCCCAATAAGCCCAGCTATGTTTCCCACTGACCCACTCTCAATGCACTCAGACTGCCATTAGAGGCCACTAGAGATTAACTCCATCCAGTAACCTCACTTAACTCGTGACCTTTAGATGGACACTGTGCCATTAGACAAAACACAAATAACCCATCAAGAACCTTCTTTTGCTCTTTAAGGCACTGTTTTAATGCATGGAGAAGAATACTGTGAAGTTGAGCTTATTGTGTGGTTGAAAAAAATCACTTGTGTTCATTTAAATGTGCTACACTGCCACCTGGTGGTAATGGTTTGAGTGTTACATTAGTTTTGGCTTTATTCAGAATAGCATACTTGCATACTCTTTATGCAGTGTGTGTACTGTGCATAATATGTATATTTTCTGAATGTGTGCAACGCTGTGTCCTAAAATAACAGTGCCTCCCATTTCTAGACTAAAGGTAATAT
Source organism: Enteromius anoplus (assembly GCA_032359395.1). Lineage (NCBI taxonomy): Eukaryota > Metazoa > Chordata > Actinopteri > Cypriniformes > Cyprinidae > Enteromius > Enteromius anoplus. The sequence goes on along the minus strand of JAUMHG010000079.1, from coordinate 10,184,717 downwards.
CAGCCTTCATTTTTAATCATATTTACAAAGGCTTTAAATATCTTTTCATTGTTTTTTATTTTATTTATTTATTCTTTTTTAACTCAAATGGGATTTTTGGATGTAGATTTTGAATTAGATTTTATCTTTATATTTTAGTTTTAAATTTAAACTTTCATTTAATTTATGTTTATTTTTTTATATTTTTTAAAATGTTGTTTTCACATTTTTTTAATTGAGGTTAGTACTTTAGCTACTACTTATTCCAGTTACTGAGGCAACATGTCTATATAGTTTAATATTTTTTTGTAATCTAGCATTTACATTTTATTTTATTTTATTAATTTATTTCCAATAACAAATATATTTTGTCTTAGTCGTTGATAACAGCAGTGGTCCAATGTTTCTTTATGTTTCTCAACATAAAACTGATCATTTAAAATAATTTAATATCCAAGATAATAACAACAAAGTAGCTTGCTAATATTTGAAGCATGTATCATTGCTTGATACCTTTACGCATACTGATATTTTAAAAGTAGGATCTATACCGTGTAACACAGAAACGGTATTCTTAATTAATTAGACTGTATTTAGAAAATAAATCTGAAATTTGTACATTTTTACCTTAAATATGAAAAGTGTATTTTTTCATTGTTATAATACGTTTTCCTTTCTCAGTTTCACATGTAGAGACAACTATTAGTAAACCACTTGCTGGCCGATTCCTCTAATAAGTGTAACTCTGTGTCTCTGTGCTGTTTTCACAATATTTCTTTGTTTGAGTATTCCGACCATCCCAGCATAGCAACACTGCTTCAACCAATAGCATGCATTTGGAGTGTTTGCTCGACCAATAGCAGACAGCAGGAGTGTTTGGGTAACCTGTTTGAAAACAGTCCATAGTATTGGAGTTCTATTTGGTGACCCTATTGCTACAGAAGTTATTTCACCTGCGTGTCAACCACTGCAGTTAATCTCAGGTCACAGATGAGCGTAGTGGAAAGTCTGCGCTGGCAGACAGCAGTTTGGTTTCTCCTCTCACTAGTGTCAACTGAAGCGCTGCGGTCAGAAGAGTTTCGACCGAATCTTGCTTCAGGAGGAAACTTAACCCTCACCTTTAATCTGCCTTCTGAAGTCACACTGACTGGAAGTGAAAGCATCAACCGCCAGGTCTCTGGTCATGCCTCAGAGTCTTCAGGATTGGAAAATATAGCTTCCTGTTTTTCTCAGAGCGGCCGCGGTTCTGTCTACTCTAACAATAGTTAAATATGAACTAGTTCCTTTACTGAAAAAAAAATGGAAATGACAGTTGATTCAGGTAACAGGTGTTACACTACAATGTTCAGTAAGCCTGATGCAGTCTTTTAAAGTCTAGCACAAATTCAAAAGACATGCATTAATAAGAACAATCCAGTTGGTGATGGTACTGTGCATGAGGGATATTAGTTGGAGAGGTTTGCCTTTTTTACAAAGGTTTTTGTGTGTTTGGCTGCATTGCCGCAATGGAAAAAGGAAGGCTTTCACAGAATGACAAATATGTCAAAAAGCTTTCATTTTAAAGGTATAGCTCATCCAAAAATGAAAATTCTGTCATTGATCGCGTTCCAAACACTGAACACAGATGAAGACATTTCTGATGAAATCCCCAAGGGTTCTGACCCTGCATAGACAGCAATGCAACTGACACGTTTAAGACCCAGAAAGATAGTAAAGACCTGATTGAAATAGTCCATTTTGTGCACAACCAAAACAAAAATAATGACTTTATTCAGCAGTTTCTTCTCTTTGATGTGGTACTGTCAAAAACATGTGACACGATGTGAACACTGACAGGAAACAGAAGCTGTTGAATAAAGTTACTGCACACAAAAAGGTGTCTCAGCGCTTTATAAAATTACAGTTAAACCACTGATGTCACTAGGACTATTTTAACGATGTCCTTACTACCTTTCTGGTCCTTAAAAATGGTAATTGCATTGCTTTTTATGCAGAGATTTGATTTCATCAAAATATCTTAATTTGTGTTTTGAAGATGAATGAAGGTCTTACAGATGTAGAACAACATGAGGCTGAGTAATTAATGACAGAATTATATTTTTTTTTGTGTGTGAACTAACTAACTCTTGCATAAATTGTACAGTAGGTGATTTGATACTTCTGAAAAATGGTTTATGGGATAATTAGGACTTTATATTGATCCACTACTGAATATGTGGTATGAGGTGTAATATTGTTACTTATTTTCTGAAGGCAGCGTAGATGTTTCACCACCCACAGTATGAGTGTGTGTGGTTTGGTGGTTAGTGCTGATAAAGTGCATGAAATGAGTAACTGTTCATTTCTCTCTTTTTTTTTTAAACATACAGTTCTATCATAACGTTTCGCAAAACATAGTACTTTTCAGATGCTATGCATGCTTTCCATGGTGCTTTTAAAAAGAAGCATGCATATGCAGTAAGCTAGAGAAGTTTGTCCATAATGGAATGCAGGTGTAGTTCATAATAATGAATGTAAAAAATGTATGATTTCTGATTAAATAAAATTCCTCCTTCAAATTCTTATGCAGGTTTATATAGTCTGCCTGGTCTTGTCGAAATCTCACTTGAAGTAGTTGTCAATCTTGAGACGTAACTTTATGGTGAACTGGAAGCTGCTGTGCCTTTGTTTCATTTTCTTACTTTCACCACTGAACAAAGATTCATATTGTTTGTCAGATATGTCACTATACGTGTATGTTTATCTCTTACAGGGTGGATAACTCAGAAGACCCGGTTTACGAGAGCTTGGAGGAGTTTCATGTGTTTGTACTTGCCCATGTTCTGAGAAGACCTATCGTGGTGATCGCCGACACCATGCTCAGAGACTCTGGAGGGGAAGGTAAGACTCACAATCCAACAAGTCAACCACGTTTGCTTTACCATCATATGCAGCTTTTTATTCATACCACTAGAGGGCTTCATAGTGTTTTCTATTTGACACCTATTTTTTTTTATGGAATTTTTTTTTTGGTTAAAAACCAATTAAAGCTGTTAATAGGAAATTATTAAACACCTGATAACACAACGTCATGCGACCGTCATTACATGCTTGAATGCTTTTATAGGATTAAAAATTAAAATTCGTATCATTCCAAAACCGTGACACAAAGCAGAACAATAAAAAAACACTGACTTCTGCCCTAGTCCCCCTTGTAATGCTCACGAGAGAAGTCGTTCCATTAACAAACTATTCTTTTGAGTCAAAGCTTTTCAATGAATTCTAAATGATTCATTCACAAATTCCGATCTGACCTAAAGATGATCGACTGGAGGGAAACATTAGCCTTATTTAAAAAGATTACCTGAATTTTTCAGTTCGGATTCAGTTCCATACGTTTCAATGAACCATTTTAGATTCATTTAAGTGTCATACAGACAAATGAACCATCTGCTGTTCTTACCTTGCAGCTTTTGCACCCATTCCTTTTGGAGGGCTGTACCTGCCATTGGAGGTGCCTCCCAACCGCTGTCACTGTTCCCCGCTGGTGCTGGCCTACGACCAGGCCCACTTCTCAGCCCTGGTGTCCATGGAGCAGAGAGACCAGCAGAGAGAGCAAGGTAGACACACAGCAGAATGAACCAAACAATCTCACAACATGATGATACAGCCGGGGGTTAAGTAACTATGTCTAATTGATATACAATCCAATGTGGATGCTAAGGTTTTGCAGTTAATTCCAGCTGGTTGCTTTAGGACAGGAATGTTAAGTAGATGAAATAGTTCTATAGACAATAATTTAGTAAACAAATCTGTTCTAGAAATTGAAGTGAACACAAGCCACTTAGTCAACACTGAGACAGCATAAAACAGTTTTATTTTTACACATTTTTACATTTTGATAACCTTTGCTAGCACACAATACTCCCTTAAATGTGATATTTAACAAATGAATAACACTGACAATTGTATTTTTTTTTTATGTACTTTTTTTTATGTTGTGATGTTGATGTGGGGCCTAAATGCATTTAATTTTGTTATTTATTTTTTTATACAAAATAGTATAAATAGAATTTTACCATCACCCATTTATGTGAAGAAAATAATTATTGATTCATTTTTGACGTGTGTCTAATATTTACATTTTATTTTACATGTTCAATTTACTTGATGGGGGGATTTTTGGATTTATATTTATGCTTTTATTTATGTATGTTTTGTGTGTATAGGTGGAATACCTCATTATACTATTTTATATGGATTTATCTACAGTTTATGTATAGAGGAAATTGGTGGCTTATCAACCTTTTTTGAAATGTATCATATCATATCATATCTAATGTGGAAATTATTAGGCCTAATGCATATTATTTCATGCATATTAAAAATTTGCATGCTGTGCACATTTTGTATGCTTCATATTGTAGGAATTAGTATGAAAAGCATATTAGCATTACATTCTAAATAAGTGCATAACCCTGAAGTGTAATTATTTTGTTTGCTGGTTCGATCATTCCATTGAAATTATCTAGAATTTATTTTTTTTTTTTGCAAAGAATGGACTTGAATCCATCTAATGCTAAATTATTAATGCAGACCTGAAATCGAATTACAGTTGATCAATTATTAAAAGCACATTTTGTAGAGTCCAGTCGATTAGAGATTCAGACAGAGGGAAAAAAATTAGGAATTACACAGTTTAATATACTGTTTCAGACTCTCTCAGGGAGTCTGGCTCCTAGTTAAGGACATTATTAGCTGTTTGTCTGAATTAGAGCCGCCGTTCTAGACCATTATGGTCTATCTTGCAATCTGTACAGTAATGTGCATTACAATGTGTCCCGTCCCCTCAGAAGTCTGTCTGTTCACTACAGTGGTGCCAGTTTGAGCGTGAGGTAAAACAACACACAACAGGCTGATGTTGTCTGAATGAGAATGCAGGCAGAGATCCACACATGCTTATCTCTCTCTCTGTCTCTCTCTTCAACCCTCATTTCACTGACACACTGAAGCTGTCAGTACAGTACAAGCTGTTCTCTTCACACACACACACACACACACACACACACACTGCAGTTGTCTCACAGTCAGGGCATTTGCCAGGTACAAACACACACCAACTGCCAAGGATGAGCAAAACCTTGCCTGTGGCACAAGACCTTTGGACACCATAAAAAACACAGGGACACAGGGGCTAGTTGTCACATGGGCTGTATTTTGATAACTGTTAAGTCCAAAATCGAATTACAAACATGTTTGTTTGTTTGTTTCTATCAGTGGTTTCAAACGCCTAGTTTAAACAACACTTTAAACCAGAATAAGTTTTGTGAGTTTTAATCCCTTTTTTTCAGAAAGGTTAAGTTTACATGTTATAAGTCTTATAATTACCAAAAAAAAAAAAAAATATATATATATATATTTTTTTGTCTTACCTTTAATTTTGCCGTTTTTAAAATTGTTTTTAATGTACCGTTCAGAATATAAGCAGAAATCATACGTTTTTTTGGCAGGTTCCATTATTATAACTTATATTATAAGCCCCATATAAGCCCCACACCCTGTAATAGTGGAACATTTCATATTCTTATATATATATATATATATATATTTGTAGTCAAAATAAGAATCAACCAACCCTGAGACGTGTTTGTTAAAAAAAGTCAAAAGTTTGACAACTAGCCACAGTGACAATAAATAACTCTCTAAAGAGCATATTTGATGCACCATGGCATTTTGTGCCATAAATTTAGATAGCATTGTCTGTAGTTTATGTAAATAACATGTCTGGGTGATATAGAGAACCACCGGGTAAGTGTTTATCTCGCTAGATGGCGCGCTGTCCTTCTGTTAACCGCAGGAAACCTCCTCTCACACTCTCACATACCCGTTGACCCCAAAAGCATGTGGCCGGTTTGAAGCAGTGTGTTGTTGACAGATTAGAGGCCTTCACTTTAGTCACATTTCTCCAGGATATGAATGACTGCCTACTCAGAAAATAAAAGAAAAACACCTTGCACACTCCCGTCTGGAAAACCTCCACCTTTCTGTGAAGTGTGTAATTTATCCACAGGAAACTGGGGATTACCTTTTTTTTAAGAAACGTCTCATTTATATACTATGTTATATTATATTTAGTGCTGTGAAATGATTAATTGCAATTATAGCATCCAAAATAATAGTATTTGTTTAGATAATATATGCATGTGCACTGTGTATTTTTATTATGTATATATAAATACACACACATGCATGTATATATTGAAGAAAAATATGTTTATATAATAAACACACACTCATACATATATCAAAATGACAACATACTGTCCATATACTATTTTCTTTTCTTAAACAAAAAGGGGGAAAAAGATAAGATTGATCCAACTATCTGCAAAAGTCTTATGTCCCAAAATCTAAAACTTTAAAAAGATACATCTAGTTGAGAAGCACTGCTCATGCTATGCAGTGAGGTGAAGACACTTGGTTCCTCTGAGCCGAATGAGGTCATTTATTGGTGTGTGTCTGGAGACAGCACCATGAGGCCCCTTATACACGTTTGCCACTCCTTTACACAAATACACACATTCACACAATGAGGTATCTACCTCTGACTCAATTCCCAATTCTATTCTTACCCACCTTATTTCTCTCTCTGTCACTTCATCCCTAAAAAAACGCTTGGCCTGTGCCATTTAGGGCAGATCAGTCCAGGCCAACCAGCGCATGTGGTTTAGGCCCTAATCTGCTCCTCCCAAACCCCTACCCCCCTTCATCCACTTCCCGACGGATAGTCTGTCTCTGTGTGGCTGTCTTGGTGGTAATACCCCCCCCCCCCC
>JAUMHG010000079.1:10134905-10165703 GCA_032359395.1 Enteromius anoplus | reverse complement strand
ATTCACTTAAAGTAGAATAAAGGAGAACTACTATTCAGCAATAAAAAAACAACAACAATGAAGCACAATAGTTTGTTTGTAAGTCATTTCAGCTTGTAAGTATGGTTGAACAGGATCATCAAAGGTCAGCTGCAAAAATATTGGTTAATAAAATGAGATTAGATACATTTGCGTAATCTAATTATTGAAGTTTTGCATCATATTCTGAGGTTATTTTAATTAATTTTGATGAATTAATCTAAATCTATTTTTTGAGAGTGAGATGAATTAAGGCACATTCACATTTAGTCTAGAACTACACTGTATTCACACACTGCACACAATGCTCTGTATTTCTGATTCCTCCCAACATGTCAGCAGTCAGGAGACTTGTCAGTCAATAAATAAGAAAAAGTAACTGGTGTTACTTTTTTGAAAAAGTAACTCGGTTATATTTCTCTAAAATTAAAAAGTAATGCATTACTTTACTAGTTACTAGGAAAAAGTAATATCATTACGTAACTCGCGTTACTTGTAATGCGTTACCCCCAACACTTTTGTTCAGTAATTTTAACGTTTGCCTGTCTTGACAATCATGACAATCCATGGGGGGCTGTCAGATTTCACCAAGTCAGTAGTTTTGCACTGCTTTTGTTTGATTTATCAAAAGCATGCAATTGTTAGAACTTGTATCATATTTGTGCATGAAACATGCATACAAACATGGTATTTGAGCTCACCTCTGAGGTTTGAAGGCTCTTGATTGCACGCTTGGCAAATGTGAGATGTTATCACTTCTGAAACTCTCAAAGACACATGTGTGAAATTACTTAGATCTTTTACTCTGGAGAAACATCTGAGCCCTTTTCCAGTACTTTGTTCCGAACGTGAAAATGAAAACACTACTGACATACGTGTAGGGCCCTGACGTCTCGAGGGGTAAGTAGAAGGAGAAAGATGTTTTTCTTTTCAAGAAGGCACGTGAACTCATCTCTCCTCAAAGCTGCACGCACGGAGATGCAAAGACACACTGCCATCTATCAATCAGCAGAACGGCCCCTGTACGGCTCTCCCATGACCTAGTTTGCGTTTGTGCACAGCTCTCTTCAAAACATCACCCTGCCCACATTTTTTTTCTCAGAAGTCTCTCGTCAATAATCCGACTTTCTGTTTGGCGGCTTACAGTTTCTCAAAAGAATGCGAAAAATGTGAGAAGAAAAATAAAACGAGAGAGAGAGAATAAGGTCACGCAGTTCTTTGCCGCATGTTATTTGTGATCCATGTCTTTTCTGCATTGGTGGAGAGGAAAAAGGAGAAAGTGTACTGAGCTCAGCCGGGGCATGGCATGCTGTCATGTGTTCCTGGGACTTGAGGTCTTGTGACATTGCAGCCAATGCTTTATTGTGCCTTACAGTACATAACAGCACAAGGCAGCGATAGTGTACCATTGTACGTAGTCCACAGTTTACAGTCCGACCGTTGATACCACAAACAAATTTCTTGCTAATAAAGCATTACACCACACTTTACTATGGGTTCTCAGGCATTAGGCTACATGCTGCCTTGAATAACTTGCTTCTTATAAAACCTTATAACTTGCTTTCAAATTTTTTTTATAAATTATAAAAACGACAGGTATAAAAAATCTCCTAAACAGATGTTAAAGTGACACTGGACTATGTTTTCAGGCTTTTCTAATCTGTTTGTCCTAAGCATTTTCACTAGCATTTTATTGTTTTGGTTGAATATTTAAAGCAATGGTTTAACATGTTAGCATAAATTGTCTATTCAAACCTGTTTTTAGCTCTAACCATTTTCAAGCATTTTATTGACATTTTTGTTTGTTTCTGTTGGCGGATTACAGCAAGAGGTCATGGTTTACCATGTTAGCATAGCTATTAGCGCAGTTATTGTGCTAAAATAGCTATTCATATAAACCTGTTTTTTAAACTCCTAACCATTTCCCCAAGCACTTCTTGTCATGTTTTCCGTAGGCTGTTTAAGGGACCAAGGTTTATCAGCCCTGCTGAAAAAAAAAAAAAGAAGAAGCTAAATCCAGACTAGTCTAGGTTTAGCTGGAAATGGCTGGACGTTCCAGCTGGTCTCTCAGCTAAGACCAGCCTGGCAAGCTGGAAATGCGGCCAAAACCCCCTCTAAAACCTGACCAGCTTAAATCAGCAAGGGACCAGCATAAACCAGCTTCAAAACATACCTAACCTAACCAATATGCTGGGTTTTTTTTATTTATCAAGTAGTCAAGGGTTATCAGGTTAGCATGAATACATTAACCAATGTCATTGTGCTAAAAGCTAATATATCTCTTCCATATGAACCTGTTTTTGTCCTAACCATGTCCCAAAGGTTGGCATGACCTCATTAGCCTTGTTAGATTAAGCCATACATTTTTCAAAAGTATCTTTGTACTTTTCACATGCTGTTTTGCACACTATTCGTCTGTGTTTTATACATAAAATGTTAAAAAGAGTGAAGGAGAACATAAAGGTCTTTGTACAGGTGAACCAGCCCACCCTGTGGAGGCGATGTACTGTAAACGAGCAAAGAATGGAAACAACCAAAATACTCACTGGTGGGAGGGTCCTTTTTTCTGAAAGAGACAGACGCTGCAAAGAAAGAGAACAAGAAGTGTCTTTTCTTTTTGTGTGTCTGCCAGATTTATGGTTGCAATTGAAACCATCAACAGCTTTGCTCGTTCGGCAGAGACCGGAGAAGCCCCGAGATGGAGACACACCCTGTGATCTGCGTTGCCACTTGTATGGAAGCAATTTTCCAACAAAAGCCCTTATCAGAAACGCTAATTATCATCTTTACTTTCATGTTGGTAACAGCGGTGTCTGTTTTGGCTGCGACATAATGAGACCAAAAAGAGGAAATTAAGCTTCTAATAAATATGCATGCTTATTTTCTGCCAAGATCGCTGAGCTTTCAAATTAAAACAAGAGGACTGACTGTAACAGCATGGAAAATGGATCACTACTGATTTAGCAATGCTTTCACCTTTAGATATTCAACAAAGCTGCAGTTTTAAAAGACAAAATATTCGAATTAGGCTAGGCAATTTTAATAGATGAAAGATTAATACTAATACTAGAAAAATTATAAGAGATTTAAACAGAAAAAGTAGCTTACTTTTTTGAGCAGTGATGAACCCAAAATGCATTTTACGGCAATGGAAAATCATTTACAGCACCTTAAATGAAAGAACTTTGCATTCAAATCTGCTTTGAAACACAAGTTTGAAGTGTTATTTGGTTTTAGGAACTTTGTGCAACCTTAAACCTGTTCAAGCAGCTTACTGTACACAGGCCTGTTCAGATTAAAGATGCTATAGCTGAGATGTGTCTATAATCTATGTGTCCCCAGAGAAAGATGTTCCCTGCTCAGTGTCCCACAAATAGGATCAGCCCTACAAACAGACAACAACTTTTCTGTTGATGGAATGATTTCTTTTGGTCAGTTTGGTTGTTATAAAAGCACTTAAGGATATATTCTATAAAAAGAAGTCTGAATTTGCACAATTTTATTTCTCTAAGTATTTATCTATTAACTTATGGTTACACTTTATTTGAAGGTGTTCTGGTGACAGTGTTATTATAAATTTAAGCACTGAGTAATTAATTAGCTACATTTACTTGCTATATGGTTACAGTATTCTTAGGATTAGGGTTACTAGGCATAAATTATTGTTGTTATAAGTAACAAGGAAACTAAAATAAAGTTTAACAGTATCCTACTTGCTGAAAAAGAACACCAAAAACATACTACAACTACTAGTAAATAAAAAATCTATTTTATTTATTTATCAATAATAAATAAAATAATCAATTACAATGCAGCACACTTCCTGTAGTACAATATAAACTGATATTTTCATGTGTCTTGATGTGATTTTTTTAAAAATATATATAATATAAATGAGTTTCCTGCTTAAAGCACTATTTCATCCAAAAATGAAAATTTGCTAAAAATGTTTTTAGGCCATCCAAAATGTATGAGTGTTTCTTCATTGCAACAGATTTAGAGAAATTTAGCATTACATCACTTACATACATTCCCAATGGATCCTCTGCAGTGAACGGGTGCGAGTCCAAACTGCTGATACAAACATCAAAATAATCCACACCACTCCAGTCCATCAATGAATGTCTTTTCTCCAAATCTTTCTTCAGTGAGGAAACAAACTCATCTACATCTTAGATGGCCTGAGGGTAAGTACATGTTAATTTTGGGTAAACTGCGTCTGTAATAGGATGAATTTTCTAGAGTAGACTAATTTGCCAAGCAAATTCTTGCTTGCATTACATCGTTTTAAGATTTCTTGAACCAGTGGGTATGAATGGGATCAGGATCAGACCCACATTAGCAGTATCATTTCCTGGACGGCCACTGAGTTCGGGCCAGTGCCACCCGGTGCCGCCCCCTTGCCATGCTGAAGTACGTGAGGGACAGAGGAGATTTACACCACGACACCACCCACAGAAACGCCCACTCACAGTCTGATCTTGTGAAGCTTGAGTCCTGATCACCCAGCACAACCACACGGCTTAACCCACTCTTTATCTCACTGCCTCTCTCCGTCTCCCACACACACCTTCTCTTCTTTTACATTTGCAGTTTATACGCCCCGATTCTGTTTTAAAATCAGTAGCGTTAATAGCCACTGTGCCACAAAACTGAATGAAATGCTTGTCAAATGATTGCCGGCCTCACATCATTTGACCGCAGGCTGCCATTTAGCATCCCAGCTGGTGAAAGCCAGATAAAGAGAGAAAGAAAAAGAAAATAGTATGATACTCTCTCTCTCTCTCTTTTTTAATCTTTCCCCTTACCCCTCCACCCACCGGCAGTCACTGTACACACACACACACACACAATCAGCAGAGGAACAGTTCGTTCTCTGGGCTCACTTGGTCTGTCTTTCTTACTCACTGGCTCCTACTGCAGTGTGATCACTCACTGAGAGGGAGATAAATGAATGATGCGTCTCCTGTCTCTCTGTCTCTGTCCGTCTGTCTGATTGACAGTGGTGCACACTTACATCCGGATCTATTGATTAATTTAAAAATACATGCATTTAGAAAAACACACTTCATACATACAGTCACCTGAATACACCATTTCTCTGATGAGCATGGCATTGATTTCAGTATATATGTATATATGTATATATATGTGTGTGTGTGTGTGTGTGTGTGTTTATGTTTATTGCTGTCAGAAATATCAGGATGATATATAGTACTACTATTATAAGGGACAAAAATAATACAAAGCTGTAATTTGTTTGTTTTTATTCAAATACCATGGGAAATAAAAGCAGAAGAATCTGAAACGGATGTATCTGATACAGAAAGAGAGAGAAAGGTTTCTCACGGACAGACAGAGCGACAGGAGGTGAGCAGACGGAGTCAGGAACACGCCAGCTATATCTTAGCATAAATTTAGCTATTTCATTCTTCCAAACAGGTTTAAAAATGAGAATAACCAGAGAAATACAGGCCAGTTAGTGGGTGGTTGTGAATTTTGAAAGTGTTGCTTCATTGCATAACTGAGTGGGACAAAATGTGGGCCATTCATTCTTTAGTTTTGAATCGTCCCTTATTGCAGTGGTCCAGATTTTCAAACTGGTCTTTTCTGTGTGAAATATATCACTTCACACACATGGCATATGATGCGACGCACATGTTCCAGCCACATTGCTTCTTTTGATATCTCACCATCTTGACCCTCTATTCAACACAGGCCTTGTTCAGTGTTGCGAACGACTAGACAGAAGACACAAATGCCACCTGTTTTGTGGTCTCTGTTGACATGTCCCTGCATCACTTACAGTAAATATTTACATGAGTGCACTAATGCCAAGAACAAGGTGTACTTCCTGCAGACAGACGTATTTGAGCGCATTATTCAACTCAACAGGCGACTCTCTGTTCTCGCTTCTTATTGGCAACCTGCTGAGCAACAAGTGCAGTCATTGGCTGCGTACTAAAGGGTTCGGGTGAATTTGTGATGCAAAGTCTGCCTAGAATTGTGCTCTGCGTGCCAGAGCTTTTGATATTCGGAGCCAGGGACTGCAGTGCACTCAGGGCTGCCAAATACTGTGTATGTCACGAATATCTTTAAGGAATACAGTCTCAGAGTCTGTCATGAAGTTAGTGAGCATACAAATGAGCAAGTCTTTATAGTTTGATGGATTTTTATAGCCTGATGAGAATAATTCTTTGATCATTTTGACAACTTTTACTTAACAAAAAGAAAGATTTATATTTGACAGTGTAAATCTACTGTAGTTGGTCCTGTCCAGGATGATAATAATAAGTTAAATAATTGCAATTAATTTATGTAGAAAAATATGTGGGCAATAAAAAACTTTTTTTTTTTAAATAATTAAATAAATGTATTTATGTGTAAATGTGTCTGTGTATCACTAAATCATTTAAATACTACTACTACTACTAATAATAATAATATAATTAACTATCAATAAGTAATAAAATAGTAATTAAATAATTACAATTTATTCAAAACAATATGAATTGAAAAGCTAAAAGATTGTGCTAAAATAAATTATACAAAATAAATTTTATACAAAAAATAGCACAAATACAGACAATAAACTGTCAAATTAATTTAATTGAATCTATGAATCAAATTATATATATTTCTTTATAAATATGTAAAATAAATAAAACTTTTTATTTTTTTAAACATTTTAAAGCTGTTCACACCTATGCTTACACTTCAAGTGAATATAATATATTATAAATATTAACATATGTACATTGTACAAAATTAAAACCTGGAAATGATGTTAAACAAACAAACAAACGACGCAGTCATAGCATTGCTTCTTATTTATGAATTTATTCTCAAATGTAAACTTCACTATTTCATGCATACAAGTTAAGACAACATACATTATTTGACAAATTCTTGTTAATTCTCATATTTGCATAGGACATAGTCACAATATTGTCTAACATGTAAAAAATAAAAGGTCATAAAAAGGTACAGCATTGCAACCATAGACCAGCAACAATAATATAATCTGAATAATTCAAGGAACTGTACAACTGTAATACTTCACTGTAGTGATTTGGTTGATTGCAAATAGAAATCTAAAGAACAAAACAAAAAACAGTTTCATTATGCGGCAGTTGTTTTGAATGAGGTTATGGAGAACAGAACTGGCCATTGCTAGAGAAGAGCTATTGTAAAAAGTACAGAGGTGCTGGGAAATAGAAACCCAGCGTCATGTAGTCACTGGAGCAGGCATCACACGGTGTCGTTAAAATAGATTGTTAAAATACAGACGGATACGTACAATAGGAAGGCAAATCAAGTTCACGTGGCGAACGTCTACAGGACAGCATGAGGCCGCTAGTGCCTCACTACGATTCAATATACAACACTTAGCGAAATCTCTACGATAGGAGAGCATTTGCACACGATGTGCTTGACTGGTATGTATGAAGAGGGAGGAATATGAAGTCACTTTGTTCCAATATCAGGAACATCGACCACCCGAACTGATTTTACAGGCATCGGAGAGAAAAGTCGCAACGGACGAGGGATGCGTTCAGTCTGTCAAATGGCTCTTTCACAGTGTCTAAACTTCAGAGCTAGATTACTGTATGGGGTTTTATCTTATGGGAAATGTTGGCGTAATCATTTTGAAATGAATTTCGGAGATCGGTAGGGGGTCGTCTGTGTGATTCTCCTCAAAATGAGGAGGGCTAGGTCACAACACCAGGGGATCAGAGACAAATGTGTTTATTTTTTTACAGTTGTGAGGCTGTTAAAACCCAACCGCATGGTTTGGCAGACGACCAGACTAACAGAAATGACCACAGCCCTCAAAAGCAGTTAGTGTCTCTCGAGTCGAGCAAGAGACAAAACATTAACAACAGTCGAAACGAAGCCACGGCTAAGACTTCAATCCACCGTTTCAAATAAGAGGCTACCGTCACGCAGGCCTCGACTGAATGATGTTTGTTAGCACATGACATCATAAATATCCATTTCTGAAGTTGCGATTTTGTTTACCTGGATAGACAATCACTGTATGGCATTTACATATCCATAGGTTCTTTGGAGAAACATCTAACTGCAAAAACAATAATTTTCACTAGTAAGTGATCTTCACACCGAAACATCCAGCTTTAACTGGTGGGAGTATAAAGGCAATGTTTTGTATGCATACATATTCATAGACATGTATTTCTTCGACTATATTAAATAATAAAAAAGCCTTTTGAATCTGAGAACGAAAGGTCAATCAATTCAAACCTTGTCAGTTTTGCGTGACAGTTGAAAACTGTCAGCCGCCTTTGATTGTTTCCACTAAACATGAGTTTAATATTTCTTAAAATGCCCCTTAGTACTTTTCTGAAACCATCAAGCGACTGAATTCCAACATTCATTAATTCAATCCTGAAGCCTTTGGTAACATCTATTAAACAAGAACTCTTCTAACGCAGTCACCCAATGCCAAAAGGGAAAAAGTCATGGCACTACAGCATCCTTGGCAATAGCATCCTACTAAAAATATCATCCTCCATCAGCATCAATAACACCAGTTATTCAAACTGAGCCTATTTTGCATGGGAAGACAATATTGGAACTGATAACTGCACATTTGTATGGAAGCCATCTTGTCTTTTCTCGATTCGGTTGAACGCATCAGAACGTGGCATGGCTGTTTCTTTAGGTAAGAAGAGCATGGAGAAGATTACAGGATGTCGGACAGACAGGGAGGAAAAGTTAAGGACCAAATTGAACTAGTAACAAAAGTCAATGTAATACATACATCACAGTCAAAAAGAGTAGGAAGAGCAAAATAAATACGTAAGGAAAAGAAGCTTTGATGCATTGGTTGGATGTAAGCAGCATATTTATAGCAAATGTAATTGCAATCCTTTGGAATGGTAGAGCTTTCACGTATGATGGTGAAAAGGTTAATATCTGAGCTTTCACTTTTACTAATATGTGCATTTGTTCTGTACAACAATGACAAATTAAGAAAAACATAACTAAAAGAAACAAAAGGTACATCAAGATCACGCCAAACGGGGAAATTAGAAATACTTCCGCATCTAATACATCATTCACCCCGCTACATACACATAAAAACGTACATCACTCTTAGAAAACTGTACAGGGTCATATTTATCTTGACTATCGCTGTATATGATTAAATCCAATCAGCTTTCCAATGCCTTTGGCACTCGTTATTGAACTAACATGCAGTTTGCTGAATGTAGGATCGAAGGATTCGATAAAACGCTTATCTAAATCATTAAGTCGGATTTTGTGAAGAAACAAAAAGATTTGTACAAAAAAAATTGTTTCTCTTTGAGTCAGGGGTGTGGGTTGACTGGGAGAATGAACTTCAGTATGACGCTCTGTGACTCGTCAGACCATGATAATTCATTAAAAAATATTGTATTCAAATGTACAATTCATTAAGATATGAAATCCAACAAATCCCCCGACCCCATCCCACAAAAAAACAAAAATATATAATAATAATAAAATCATAACCTTCTCGATTTTTGTAGAGGTATGAGTTTGAAAAGATACATGACAGAAAAAAAAAACACATAGATGAAATTCTAATTATGTTAAATAACAAAACAATAAAACATGAATGTGACTATCTACTCACAATGCTGTGGTCTCTATGGTAATGCGATGAATCAGACTTGTATCGCATTCAGTCTCATGCAATATTTTTGAGAAGTCAGGATATTTCCCTTTTTTCTCACTTAACACCGCCTTTTACCCATGTTTGGGTGGTTAAACACCTATATCCCGCTATTGACAAAAAGCTTTCTTTCGTTGTCGTTCAGTGTCCAATTTCACTAGCATCGTCGCAGCAGAAAGAAAAGAAAGCCTTATGAAACACTAACAACAAACTTTGCAAAAAATACCAATAATAATAATAATAATAATAATAACAACAGCTAAGATCGGAACACAAAGAAACTGATCAGAAAAAAAATACAACACAATGCAGAAATATTGAACAAATAAAGAAAAATGAGTACATCCATGGGTTTTAAGCCGAGAAACGTAGCAGGTACAGTTTGACTTGTCATGGCCTAGACATGTTTCCACCTGTGTTCAATGGTCTTGCTTTGCATTCAAGTAGTATCGGTTCAGTGAAAAATACAGAAACACAAGCACGCATGTATTCGTTTTCACATGTAATTCACACTAACCTGGGCTGTGAGTGAATTTTGCATTGAGAAAATACATTTTCAGCAAATATTATAAGGAAAAAATAGATATTTATTTGTGTATACTCTATCTAACCAGTACCCAAATGCAAGAGACGTGTGTTGCTTGCAGGTTTCGGGTTTCAAGGTTCATTGAACATGGTTTGAGAAGTACTAATGAAGACGATTTTGGTTCAGACCGACCTTATTCTGCCCCGAAATACCCACTCCTGACCAGCAGCTGGGAGTATTTGCGAGATACAATCAAAGGCGGCTGAACGGCAACTTATATAAAACGTCTACAAAAATGAATTTCTTGCACACAGTGAACACACACTGCTTTGGAAGTAAAGCTGACATGCGAAATTCCGAAGGACAAATCGGCTAAAGTTGGCGACGTCACATTGGCGATGGTTGACGTCACATTTGAAATGACTTTAAAGGGCCAGGGGAGGCTGCAATCGCAGCTAGACAGTTTTACGTGTGGGTTTATTGCAGAAATAATGCCGCTGTGGCACTGTTTATTTTGATTAGGGCTGTTTTCTTTAGCTGAAAGCCGTGATTATGTGGAGTTCTTTTTTTTGAGGGCTATGAGAGAGACCCTTGGGAGGGGGATGGGGGTTGTTAGGAAGGATAAAGGGGGGACAAGGCCTGGCATTCACAGGCCTCCCCACCTGCTCCTCAAGCCCTGGAGCGCTCGTCCAGCTGGGCAACTTTGATGCTGGTTTCCCCGCGCTGGGCATGGAGGGTGGGCAAGGAAAACGTGCAAGATAATATGAACGAGACAAGATGGCTGGTGTTGAATAGCGAGCTTAAAGTGAAAAACTGTCACAGAAAGCTTGGAAAATGAATATTAAAGTGTCACTTCAGGAACATGGGAAAGTGAGGCAGCGGATGAGGCAGTGCCACAGTAGTTTTGATAGCGGTGCCTCAGTTCCTGGAGGGACTTGTATGCCTTTCGCCTGAGCGAGTGAGGCCCGGTCGAAGCGACAAAGGACGGTAAATTCATTGTTCGCTTGATATGTATGATTATGTACAAATAGAGTAGTAATGCCTAAAGCCCCCTTTTTAACGAGAGTCAAGTTTGAAAGCAGCTGTTCATTGAGGTAATGAGTGTTCACACTGAAAAATCAGTGCTCTGTAGCAGTAAAACAAAAAAGGATGTGCGAGCGTTTCCCTGTGCTTGTGGAAAAAAAGTACAGTCATTTAAAAGAGAGATCTAGCTGTTCTTGTCTGAGAAGTAGTCGACAGCCCTAAACTTGGGGGAAAAAATTCCCAACATGCTCAACTCTGATTTGATACTGCATCGTGCCTATTGTGTGTGAGCCGTTATGATTTGGGCCTCAGCTTCCTCTATTACAACCCCCCTGGCCGGCTGCTTGGATGCTATCCAATCAGACGAGGACATTTTCTTTCTTTAAGCTCCTGCAATGCATTGTGGGATGCTGTTGGCGGGTGAGAGGGGAGTAGTGCAGAGGGGAGGGAGGTTTCCGAGTGTGAGAGAGAGAGGGAGCTGACTGGGTGTTTCTTCTGCTGGAGTGCTCAGCTCCTGATAAAGCCTCACTCTTTATCTGTCTCGCTATGGGCCAACCCCCTCTTTCCTGTCTCCTTTAGATAGTGCTCTTTGTTCTCATGGAGGCCTGTTGCTCTTTTTACCACAAAGTGAAACAACCCGGATGAAACAAACTCTGACGGTCTTGTTCACAACGACCTTTAAATCTGTGTCCTAACTAGTGGTCGACCGATAAATCGGCAGGGTTGGCCATTTCTCTAACAACTATATCAGCTGATAACAATGTCTGACAGTCGAATATATCAGCGAGGCCCATTAATTGCTCATTTTGATAATCGGTATTGACCTTAAAATGCTTTTGGAAAATGCCGATTACGTGAGCCAATATTTCTCCCATTATGAGATTACAAGTATCGGCAAACAACCGATATTTCAGGTTAATTATTAAACTGAAATTTGTTAAAAGTGCCATTAATTTACCATTTCCTTTATTACATTTTATTATGTAAATATTGTTATTACAATCTATCATCCACTAGTCTTGACAAGTGATAATACCAAAAAATAAGTTTCGATTTTTGTTTGATTTATTGGTGACCATTCCCACAGTGCAACCTCACTTGTCCGTTTATTAAGCTATTTGTTGCATGGTGTCTGGTTATGACACGGTGTGTAGATCTGATATCTTTTTCTTTTAAACTTTGCTTTGGCCCTCCATCTATCTCTCTCATACACCCACTCCTTTTGCAAGATAGAGTGAGCGAGACAGAGAGCGTAAAGCTCCGCTGTAATGGCACTCGTCTCCCTGGCTAGTGTGCTATGAATAGCCCTGTGTAGGATGATGCAGTTTCCTAAGTGGAAGGCCTCTGCAGATGGAGCTCTGCGGAGGGCAGAGGGCCAGGACTTCTGCTGTTACCTGAGAGAATGCCAACATCCCTCCCTCCCTCCTTGCTCTGGGTGGAATAAAAAAAAAAACCTCTCTGTTCTCTCGTTCACACCTTGGTCTTTGGTGGATTCTGCTCATGTGCTTTTTGTCTTTATTTGAGTCTGAAGTAGGCATACGTCCAGACAGGTCCCTTTGAATGTGTCGTACTGTAGTGAAAAACCCTGAAGTTGATGAATGTGCTGTTTTTATTGAGGAAACAGCTGCTTTGAAACTTCAGCCTCCAAATTTTCGAAGGGAGTTTAGTTTAGTCCACTAAGAGAAGTGGTGCTGTCTGTTCTCTTCATTGGGTGGCTTAAGCATGTAAAAGTGAACTGATAATGACATTCGTGCTGTATTGAGAGGATTCCCTTTGAAACATGGACCCAGGCCAACACAGTGTGACTACAGGGTTAGCGGGAGATAGCAATGTTGAAAATAAAGTCACTTCCAGTCTCGAGACAGAATTGCCCCCTCAACTCTTTGTATATTCTGCCACTCACGATATAAGACTGATTTAGAAAAAATATTTGAATAAAGAGAATGAATGACTGTTAAAACCCAGAATTTGCTTCCCCTGATGTGAAAACCAACCAACTCAAAAAAAAAAGAGTGCAAAGTTTCCTTTTGTCCAAGTGTAAGGCTGTTTCTTAACGTATGTTTCTCTTCATCGTGTTCATTCTTTCAAGCTAACGAGGCCATCCCTGAGCAGGGCGCAAAATTCAACCTCTGTTGAATTTCGGAGTAAAGTGATGCTTGTATTGTGCAGTCAATGTGAGTATTAAAGGAGAAAAAAAAAACTGTTTTGAATCCTGAGGTGTACATGTGCCCCTCTCCCTCACCCGTTTTTAAATAAAAAGAAGCATCTTTACCTGTCAAACCTTTCAACTTTTTTAGTTCATTTGAACAGAGCGGTTGTATATGAAAGCAACAAAAACCCATAATGGAAAGAGGCTGTGGCCAGAAGCTATAAAAATACAGAC
The DNA here is from genome assembly GCA_032359395.1 of Enteromius anoplus. Taxonomy (NCBI): domain Eukaryota; kingdom Metazoa; phylum Chordata; class Actinopteri; order Cypriniformes; family Cyprinidae; genus Enteromius; species Enteromius anoplus. The sequence continues at coordinate 10,152,071 of JAUMHG010000079.1, read as the reverse complement.
ATATGGTACATCATGTAAATATTGCCACGTGGAAAAGGCATTTTCTTTTTTGTGTTTTTTTTTTGTCTTTTAGGGGTTGCACAAGAAAATTGCACTACAAGAAGCATTTATGTACAGTACAGTACACCACAGCAAGCGAGTGGGGGGGGGGATGATGAATAGAGAAGCATAAAAAAAGAGCCTGGAGACCCAGGCGCCGTGGGAAGAAAGTGCGGCCAGGTTAAGGCGAATTGGCTGGGCTGAGGGCGGGGCTAAGGGTGGGGCTTGAGGCGTCAGAACGACTGTAATCGCTGAGGGAGCCGGGGCGCGTGCTGCTCGAGACGGTGGCATTGCCACCGCCGTGCTGCCTCTTCAACATGGCCGGCTGGAAGTCGGAGTGACGGCGTGCGTGTTTCATCAGGTGGTCGCTTCGCATGAATCGCTTGTCGCACAGGGGGCAGCCGAACTTCTTCTCGCCCGTGTGGGTGCGATAGTGCCGTGCCAGCTCATCAGAGCGAGCAAACTTCTTACTGCAGTCGGGCCAGGTGCAGGGAAAGGGGCGCTCTCCTATGACAAACACACAGAGAAAACAGAACACACAGCTGTTAGTGTGTACTACACACACTCTTGATCACTCAGACATATGTGATATTTTCAAAATAGCTATACAAGCTTTACACTCTTCACAGATTATAGGCCAATGTGGCTTCTACAAATAAGAAGTTGCAGCTGTGCTTCAGAGTATTTGATTGTTGAAACTTTGCTTTGAATCCCTTTTTGAAAGCGCAAACTTGCTCCAAAAACAAGGTGTTAAGGAGGCCACATCATAAACACCACCATGCGTCGCTAACAGTCATAAATAGGGGCGGCGGTGCCAACTGATGTGAACCAAGTCCAGCCCTTACGTGGACAATGAACTCTTTCAGCACAAAAAGTCCTACTCCTGCCTTTTTATTCTACATGGTCCCCATTAAGCCCGTGCCGACATGCCTCATTGGCATAATATACTTTTTTTAACTGATCTAGAAGCAGTTTTGTGGTTTCTCTTGGTAGGCCTAGTGTTCAGCATTCACCGAAAAGAGAATGTGAACCTAAAACAGTGCACAAAAGCGTTATAGGACCCATACAATCCAACTTCACACACTAGAGCAGCTAAACCACCACAGAATCAAGATCAGTTCACACTAAAAACAACAGTGAATGACCCAGACCATTCAGATCCAGGTCACGCAAGGGTTTACCTTCCACGGATGGCTTTTAAATCCCAATATGAGCAGTCTTAAACCAGACGTGAAAGACCTGATGTGGCACAACTATTTAGAAGCGGCTCATGAGAGCATTCTAATCCTCTCCTATAGAAGTAAAAGTCTGCAAAAAAGTTTTTTTTTTTTTTTTTACAATTGCTAAGCTGTGTGAAAAGCCCACACATTAAACCAAGAATGCACTGCATTAAAAATGAACCATATGTTCCAGCCCAATAAGCATTGCATCATGCTAATTGGAGAATCATGAGAATACTAGGGGGACATGTATCACTTTGACTGCTCCAAAGAGGCTTATAGGATTTACCGACTCATTATTGAGATAACTGATGGACACACAAACACATACTCACTAGTTTATTTTGACCTGGCACACATCTTGAACCGACCTTGCAAAGTATTTTTCCTTTCTCCCCCATTACAACCACATGTTGCAGAGCCAGACAGCCAGTTTAATTAGGCAGGTCTTTACTATGGTACCCTGCCCCGGTTTGTACTCAAAAGGCGAAACTAGCAGTGAGCCAAAAGCATGGGAAATTATACCCTACCCCTTCCCCTTCAGGCAATAAAAGTGGGCTTAGACACAAATCTACCTAAAGCCAGATGGGACCATATATCTTGGTGTGGTCTCCTCACAGTCGAGTAAATGCGGTACCAACGCCCTCTTTCTTTGTGCACCCATGTCAAATACAACATGCATTTTAGCTCCATTTCATTGGTTGTCTTTCCCCACAAATGTGAGAATTGCTTTACCCATTTAGCCAGGTTTTCAACAGCAGTTTTCCCTCCACCACAAAGGTCTTAAAACCACCGCTGAATATTGTGAGGGTTCTGTGAATGCACTTTTCATAATTTTGAAAGGCAAAGAACGGGAAAGAAAAAAAAAGCCAGACATCTCAGTCATTACTTGGTTAAATTAGACAGAACAGGCAAAGTACACAGAGATCCAGACAGCTTTTTTTTTGCTGCTGCCTTTGTTTTGTGGTTTCCCCTTAAGGCCCCAATGGAAAACAACTTCAAACGAAACATATACGTGATGCCAAATTTATGTGTGGGATGACATCTTTGCTGGGGTCCCTTCCCCCTACTATAAAAGATTGAGAAAGTGAGAGAAACACCAGGCAGAGCGAGTCTAGACTGCCCCCATCTAAATCTATGCCCTGTCACTCACTTTCAGACAGACCTACTCCCACCATGCGAACACGTAGACCCTTTTTATATGCCATATTATATGTAACATGCACAAAATACACTCCCATTTTAACTAAAGCAAAGAAACTTTGTAGCACTCTCATTGGTACAAAAACACATCATCTGATACTCATTGGCCACACACAGATTCAAGTCCAACCAAACATATCATAAATATACAAAGCTGCAATTTAAATCCACTAACCTTCGAACGTGCCACACCCACAAGAACTAAATCTGAGAGGGTCAACTGTTGTTTGACCTTTTTTAAACATCCTGGATCTAGTCATGATTGTGGCATATAAACACAAATGCACGAGATCTAACATTAGCGTAGCAGGAATGGGGACAAAGCGGTGGATGGTCTGAGATTCTCCCTTCAGCAACTACAGGAGCTAACCTGTAATTTGCAGTCTAATTAATGAAAGAAAGAGTCTATGGGAACTCAAGGCTGTAAAGTGTGAGTTATGCGTGGTGTGGAGCCTAACAGAAAAGGCAAGAGTTGCAATATTATGAATATTTCACAGGTTATAACAGAGACTAGCAGGACTAGGCTATGTAAAGGTGTGAATAGTGACAAAAATACAATGCGCAGGTGTTACACTAATTCTTCTGAGAAGAAAGCAGTTTTAAAAAACAACAACAAAATATATTAATATATATTTTTAACTTTTATTTGTATATTTTAATTTCATTATAATTTTTAGCTTTCTAAAAGTTTTTATATATGCATTTTGTTTAGTTGTCAAAGTCTTTTTAAGTTGACATTCCCATTCTAATATTTATAGCTTTGTTTTAATTACAGGATACTCTTTCAACAACTGCACCATTCACTGCAAAGGTTAATGCACTGGGCAGCTAGCATATAAGCTTAACAAGAACCTATTACAAAGCATTACCCTATGGACAACACCCTTTGCAACTTCCATGCTTAAAATGTTCTGCTTGCATGGTTTGACCATGACTAAACGTTCAAGCGAGACATGTTTCCAGGAATATTATTATCACCAACGAGGGCACTCTTGACGTTGCTCTGAAGTAGGCTTATGTAAAAAGGTCACACTGTCCAGCATATAACAGTTTCATAACAGATGGAAGTTGCTGCGGCTCCATCCAACATGTTAAAAACCATACGAAAGGGACACTGAGGACACTTCCTTTTTTTGTCCCTCTGGGAAAACAATAGCAAGGCCGTAACTCATGTTGAAACTGTATTCATGCAAATACCCACAACAACTCGTACCCTTCCCTGTGGTAAATACATTTATTCACAGCATGGCACTTGAACAAAAGGAGACTTTTTGAATTGCCTTGTGTTGCACGGACACAGGCATGTCTTCACACTGATGAGCTACACCCTTTTTGGTGTGGTGCAACATGCCTTGCATGTGCCCAAGTCTTTTTCGCAACAGAAGCCAGTAATTAGAAGAGCTTTAGATTCGACCTCCGTGTTAACGAACACAGTGACCCAGTTACCCTTTGCAGCAGTTACATCACAGTTGCTAGTATGGACATCCCATAGCGAAGGTAGCTGAGCAACAGTGTTTCCCTTCAGAGGCGATACCATTATGTCACAGACAGCAGCCTTACATAACTGTTCTCTTTTGGGGCCACTGGGTCAGTAAATAAACTCTTGTTCATGTCTTCTCCAAGCACAAAAACAAATTGCAAATCCACAACTCGATTTCATAGAGGGCCCAAAGAAAGAACAACTTCAGATTGCCTTGAATCTGTAGGAAACAGGAGAAAAGGGCCTTTTGAGGTGAACAGACTATGCCACCGAAATCTGATCGGGCCACTATCTGAGCAACACCACGTACAGACTGAATGTCGATCCAGGAGACTCGGTGTCGCTCACCTGTTCCAACAAGAGCTACCAGCATCTCTGTGTGGGTGAGATAAAATTCCTCAGGTTTCTTCAACCGTGAGGCCCTTACACAGACGGAGACGTAGGCATGGATGTAGAGAGCCAGACAGTACGTGAGAAACGCAGTGAAGACCATCAGTGGGAGGTCTTTACAAATCCCTTATAACGACGAGCTCAAAGTGGACTCTCTGGGCTTGCTCAAGAGCTAAACCTCATGCCCTAAAACATGCTTGCAAATTAGCATATAGTCTGCAAGCCCAATGTCAGCTGCTGCCATTCGGAAAGCAGGTCCGACTGAGAAAACGTTTTAATTAGGTAATTAGGAGAAGACTTTGAATTCATCTTCTAGATACCAACTCGACATTGCTATTTGTTCATTTTGACATGCTGTAATGAAGGTCAAGACCGAGACAGTGGAAACTGATCTTAGATAAGTATAAAAGGCCTATTCCAAAAGTAGAGATCTAGTTTTTACAAGGTATTTTGGCCAAGAATCTTACAGACAGTACACATGTGCCTTCAGTTATCATTAGCCGGAGGCAAAGCAAAAACAATACTGCGAATACAGATGTAAGCTAGACCAAGACACGATGCTCTCAATATAATATGTATTAGATCCCGATGTTGCCCATGGTGATCCCAATTAGATCAGGCATTCTGAATCAGGGGCACACTGCGTACTAGCCTCCGGTCTACCACTGATTTGTTATCTGTGGGAAACCACAATAAGCCTGATCTCCAAAATGGCACCACAAATGTAGCTGCAGCCCTTACCAGCAGGTTGTAATTTATTCCTCGTGGGTCATGCAGTCTACCAGCTCAAGCCTGTGATGTTAATGACGAGACTGCTTTGGGCCATTGGAGACCCAGACAGGTCGTTTCTTAAATCGCAAAGTTTCCAAGACTGTCTACAAGAGAGTTTTTAGCGAACTGGGGAATTACTGCCAACAACTCAGCTTTCCTCTTTCCACCAGGGCTGAGATGCTTGCCGAGATGATCTCATCACTACCCCACAGGAGTAGGAAAATTTGGGAGTGTATGCAATCCCATCAGCAACCGAGTTGGGTGAAGATATAGGTCACGCCCTCCATCTAACTGAGGTTGCCGAGAGGTGAGTTCACAGAGTCTGCAACACACCATGAAGACCAGAAACCGAAAGGTCTGGCACTAACTTACGTTATAGTCGAGGGCAATTTAACAAATAGTCAGCATTATCGTCTTTTCTACATTAGACACAACATCATATTAATCGCATGAAGGTCTAGTGAGCAGATTGCTGACTGACTGAGCGAAAACTTTCCTGGTGGTTTGACCCAGATCACAGCATTTTGAGACAACTGTGGGAACGGAACAAAAACGTACACCACACATATGCATGTGCTGATAGAGGGAGGGGGTGCCAGGGTGACTACCCACACTGAGTCTTGGTGAGTCACATCAAGCTTTCAGTACTCTGTTCGTGCCAGTGACTTTGAGAAATTGAGGATTAATGCTAATGCATGTGGGTGTAACAAAGACATTACTGCTAGGTCAGGTGCAACGATTAGGACTGGGCCAGACTTGTCCAGAGACATTGTGACAAAGGCAACTATGTTTAATTTATCATCCTCTATTGTCTTCCATGAAAAACGCTAAAACCCACATGTCTTTCAATTGCACATTCTCCTCCCACGATTTTAATGCTGTTGAGAAATGTGAACAATAGTTCTGGCCTTGTGTCTGACGGAAGAGCCTTCACCATCAGGCATTTCAATCAAGCCTTTCCAAGCCTAGTAGACATAACTCACTCCTCCCAGGCTCTACAGCACATGTGCACACACTGTCGAAGACACATTATATGAGGAAGCAGCCACAACCACTGCAGATTTATGTCCCCTCCCCTCTATATTTTCCCACCTCACAAAAAGCACATCTCACAGCATTGCCCTACTCATTGTTGCTTTGGAATGGTCTTTCCTGTGGGTCCTGATCTAACTGGGCCACTAGGTTTGTTTTGCAACCCAGCCTGATTATTTTAACCCCATTTTCCATTAAGGCAATTGACATTCATGTACATGGCATAAAGCCTGCTAGATGTCAGGACATAGCGCTAGATTTTATTTTTAAACTATCATAGGAATATAAATTAAATGACTATTAATACAAATTTATAGTGAAGGCTGAACTTGAACAAGCTTCCTATCATGTCAACTATGTATAAATGTTCAAACATTAGTCAAAGCTGTTTGAGCCTCTGTTTACGTGATGCAAAACAAAAAGGGATAGTTCATCCCAAATTGGTGATGCAAACCTGTGTGTTTTTCTTTCTTCATTCAGAAACCCCTCCGTCCTTTATATAAAAGTGTTATTTTGGGTGTCACTGACTTTCATTAACTGTTGAAACATACTTTAAACTATAATTTTTTTGTTGTCGTTATTTGCTAAATAATCAAAAGTCATTCCGGTTTGAAAGGACAAGGATAAGTAAATTATCTAAACATTAGTTTATGTGTGTCTGTTCTTTGAACATATTTAATTCCCGAAGGTTCACCTTGAGTATGACACCAGTAAGATCCTCTCTATTCGAAACAGCCAAGCCAACCCTTCCCCCATAACTGTCCCCTGAATGATCCTTTTCATCCTACAGCCACGCCTGGAAGAACACACAGGCCTGGATCCTCCACATACAGATTTATTAGACAGTAAGGGGTCAAACATCTCACTGGCAAGAGCTAAAGTCAATATAAACGCCTGGAAGGAAACCAAGGTTCTGGCAACCAGCAGAAAACAACCTCTCTCCATTTCTTTTTGTTTGCCCCCTCAATCCTCATCATTAAAAAAAACCAAATGCATGCAATGCTATTGCAGAGAATCACCAAATCAGATTGCCAGCAGATGCAGCTGAGCAAGTGACCTACATCAATGGAGGGCTTTGACAACGGATCCCACCCTGTACCCACCCCCTCACTTCTGCCTCTCTGTACAGTACCTCCCCACCCACAAATTGCAGTGCTAGCGCCCAACACAGAGTTTGCGTGAGACCCTAAGCTGGCGGCTCATGCTTCAGGAAGCTGAAAATACAGCTCCATGCTAGATCCAGATCCCCTTCTTCCTGCAAAGAGAAATCGACACCCATGCATAGTAAATGTAAGAAAGCAAAAGAGCTCAAACTATACAACGCTTCAGCAGTTCTGTCACCTTACGCCCTTATGGGTGGGCGTAGAGGACACAGGGCAATGGGGGGATGGTTAGGCAGGAACAGACTCGCTTTTATAAGACTCTGCCAAAGCTAAAGTATACATACGTTCAGCTGAGTTTGAAAGGTAACAACTCCAATACCAAATCTATGGTGAGTTAACTAGTAAGAGTTGTGTTTTGGCTTTCACAGCAGTTAAAACTGTATTCCTTTCTTTATATGACAGAAAAATAAGAGAACTGTATTCTTGTCAGTGAGGGCTGCTTCAGGAGAGATGGATGACTGCAAAAGGGTGGATGAGTGCATGATGAAACACCCAGGGGGCTTCAGCACTTCAGCCTATCATATTTGAGTGTGAGAGAGATGCACCAAAGCATGGTTTCTACCACTCACAAAGGAGGCTGACTGTAAAAAGCAGTAAAAGAAACATGCTAAGTGGATAGAACTGATTAATATAGATAACTGGTTAAATGGTGTAAAGAGTACACAACAAATAAAAAAAATAAATGTACTCAAAGCATATGCATCAAGTTCACATTTATTTTGTTGATATGGTTAAAAAAATAATCTAAATCAAACTTTACTTTTTTCGGAGGTCATAACATGACATTTTAAAACCTGACCTAAAATTGTTACCCAATCACCTAAATCTTCTGTTTGTACTAATCTTCTCTCAAACATAAACACAGGTGCTCATATAAAACTCATAAGATCCCTGCTTAACATCATTACCAATTATCCTAAATGGCAAGTAGGTCAGCCAAGCCATGCACTCTTGGCATCAAACATATATTCTGGTTACGAGGTAGCAGGCCAGGGGTGTGGAACGGAAAATTGTTTTAGTCAGAGAAAGTAGAATCCCTGCTGTGAAGCCATCACCCTCACACTGAGCCCAGCCCCACTCCACCCCAGCCATGGCACTGTGCCCAGCACAGGGCAGAAGTGCCCAAGTCCCACCCATTGTCTAAAACCTTCCACCTGAACCACGGGCAGGATGACTGCAAAGGATGTCATGTCTGTAAATAACCCAGCGCAGAGGAAAGAAAAATGGCTGACGAGTCAGTTTAATTTTGCATGTATTTGCTATAAACCTGGGAGGAGTGTGCTCTAGGAATTTTCTGCTTTAATGCACACTTGAACCATTGGTCAGAACTATTGTTCTAGAGAGAACATTCGACCATGTACAACGTTTTTGCCCAATTCTTTAGCAAAACAATGTCATCTTTACATTGTGCACGCTACTGGGACTCTTAAAGACAATACAAAGGGTCACATAACGAACATGAGTTCACAGGCCGTACAAAAAAGCTAACCAACTGTGAAATATGCCATTATGGGCTTTGTATGCATGTATGGTGCTTCTGATGATTGAAGCTAATGCATACTAGCCATACACAGAGGCAGCATGACCTTTACTGATGACCTTACATATAGTGGGTCAATAGCCATGTACTTCATATAACTCAAGTTGGACATGGAAGTTAGGATTCAAAACTATTGTGGCACAGTGTCTTCTTTAGGATCCTTCCCCCAACAAAGCTGCTTTAACCAATCTTGCTCATCAATTAGTGACAAAATCTGTCTTCTTATTATATAGCATTTCGGGGTTGGAGAGAAACCCCGCCTCCTCATATTTGCAGGAGATCAGACAAAGCTGTCTGGTAACCTTAGAACCCTCCTCTTCACCAACCCACTCAGCACAATGAGCAATTTGTGTACCACATTCGCTCTCATCTTCTACGTCCCTCCGCTTGCTCATACTTACCATCTCAATGCGGCGGAGGAATACAAAAACCTCTGAGGCCTTGGAGGTGATCTCATTTAATCTCCCTTGCACAGCACATCATGCAACAGTGTGATCTGAAGCGTGCTATCACTATTCAAGACTCTCTCAAGTACTTAGTGGCTTGATGTGGTAACATGCCCCTCCACTTCCCTGGAGATATTCCCATGAGTACAAGGACTAGTGATATAGGTCCTGAGCAGCCCAATCAGGATAATGAGTCTAGGAACTGGACCCAGGTGACACTATGGAGTTGTTCAGGGAGCAGATTAGATTATGGGGCGAGGGAGATTAACCCGGAACACAGGGGCCACATGTACCCATTCTGATCACGAGGTTCCGTCATGGGTTTCCCATTGAAAGCAATTTGTGGACCTAATGAACTTTTTCATTTATCCTTGACTTTCAAAAAGTAATGGAAGGGAATGCTAATAACCACAAGTCCTAAAACTTTAAAGAGGATTATATGGGAAAGTGAGTTAACCGAATACAGGCTAGTTGAGGGAATATACTGGGTTCAGTTCAAGTTAAGCTGAATCGACTGCATTTGAGGCATTATGTTCATTTTTTAACATCAAAATACAATAGCATATCCACAAGACATAAACATAACATAGATGGCTTAAACAACACTTAAATCCATAAAAGCCTAAAATGAAAAAGTTTTAACACAAAACAATTATGTACGTGCTTTTAAAATCTCTTTAAAATTAATGATTTAATTTCATTATGCATACATAAAACGTTTTTTGTAATAAAGTAAAAGACGGCTTGAATTTGTTTTTTGAGGTAATGCGACAAATTGCACTTAACTCGAATCGAGCAATGCTTTATCGCATTACATTACATCTGTACATGTGTAGAAAGCTAATGCTGTAGTCGTATAAGTACAAACAAAGCAGTTTCACTTTGAGCAGATATTTTTTTCAAGTCAGGTATTTCATGCAAAACTCTTTCAGAGGAACTACACTTATGAGAAACTCACATGCACTGAAAGGACACGATGTCTTTTCTGCAAACAAACCGCCAGAATACGTCACAGTCATGGCCTTGGCAGTCTCCTCAAGCCATGTCACTTCCTCTTCCTAAACCGAAACTTGCAGGTTTGTGAAAATCTTTTTTTTTTTTTTGTTCCCGGATGGTCCCACACCCATTTCATCTGCATGCATGCATACCACAGGTTCCTTTTCTCGTAACAAGTCAAATGCTGCCGACTAATAAAGTAATGAGAATGTTATAAATTATCATCTGCAAGCATACTGTGCACCATTACGGTTAACAACTCATCAAATGCAAACCAAGCATCTCTCTGAATCTGTCCATCTGTGTTTATAAGGATGATTAATGAGCTCTTCCTTATCCAGCCACATTCTAGTTGGAATCTTTTCCTTACTTTCTACCCTCTCCAACTTTCCTGTGTGTCCTATTTTTTGCCTTGAGACTTTGCATAGCCATAAAACATCTGTCAAATATTATACTTGATGCTCTCCTAGGCCACGGACGTATCTTAACATGACTATAAACCCACAACGTGGAGTTTAAAGTGCAGGATGCATCCAGAGAACAGAGGCTGTGGTGGAACAGTCAGGCTAAACTGAAAAGGTCCAATCAAAAGGTCACAAGAAGGTTATTTTACCAAACCTATCTCAGTGAGGGACACTCTGTAACCATAGGTTACCACAGAATTGCTGTGTTAACATACATAGTCTTTGTTTAAAAAGAAAACAGAGCTACAAATAGACCCAGAACCTAAAATTGGTGGCTTGGCAAACCTATGTGGTATAAGACAGTTAGCGAGATGGAAAGGGTCATTTCAGTCCGCAAACAAGTGCTTTACAAACTTATGTGAGCTAGTAACAGATTCTTGGGGAGGGAAATAACACTTAAAAGACTTTGCACTGACACAGTTATCTATACTAATGCAATATTGCAGAGTCTTCAAAAGTACAAAGTTAAAAGTTCCTTTCAGTCGCTGCAGTGCATTTCAAAGCTGAGCCCTTTGAAACATTTCTGTGGCGTTTGATCACGACAGTACATCTGCTCCAGCTCTATCATAAAACGCCTTCGTCTTCCAGCAAGCTTGCACTTGTGATGGTTTGGGCCATCCCCCTTTCCCCTGGAACTGCTCATTTAGCAGAACAGCACAAGAACACCGCTACCGAACAAATTAGGCAAATATTTACTTACACTTTAGTTGCCACGGCAGTAAAATGCAAAAAAAGGAACAATTGCAAAACCTGTTGCATTTTTTAGAAATGCAACTAATCGTTTTCACGAAAGCAGTTTGACTGGCGTGACTGCATCTCTGCACATGTAGGAAAGCCCCAGAGCCCAAGGTTTTATCCTACCGCTACAGTATGCGACTCAAGCGGCGACATTGCGGTCTAAGCAGAAAGCTGGACGTAACTCTCTTTGCCCAATTTCTGCTGGGTTAAGAAAAATGATCCAAAGCAGGGTGCAAACCAGAACCAGCAGGGAATTTAGGGCGTTTGCTGAAGTCGAATGAGGTCTTCAGTACTTTTGGCTCCCCGAGTTTGTTTTTATAACTCTGTGTTCCCCCTTCAGTTCAAAAGCAGTGCGTTGCTGGGAGAAAGATCCATCTTCTCTTTGCTCCATTGGTAGAGACTGATGGAAAATCTGCTGAGTGCTTAAGAAAGGCGCCCAGAACGGAGCAGGTTGGCTGAGCCTGGGCTGCTGAACTCAAATGACCCACATTCTCTGATTACCAAAACAAATGAGATGGAACACTCATTGTTTAACCGAATCGTGGCCCGATCACAGACCGGTGACTACAGTGAAACCCAATCTAAAGTCTGCAATTTAGAGAATAGCCCTACTGAAAGACAGGAAGTGAGGGAGGTCTTAAATACACACCATGAACGATCAATTGAGCTATTTATCTGACTAACTTTGACATGTCAACACAACACTCCTCACACAACCAACACCATACACTAGACCGCAACTGAAGCTGGAGTTTTGCAGAAAAATATGCCTGAATGCAGGGTGGTATGTGGTGTGTTCTGACATAAACATGTTATTATATATACTGTAAAAGACCCAACCTATTATCAAGCAAAGTAAAAACTAAAAGGAACGGCATTCTTGTAGACGACACGCCCACCTTGAGCACACCAAAGCTTCAGACTTGTATATTATATACAAACCTTTTGCACCAAAAATCCAGTCAACCCACATTATACATACAGCATGAATCATTTTAAAGTCAAGGTGAGGTTTTGATATAGCCCTGCCTCACCAGATATGGCATGGTAGTGCATTTTGTTTTATTCTGACTGATGTGATGTGCCATCAATGTTGTAATTTCCAAGATGACAGTTGGGTCAACTGGTAGGTCATCAAAAGCAAGTACAGCTCAAATTTACATAACCACAAGTGATGAGTCACCATTATGGATTAGTCAGGACAACAAGTTTATCTAGACTTTTGATACATATTGCTTTGTATACACTCTGTGGCAATGCTTCAATAAGAACGTTGACACAAAGCTATACATTTTGCACAATAGCTCAACTTTAACTAACCTAATTATGCGGTGTACCTTGTTAAATGCAAAACTAGGCTGTAGCCTCCACCCCTAATATTTAGATAACTGCGGTTAACCAACATGAGCATCAATTTGGCCTAACCTACACGTTCCTAAATCTGAATGATAAACTAAGTGTATCAATCTTTCAATCACACCTTGGCACCAGAGGACTTGCAGGAGCTCGATTGTAGCTGATAAAACACATCTCGCTGTCTGAACATTCATCTATTTAGAGTAACCAGGGGTGTGTTTCGGAAAACCCTGACACAATTTATATGTCTGTGGTTTATCTCTGATCTGAGGCTACAACGCCTAGGTGTCAAGAACGTTTCGATTTAGAGCAGGTTTTTAGCATCTATTGTCTGAGGTGACAACAACGTGGTCTTAATAAAACGATAGCACCGGCAATACACGCGACGACGCGTGAAAACGCGGTGCAGAAACGTGTAACTACTTTTTAAAATGTAGCCTCCATCCTAACCGTCGATTCTAAAGGGTTGAGGTCCGCGCTGAGGGCGGGTACGCTCGCTGCGCGGTTCAGCGCTCGGCTGGTCGAGTCTGTTGCTGGCCAGATCAGCTGGCAGTCTGTCCGGCGGGGGTGTGGCACATCACAACAAAGAGCTTAACAGTCATACAAGCAACCGCAGAAGTCTCACCAACCCCCCATCTTTTATTTATTTTTTTCATTTTTTAACCCCCTTGCATATAGATGAAGGACTAACGCAAAGAACACCAAATTATGCGCGCACCCGCCGTTCCTGGACTTTAAAAGCCGTACGCTGTCTGCGCCGCGCGCTATTGCCAGTGACTTTTCGCAAAGTACCATCATCGCCTCCTGAAACTATAGCCTACAAGACTTTATGAGCGATTACATCATGGGGTGCCTGGCTCTTTTTTTTTTTTTGCGCCAGCAGTGTGTTAGATTTAATTGCGAGCAGATTTTTGTGAGAAGGTATTGAATGTATAGCACAAATGTCTGTATGCATGAGCACGCGCACACTTACATTGTACATAGTTAATTTTGTGTGTGTGTGTTGGTAATCCTGTTGAATGTTTATTTTATGGTGCATTGCTGTCAGTATTATTAGCTATTTGTGTTAACACTTGGTTTTTGGTCTTTTTTCCTTCTACCTGTCAGCGTTTTGTTGTGTGCATTAATGCGCTGGCAACATTGCACGCAGAATAATCTTGCCAATAAAGTGCTTTGAACTTGAAAATGAAAACTGTTTTATTGGACATATGTGTGCGTTGAGTTGGCTTATATAGGCGAGGCACTGGGGGAGAAGAACTGTTGCTGTTTACCGTATAGCTTCCTCATAGTGGGCGTGCCGATATTTACGATGCTACTTACCTCGAATAACAATGTATTTCCTTTAAAACGACTAGTAAGAGTAAATGCATGTTCGCTAAAGATTATCCCTGCGACACAACAGTTGTCCCATCACGTAAAAACTGACCTTGCGCGGAACACAATGTGCCCAAAGTGTGCGGACGCGTAAATGTCGCGATGTTTACATTGGATCTGCGAAACGGCAATACACTTGGCAGGAATGGAAACTGACCTGTATGTGTCCTTAGGTGGGCTTTGAGATGGGACGATTTGCCATAAACTTTTTCACAACCTGAATAGTGGCATTTGTGCTTTTTCTGTGGGGGTTCTTGTTCAATTCGACCCCTAAATCGTTTGCTTCTTTGTTTAAGAGCAGAGTCGCCGGTGATGGTGGTGGTAGGTGTGGCAGAGTTCCCATCATCTCTGGTTAGGGTTGCTGTTGGTGGCGTGCTCTCCTCCTTTATTTTTGCCTGCTCGGCAAAATTGGTGGGGGTCTGTTGATTAAAATCCGCCAGAATTCTCGCCACCACAAAAAGAGATGAGTTGTCTTTCAAAGGCTCCTTGGTTTCTTCTCCATTCCTCTGTGCAGCCGCAGTTTCTGGCTTGATCTCTCTATTCCCTTTTGGACCGTGGACAATTGCTTGGCTGGACATTGACACAAGGCACTCTGCTGCGAAGTGATCCATTTCGTTGAAGAGTAGTTGTTTCTTTATGACATTCAAACCCAATGACAGTAGACCATTGAACTCAGTAGATCCCTTTGTGTGATGCTGAATAGGCAGCTCTCGTAAGCAAACTCACTTTGCACTATCTTACCGGCTTTTCAGCAACACTGACATCCTGCATGTAAATCATGCGAGATCGAGCCGTGCGCGCGCTACACCGAGTGCTTGCGTCCTTTAGAGATAAGTTTCCGGTGATGAGAGTTCTGAAAACTTGTCTGGATTGACTATCAAAACTCCCATCGTGGCTGTAGTCCTCGCAACGTTAAAGTGACAGTATGCTGTGCGCCGATTAGAGCTGATTGTATCCATGCTGGGGGCGTGTCGGCCGGTAGCGTTTGGCAACGTCACCGAGCGGGCGCGCGCTCATTGGATGGCGACGTGTCCCGGAGTGCACTACCTAACTTGCCCCCACCAAACTTTTTAGAAAGTATAAAAGAAACTTGATCAGATCCTAAATGCACAGCCTATATAAGACATGCGTTGATATGTGTGACAATGGAATTTATTTGTCAAGTAATATTAATTTACATGGTAAAGAAATACTAAAATTGCAAAGGTTTCACCCCACACTCACAAAATGATTTTTAGTTTTATTATTATTGCAATTTAACAGGATTTGTAATGTAGGTTACACTCAGAGACTCCTATGGATAATGCTTCTATTCAGCATGCTTAATTTTTCATTGAAAAAATATATTATTAGCATAATATTTGCATAAAAAGTAAACCTTTCCTTCCATATCTTTGTACGCTGGATTATATCATTCTTATTTCCCACTTTATAGCACTCGTTTAGGTTGGAAAAATCCACATTATGTCATATGATTTACTGTATGACAAAGCAGTGGTTGCTATAAGAGTTCTCAGTTAATGTATGTTGCCGCAATAGCCCCAAAGAATGGAAACAGTATAAAATGGAAACAATACTGTAAAATATTTATACAGTTGGCTCCATTCAGTTAAAGACTCCAAGGGCTTGGAAAGTGACAAAACATTTCAAAATAAATAACGCACAGACACAGAATCCCAGACTGGAAATTATATTCATATTCCTGCATTTCACAAGCAGACTGTGGGGGGAAAATCGAGATCAGTGTTTCAAAACTTACTCAATCTTTTTCATATGAAAGCAGGAGAGGAGGAAAGAAAGGGCTGAAGCCCACCACTTCAGCTCTAACGATGCACTATTCTCCTGCGGGAAAGCATGTACTCTCTTTCAGTCTTATTCACAATAGACTTCTCTGGAAAGTTCCAAGTGTTCATTGAGAGCAAGCCTACATGGCATTCAGAGAGCCATCTGGTTGTATTACTTTACATATTCTTTCACCACCACGAGAACTGGGTGTTCTTGCATTTCATGCAGTGTTTCTGAAGCAAATCCTATCACACCATGCCAGTTCCAATTTCACAAGATGGCTGCCTCAAAACTCAAACGGAAGAAAATGCAACCTAAAAAGATAAATTATATATTTAAAAAAGTATTTATTAATACAATTATTATTTATATTCAATATTTATTCATTTGATATTTATATTAACATATGCATTTATAATATATTAGTTCATATTTTTGCAATTATCCAAGCTCTTTATATGTGGTTTTTTAAATGTATAGACACACAGTATAAGATACATATTACCTTTTTAAGCATAGTTACTCTATAATACATCACAAGATGCACTGAATTGCCTGAACATACAATGAGCATTTTACTAAGTACTTCTGCAAAATGCCCTTTTGCAACCAGTGAGAAAATTTAAATGAAACTGAGTGTCCCACACAATGAACAACCCACGCCATCATTCTCCTATTATAATTTGTGTTCCTTTTCAGCAATCACCAAAATGTTTCAGAAGTAGGTTGAATCACATTCTCAATTTCACCACGCGAGTGAAATGACTCAGCCATTCTTCTATACTATCAAGAAAAATCACATTCTCCTGTGGCACTGCATCATTACTGATGATTGTTGCACTTGCCCTCTAAGTTTTGAGATGTAATCCCATTGGATACAAACAGTTTGTGAGGACAGCCTGACCGCACCACCAGGTGGCACAGACCAATCAAGGCCACACTGTCCTAGAACACAAGGCCTATATACTGTAGTGCTGTGGACTGACTAGACTATTTCGTTGTATGGCACACTCCATGCATAGTGTATATAATCTATTTTTCAGTTTTATATAAACAGGACTTGATGAGATCTGATATAGATAGACAGACAAAATATAGATAGATAGATAGATAGATAGATAGATAGATAGATAGATAGATAGATAGATAGATAGATAGATAGATAGATA
>JAUMHG010000079.1:10099511-10130588 GCA_032359395.1 Enteromius anoplus | reverse complement strand
GTGCTCCAGTATAATCGGTCCGCCGAAACTCATCCAGTGAGAAACGTTCCGCGGTGCAAAAATAAGTGCGATTAAAACGCGTACAAAAAAATTACGCATTATTTTTGTGTAATTAATTCATCTAAATGAACGCGTTAAAGTCCCAGCCCCAATAAAAATATTAAAATAACTCTAAGATGCAGTTTTTAGATTGCGTGAGTGGGTTTCTCTGAAATGTGGATTTCTGATTAGTGGTAGTGTAGTCCTTTGCAGGGTTATTATTATTATTATTGCTATTTACAATTTTTATAAAATGATGTTGACTTGTGGTTTAAATCATATTGACTGTCAGCACAGGTTAAGCACCTTATGGAAGACCTTCAAAGGTTTATATGTTTATATTAAAAGTCTATTAAATAAAAGAGTTTTATCCTTCTAGTACCCCAATATTGCTCTCTATTGACACATCTCAAATCACATTATAGCATCTATCCCAACAAACTTTCTTGTGCGGGATAGACTATATGCAAATTGAACATCAATATTCCAGCACTAAAACCTTGCAGTGGATGTCAATACCCTGCACATATGAAAAGCCAAACAGGCCGTGTCCTCGAGCAGCTAATGAAAGGACAGATTAAGGCTTTCAATAAATGAGAACAAATCCTTCTGAAACACAGAGAGGTCACCGGTTGGATTTAAATTCAATGTAACACTAAAATCACTGTTTAGACTTTTAAATGTCATTTTGAACTCCTAAGACTTAGATCAGCATTTAATATTGTCCTTATTCAATATCTTTCCGAATCACAACAAAGAAGTGGACTTTTCATGTCGATGTATTCTCAAGGGATTTTCAGCATGAAGCAAATGTTCTGAGGGCAGACCAACAGACCACAATAAAACAAGGCTAAACACAAACATAAAGTGACCACTGACTGTTTATGGAAACTTTAACTCCATAGGTCTGCATCTATATTTTGAATTCTATTATTTGAAGCCAGTGCAGTGGGCGTGCATTTGTTCTTTCAAACATATTGTTTGTCAGGAAATCTGAAGAAAGCAAAATGAGAAATGCAGCTGGTATAGCCTGTGAATGCCTTCTTCGAGTGCTTGTGATTTCAGAGCTATTTGCTCAGAAATTACCCTAAAGGACTGTGATATCTTTGTGAGTAGACATGTGAAATGGTGAGGCTCATATGGGATATATACATATGTATGCATACAATACTATATTACACAATAAACAAGCAGTACTTTGAATTGAATTATGGAATTATTTAGCTGACCTTACCTTTTCTTGTGTAATGCATGGTTTTTTATTACATATATTTTTTACCGAGGTTAGGAGGTATAGGTATTATAGCATGTTATCACATGCTGAGGTTGTAAAGTATTTGTTATTATGGCCTTGAATGGAATTCATTAGTCACTCAACTATATATGACACAAGCTCTTTGCATTCAGAATTGGACTTTGGAGACATAAACAATCAAGAACTGTACACAAAGCCACTGTTATCGAGTTGCACAACACAGTGAGGTAAAATGGCAGGCAATAATGTGTGTGATCTTAAACAAGAGCTCTGAAAATTAGGAAGCAAGCAGAGATGACTGTATACATTTTTTGGGTATGTTTATTAATTTAGAAAATAATTAGCCTTAAGCTTTTAAATTTAGACATTTAAAATAATTGTGGCAATTAAAATTATAACTAAGGTGACTCAGTTAAATTCACAGTGTACTAATGGAAATAGCGAACAATCCTTTCTTCCATAGTGTGATGCACAAGTGAATAAAGCAAAAATGTAAAAAATAAATAAATAAACTTAGAGCTAGTCTTGGTTAAATCCACTGGTCGTTGATTCGATGGAGTTAAATTTTTGATGAAATCCAAGTTTCTACCCTCCATATACAGCGACGCAACTGCATTCAAGACCAATAAAGGTAGTTAGGACATCGCTAAAATAGTCCATGTGACATCAGTAGTTTAATCTGTGTTTTATGTAGCTACAAGAAAACTTTTTGTCAAATAATTTCAAACATATCAGTTGCATATGCAGGGTAAGAAAGCTCTCAGATTTCGTAAACAATATATAAAAATTTTAATATGACTTCTGAAGATGAACAAAGGTCTTAAAGGTTTATAATGGCATGAGGAATTAATGAGAGAATTTTTAAGTTTGGGATGAACTAACCTTTTAACAAACTGTTAAGGGTCTACAAGAAAAGCAATAGTTTCTGATTTGTGAAAAATGCGTTAACACTCGTAGTCAGTGAACAAGCTCATAAATCAGTCTAGTCAGATAAACTTGAGAACCAGATCAGCCTGAATCATGAATTAATCATCCAGTTTTACTGCTCCTGACGTTTCAGAGATATACAGTTCCCCAATCACTTTAAATATACTGAAAACAACATTCTTTGGAAGAGTCAAGTTTTTGAACAAGAGGGTAAGTGATTTAGGGCTGAACTGTCCCTTTAATTAAAATATTCTAAAATTATTTATCTATTACTAAAATACATTTTTAATTGCACCGTCCATGGACACTTAGTTTCAAATAGTTCCATAATGGTAGCCACAAAGATGTATTCTACCCCTCAGACCGAAAACAAAACCCTCCCCCGTTGTGTGCACATTCTTTGTATGGTTGTTTTGATCGGAGTGCAGCGAGTCAACGGGTTCAAAAGTGGGCGAGGCTCATCGGGGCTGCGCAGCGTTCAACTCTTTCTCCCCAAACCCACTTTGCTGTCTCACACGACGAAACGTGTGTAATTCCAGCGAGAAAACGTATATCTTTTCTAGCATCCTTACCAAAAATCTGCAGTGTTGCAGAAATGTTGTACACTGTGTTTGTCCTCAAGTGACCCGCTGCAGAAGTCAGTACATCCCGTTCCTGTGATATTAATAGCTCCCTTGCGTCACCAAATTGTGCTAGACTGCTCTGCTAGACACGCGATGCTAGCCGAACGCGCAGCAACGCATTCACACTCCAAACAAACATCGTTATAAAACAGATATCTATCGTGCATCAGATGACTGTCTCGGTCGGATGTGGGAACGTGTGTAGCTACGACGTCATGCGTGATGCACTGATTCTACAGAAGGGCTTACCAGGAAGTGGTTATCCTATACTTTTGGAAATGCAATATCAAATTAAAGTTGCAGTTAGTTCAGGCATGAAAAATTATCAATGTAGGCTTGGTCTGAGGGAGCAAGTGGGTAGAGAACTACTATTCAACCGGTAAAAGCATACAGTATTGTTAGTCTATACTGTAATAAATAGTTGTAGTGCAATAATAAACAGTGTTTCTCTATCCATTAGTGCTAGTATTGACTGTATATGTTCTACTGTCTGAAGTGACATTAAACTTCATGGCAGTGTCATGTTTTATTGATCTTCTCTGATACATAACACATTGGATACGTAAAAGGCATAATAGATTATTTGTCAGTTTGGTTAGGTAATATTGTGTTATTTGTTATGCGACAGTGTTGCAGCACTGTAACTTTTATTTTCTAACCATTTAACCATATTTTGGTGTCATGTAAAGCTCACTTAAAGGCATAGAACCCTCAAAAAGGTAATTTGCTAAAACTTCACTCACCCCCAGGCCATGCAAGATGTAGTTTGTTTCTGAACTGACATAGAGAAATTGAGTATTAGCAAATGTCAAAAAGAAGACCCTTACTGTACACAGGATTGCTGCGCATAAAGTCACTTGTAGCATGTAAAATGATTTCATTTTGTACTGTTTTATTTTAAATTTATTTAGACAAAATTGTGTCAGTCAAGTACATTTCTTTTCAGATTCGTCAAGGTAAATATTATGTTTATCCTCGTGTGTCTCCCCAGGTGAAAGCCAATATTTAAATCCACACTTGATGCTCAGAAATCCCCATGTCATTATAAATGATTTTGTAAGCCTATTTTGGCACTGCTCTTGATCTTTGTAAACATACTGCAGTTTGTGTGATTCACATCCACACCTGTTGTTTCAGGAAACTCTTTAACCATAATGCCACACGCAGTTTGCAATTATGCACTAACATGCCCTGCAGTTTCAGAGTTGCGTAATGTGTATCTGGTTACATTATTAGAGCGACTCCTGAAATCATTCATTAGCCTAATATAACAACGTGATGCAAATTAATGCCGATGTGATCGCCTTTCACCAGCTTCTGCTGGAGTTTACGTTCGGGTGCAGTGGGATCTTGGCACGGCCCCAGAGAAAGGGGGAGGATAGCAGACAGAGAGGAGGAGGGAGAGAGAGACAGACAGAAGAGGGAGGTGGATCTTTCAATTGCTGGGTTCAGCGTTGTAGTCTGTGGGGAGATGGGGGTGTTGATGCATAGAGACAAACCTGACCGAGCTCCCCTGTGTGTACTGCATACAGAAAAAACCTGTTCAGTCACAAACAACTCACCTAGATATTATGGTTTGACTTCAGTAGGAAGTTAGCAGAGTGAATGCGCTGCAAGTGTGTGTTTCTGTGCAGCTGGTATCTTCAAAGGTTCTGCAAAACAAAGACTGTTTTCAAACAAGTTTCCTAACTTTCATTGGCCATTGATATTTATAGCCACACCCTAAATTCGCGCTATTGGTTGAGTTGTAGTTGTTGTTGCTATGCCAGACTGATCTGGATTCTTAAATGAACAGACTAAATCACAGAGTGTCAAAATGCCTTTTATTTTAGTATTTCAATAATAATAATAAAATAACAATTTTAAAAAAACTTAACAAATAGGAGTTTTATATGCAGCTAACCCCCTTTTTTAAAGGGTTACTCCATTCCAAAATGAAAATTGTGTCATTGCTTACCCCCATGTCGTTCCAAACCCGTAAAAGCTTTGTTTGTCTTTAGAACAAAATGTAAGATATTTTAGTTGAAAACCGGGAAGCTTGTGACTGCCTCATTGACTGCCAAGTAATGAACACTGTCAAGGTCCAGAAAAGTATGGAGGACTTTGTCAAAATAGTCCATCTGCCATCATTAGTTCAATCTGTATTTCATAACGAGAATACATTTTGTATGCAAAGAAAATAAAAATAATGACTTCATTCAACAATTTCTCTCTGTGTCACCATAGCGCTATTTTGGAGAGTATCCGCTGGGCGCAAACTTTGTGTGCTATACATTAACAAATTGTTTTAATTGGATATTTCGGCCCAGTTTCAAAAAGAAATGTCCACTGAGTGGTGCTAAAACGCTGATTCAATATGTGACCCCCTAACACATTTTATAACATTGATAAAGGTATTTGTTGCTGTGTTTTTATTACGTTAAATATCCGGGGACTGCCACTAAAAGTTAATGGTCTACAATGTTGGAAATATGATCCAACCCTAAACCTACTCAATAATGTTAACACATGCAAAACTAATATAAAAACACATTTGTTGATGCAATCGCGTCAATTCAACTTCCTTTTATGCAGATTTGTAGTTACACATGATTCAAAACGAAGTTCCTCGCCTCTCAAGTACATTTGTACTCCGTGAGCTACCGAACAAACGTACTGTCTATGAAAACCCATAGATATGAAGCTGTATATGTGTGATGCTATCAAAAGCATCAGTTTTCAAATCCCCCAACATATTAATAGTGTAATTTTGCAAAAATTACATTTTATTAATTTAAACTGTAAATTTGTGTAAAAAGGAATAAAAGAGGTTTTACTGCCTCTTGTGATAATTTCTATTGGAAACGGCGGTGATATTGGTACATATTTTATGTCCCACTAAGTGGACCCAATTACATTTACACAACCCCATGTCTACCTAAAGACACATCCCATCTTAGTGCTCTTCTAGCAAACTGGCAATTAGGAGACCCATACGAGTGACCAACATCACTGGGTCTCAGTTCAGTCGGTTCAGTCAGAGCCTCACCCAGACAGCAGGCACCATGCAAATTACAGCGCAACCCCAAACATACACCCACTTACAATTACCAGCGAGACAGCAGCCCCTACGGAAGAAGCGTGTCCCTTTTGAACCAGACCCAGACAGATAGTAGAACAGGACTGACAACTTTGTGATGAGCCTTTTGAGTCACGAAAAGCAGAGGCCCTGCCATTTTATTACCCATTAGGCCATTTTGTACTTCCATTAGATACTCTGGATCGTAGATGAGCATTGTTTTGTCATATCAAAATAAACTAACCCAGGCTGAATGTGCGTTAGATGAAAAAGCAATGGTTGTAAAGTTATAAAGATGTTTGAATCGATTGATCTCTGAAGCTGTTGCTATCTTTTAAAGATGTGCAGTGCTACAGTAGCCACTTGACTCAATAGTGATTAGATTGCTTTTTTTGTTTTCTCATGGAAACTGATCACTTTCAGTTCCTGTCCTTGAATATTAGGAGACTGTTGCACAAGAAGTCGAGAAATGTTGAAACATTTATATTATTTAAAGAAAGTACAATGCTGCTTAATGTCCAGAACTTGCAGCCACTATACTAAAGGTTTTTGTGTTGAGTTGAATGTGGCTGCTATGATAATAGTAGTGTTTTGTGTGGTTTTTAGCATGTTGCTAGGGTGCTTGTGTACTTGCCAAGAGCCCAATCACAGTCTTTATGGGATTTTTATGATCTTGCAAATGAAAATCATAAGTCTGGTGGAAAAATAATGGCACACTTCTTTTCAAAATCATGATGCATGGATGGTGGATTACTTACAAATTTTTGCTCATTACTGATTCCAAAATTATTGTTATATTATATTATACACCTTACACAATCAGTCAATCAATAACATATTATTGATGCTTAAGGGATTGTTCACCCCAAAATGAAAATGACTTCTGTCTTTTGCTCGTCTTTGAAACATCCTAGGTGTATGTGACTTTCTTCTTTCAGACGAATCTTATCAGAGTTTTAATTAAAATTGTCCAGACCCCTCCCAGCCTTCGAATGGGTTTAAATGGGTGATAGGTACACTTCGGAAGACATGAAATAACATGCATGTATTTTTAATAAAGTGTTCCTCACACGGCTGCGCTGGGTGAATAAATTCCTCCTATAGTGAATCCATGCCTTTTTGGTACAATAAATATCCATATTCCAAAGTTAAACACTTTTCTCTCACGTCTGCTTTCTGTTGAAACTGGAAGCAGTCCTGGCGGATGACGTAAGACACATTGTGGTGAATGTCCAAAATGTTAGTTGAAAATCCTTTTTCCCTTTTTATGCTGCATAGCAACTAAACACTGGGTAAATTATGTCACTGGGAATTCCTCTTTCTGAATTATGCTGCTGCTAGTTCTGTACAAGGTTCTTCTAAAGAGCGCAGCATTCAGGACATTGGGAAAGTGGGTTGAATATGTGTGAACAGGGACAGCCTTTAGTCATGCAGATTTCTAACAAAATTAGTTATTTTGCCTGAAAACAGTATGTATGTTTTAGATAACATGAATGCAAGATGTAGGGTTCAGTTAAAGGCTAAAATGTTCAAGTATATTGGGTCTCCTCTCCACAGATACCACATGGCACACGCTAATCTCGTTTAGCCTTTGCCCATAGTCAACTTGAGCAGGTATATTCAGTTCACTCTACTGAAACACACACCATCTGTGCTTCAGATAATACATCCACAGATAAGGTCCCATAAATACAAAGCAAGACAGCTATCATCAGCAAGATTAAACAGATGCTAACAGACCTGCTCCAATCCATGGCTTGGATGAAATCTGTCTTGAATTTTTACGCTGACTGTTATTTTTGAAATGTAGAATCAAAGTCTAAGCTTTAAAGATGGACATGTTTTATAAACGTCCCTAGTTGCTGCACAGTGTTTTTCACTGCATAGTTATATATTGATCAACCTCAGTATCTGATGAGTGCATTTTATCTGCAAGGACTGGATAGCAATAGCTACAAATTTCCAGTTTAAATGAGATTCTGATTTACAAGCTCTCGATTTCTAAATTGCTTTGATTTGATTCCAGTTCATCTGAGTACATTTCATTTACAATGTCCAATTTGTTTGCTTATTAAAAGAAGTCTGCTCTCCGCTGATGCTGTAAATTATACAGCGTAGTGTTTTTTTTACACTGACGCAAACCAAGTCATCTTTGTGAACTATTCATTAAAGAACTGCCTCAAAACATGTATTTGTTTTGGAACTGGCCTCGCTCAGGGTTGTGCCATATTTAATAAATTTGACATAAATGAAAATGACAGATAGAAGTGAGAGACAGAAGTACAAAAGCTGTGAAAACGTGTAGTGTTTTTGAGATGCACACACAACAAAGAGTCTTTGAATTCTGTTTAAATTCGATTCACTAAAAAAGAACTAGATCGTTAGATTTATAAGTCATTGAAAGTTATCTGGACTGTCCACACCTAACTTACGTTTCTAATTCACTATAAAAAACTGCCTCCCAAGAATAATTTGTTCATGCATCATTTTACATTGTAACATTGCACGATTTATTCAAAAGAACCAGTTATCATATGAGTTCATGAATTGTGTGTGCATTGTTTTTATAAAGATTTTTTTCTTGCTGCAGTCTATGAGGACGATGCAATATAATACAATCTTGTCATTATTTTGCTGTACACTGTCTTTTTATTGCATAACATTCAAAATTGACAGCAAACTCACAATCAATATTATGAATTGTATACCTTTACCAGCTCTATCATTTGCAAATACCACTAAAAAAGTCAAACTAGATCAAGAGCAATATTGAAAACAATAAAATAGGACAACGTTTCAGTCCTCATCAGACCAGAGATCTTCTTAGGTGCATATTCAATTGATTTTTTTTTTTTTTTTGCATGTCCCTCGTTTCTTATCGTTTAATCTCAACTGTTGCTGGACGAGTTGGTGCTGGTGCTCCAACGATAAACAACAATTGTCTTCTCCACCCAAATTTTCTGTTAAGAACTAGATAATAACACTCCTGCATCCATCTTGACAGCAGGCAGATTTGTTTCGCGTTTTGGGCTTTCCAGCGGACCCACAATTACTTGGGTTTCTTTTGCAGTCACAATCTGTTCAACCCTCAAGGTTCAATTGCAGGTCACATCTTTGTTGACAACTATAGGATGTAACAAGCAAAAGGCCCATGTAAACAAGATTGTGTGGGTGAAATAAAGCACAAGACTGCATTTCAGATTTGTTCTGTTAACATGCATCGTAATGTACCTAGTGGCTCTGAGGCTCACCACAAATCACCCAGAATTCGAGCTGAGCTATGTGGTTTACATTCTCAACACATTGACCCACATTCATCTCCTCTATGAAGCAAATGGAATCCTTGACTCAACTGGAAACATCTTAATTGATCAATTGCATATGGCATATACAATGCTTCAAGTTATCGTACTTCAGTTGGAGTACAGTTCTGTAATATTTATGTGACATGCCATGTTGAGAATGAAAAAGATTCTGTAACCTATGACGACAAAGATTAATTTGGCTAGCGCTGAATAGCTGACAACATAATTTGGCCTAGGCGGAACAAATATTGACTGCTCATGCTTTGTTATACTCAGTAATCCCAGTCTAGTCACTCTTTGTCTTGTGAGCCAGTCAAGCATTACAGAGACTGATACAGATCTTTAGTGATTATATTCTCTTGTTGACGTTTATTTACATTATGGTCATATAATGGAGAGTTTGTTACTGTAAAATGCACGTGAGATGGGCCGCGGTTTGAAATGGGGTTTGCCTCATAGCAATTTAGGTTAGTTATAGGATACTATATGCTGGTTAGTGTAAACATGTGCCATGTAGACATGTGTAGTAATGCCATATGCCTGTCTCGTGAGTAATAGACAGCAGGCATGTCTATTTTTGTCTCTTGTTGTCTTGCAGTCTTGGAAATGACCCATTCAGCAGATTTGTTGTTCCTCACTGCAGTCCACAGGTGATATGAACATCAGTCAAGTAGGAACTCTGGTGCGAATAAGATTTCTTGCCTAGAACACAAACAAATGAACCAATCTTAGCTGTATCTGATTGAGTTACAAATTGTGAATGTAGTGCACAATTTAAAGGGTTAGTTTACCCAAAAATGAAGATTCTGTCAGTAATTTTTTTTTCAAGACATACGTCTTACCCCATTTTAGAGATGACTATTACTATTAGTAACTATTCCACCGTTACTACATAAGCGTAAGGCTGATTTCATCAAATACGTTTAAGCTTGCGTATACAGTGCGTTCAGCATGGTGGAAGAGAGTAAATTATATTTTTGTTTTTATTTGCGCCAAAGGAGTAATCTCGTTGTATCGCAAAAGTGAGGTTGATCCACTGATGTCACATGGTCTGTTTTACTGTTATTTTTACCACGTTTCTGGATCTGGGATCATTTCAGTTGCATTGCTGGAGGGTCTGATGGCTCTCTAATATCATCAAAAATATCTTAATTTGTGTCCCGAAGATGAACAAAGGTCTTATGGGTTTGGAACGACATGAGGGTGAGTACTTAATGACAAAATGTTAATTTTTGTGTGAACTAACCCTGAAAGTGAAATGGACTACTTCTACACCATTTTTCAGTTCTTGTTGAGTATTGAGAGTTGGTTAACTCCAGTCCTCATTCATTATAATTGCCTTCAAAATTTCTCCTTTCACGTTTCACATGAGAAATAAATGCTTACAGATTTGGAACAACATGGGAGTAGTAAATGATAACGGAAGTTAGCAGAAATATCCCTTTAGCATGATTTGAGAGATCTTGAAATGGCAGTTTCCAAAAGCTCAAAAGCTTCCAAAAGTCACCCAGAGCTGAGAAAGAAACAACACAAAGGGGAAAAAGGACATGGAAATAATGTGTTTAATCCAGCCCTCTTGGATATAACATCTGGCTCTCATGACTGCACACGTTAGTATGATACTAGAAGTGTACACAGCTGACTCGGAGATGAAAAGCCTTAGAGTTTTCTCCTCCCATTTCGGCAAGGCAGGTCACCCTGAATTGAACCTTGGGAGTAGACTTAGTTAGCATAAAATCTAACACCAAAGAGGCCACTGCTGAAAGAAAACAGAAGGGCTTAATGCAATCCTTCACACTAAGGAGAGACGCCACTCCTTTTTCCATTAAATTGGACACAGTGCTGACAGGTGACAAGTCAGAGTGATTTCTAGGTTAATAGCCATTGGCACCTACACCAAAAAAACTAATCTGACATTAGTTTTGTTTACATAATAGCTATTAGGGTCGCAGAAGGTGCGTCCAGTTCCAAATATAAAGGCTCCCTCAACTCCCTACCCGTCAAATCCATCACAACTCATCAATTCCAAGTTAGTGAGCAAGAGGAAGCCTCTTCAGAGGGATTTCCACTCGCTCAGCCGAGTGTCCTGTTTGGGGGCATGACCTTTTGTCCAACTTTGTTCTCTGAGTAGAAAGGGATTGAACATACAATTACACGGCTCACTAGGGTTCCCCTTCACCCTTTCCAAAACTCGAAGAGGGGGATTCGTGGAATGAGGTAGCCCATGGGGAGAATTTCTAAGAAGTGTTTACCCTAAACGTGAGCTCTGCACAGTGCTGAAGGCGGGGAGAGAGCAAAAGAAAGGGAAGGAGGTTGGTCCTGCAGAGAAACATTGAGGTTGTTCCACCCATGAGGCCTCATGGTTCCAGGCGCAAATCTCCTCTTTCCAAAGACCCAGAGACAGACGGTGCCCTGGGCTTCTGCTGCTCCTCCTCCACCACCTCTCTGCTCTCGTGCCACCAGCCCCCAACTAATCTGGGGCAGGACTAGTAGATGGCTACACCTTAGGAGCAGAGCAGAATAGAAACCACCTATTTCTTATGTTTCTTGTCAATGCAGAACACCTGCTCAATGGTTTCGATAGTACAGCCCCCTTGGCAAGGGTTGGGAACAGAGAAGAGTCATTAAAATAACTGTACATCATTTAAAGGATATGATTTTTTTTCTCCTTCCCAACTCAGAGGCTTCAGCATGAATCACTATTTCGATTGCTCATATGGGTTAAAGATTGGATGAAAATGTAGCTTTTTTTCCACTGCTCGTACTACAAATATGTATTACACTCTTAAAAATAAAGGTGCTTCGTGAGGTTCCATAAAGAACCTTTAACGTCTGAAGAACCTTTCTGCTCTACAAAAGATCTTCAGATTATAAAAAGGTTAGAAAGATGTGATTCTTTAAAGAAACTTTGACTGAATGGTTCTTTGTGGAACCAAAAATGTCATAAATTTGAAGAACCTTTTAAGAACTTTTATTTTTAGGAATGTTAGCCTCAAATGTTGATGAAAGGTTGGCTGTTACTTTTGTGAGTGACTGAATTTGTGAACTAAAAGAACTAGAATATTGTGGAGACTTGGGCGTTTTCTTCAGAAATAAATCTCAGGCCAAATCTAAGGACTAGAATACCATGGAGACTTCAAAAAATGTCAAAATCCAGCTGAGCAGGAAGTATATGTTTTTCTTGGCAGCATCATTTTAAGATTTATAAAACTCTTCAACACCAAATGATATAAATGAGTAATTTAGATGGGTAGCAATGTGCCATCTTTGTCATCATTGTCTAAGCAATGGCATCATCATAAATCATACTGAACATCTTGAGTTTCACTGGAAGGAATATTGGTGTATGAATATTCATCAATGCATTGTGTATCAGGAGAAAGTCTACTATTAAAAAGCAGGAAAACACAAGGATCAGCATGGAAACTGCACCATTCATATGTTTACGCAAAACATCCTGTGTAATTACAGTAGACCTCTCATGAGAGTGATATGACACCTCTCCCAGTCTGTCTCCCGTGTTCACTCCCTCCCACCCGTCCCAGCCCCCCACAATTCCACACAGGAAACAAGCTGTAATCCTCATTACTGTTGTTTATTTACTGCTTTGTTAGGGGTTGCTGAGTTGTGCTCAGTCAACACAACCACTTTTTTGAACATCTGACAATTAAAATGGGAGCCTTCACACTAATAGTACACACACAAACACGCCTATGTGGAAAAACTGGTTTAATTTGAGTTAAAGGGGGTAATTATGAGATTCAGCAATAAAAAAAGATTGCATTAGTTCTATAGAGAAATCTAAATGTGTTAACAAGGCAACTTGGTGGCTGTGGGCCACTTTGTAAATCCCACAGTGCATCCAAAGAACTCTGGCATGTCATATTTCACATTTTGTTGGAGGAGAAGAGTTTGTATTTCATGTCTGTGTTCCATTAGACAATGTTTTGTATCGTTCAGCGCTAATCTTGACAAAACGTCCTCATCACTCCGTTTTTAAATTAATGAAATCCTCTCCATCAGTAATTTTGTGTGTCCTGATGACATGACATGAAAACTGTGGTAAATCCTAATGCTTTCCACATGCCTTGAGAAATTTGAGCAAGTCTGAACCATAAACAACTGTATGATGCACTGCACTGCTGGTTAGCATGCAGAGCCAGCCATTGCTAACAGATTAGCCTTTAGCATGCAGTTTTTCTCTTTTCAAAAAACATTCTGAATGTTTTTTCTATATTTTTAGCAACAAATCAATTACAAGCATTTAATTATATTATAACAGATAGTTCACCAGTGTCTTGATTCATTTTAAAAAAGTCCCTTAAAACCAATAAATTGACATATCTTTCCTTTTCTGCTGCCATTTACATCACAGCTTAGTCACCAGTGAAGTGTGGGCTATAAACACCTTCCATTGAGATAAACTGAAGTAATTATACGGAATTGAACGGAATTATAGAACTTGATTTTGCACGCTCAATAAGCCAATTAGCAATTAAATGATTTTTTAGACCAGTTTTTTTCTTTATGGTGTTTGACAGCTTCTACACTATATGTAGAATGTACATAAGCTTTTGTTTGCATGGGAAAACTTTTTATGAACATATTTCAAATTCTCCTTTATTGTTCAACAAAGGAAAAAGTATTTCATATTAATTCAAACCTGAACTCAGTACTTTTTATAGATATTCACACATGATGTTGACACAATTTTTTGTACGTTTTGCAAAACATACACTATGAAACAGTGACTGTATCTAAAAGAGGAAAACATGTTTGCGAATGGGCAGCTTTAGAATTGTAAATAATCTTAAAAAATTCTTTAGAACTGTAAATGTGTTAAATATGTTACTATAATACACATAATACACTATAATTCATAATATACATTTCACTCCTTCAACCCTACCCTAAACCTTAACACTGCTCTATAATTAAAAAAACAACAACTCAATACGTTTACAGTAGCAATAATTTAACTGATCTTTAAATACAGCAATGGGACTTCCATGTTCAAGGCCCAGAAAGGTAGTAAGGACACCGTAAAAATGTGACATCAGTGGTTAAACCCTTAATTTTATGAAGCTACAAGAATAGATTTTGTGTGCATCGAAGACTGTGAGAGAAGAAATTGTTGAATGAAGGTATTGTTTTTGTTTTATTTGCGCACAAAATGGAATTACAGTTGAACCTAGATGTCACACTGACTATTTACCCCCTTACTACCTTTCCAGGCCTTTAATGTATCAGTTCCTTTGCTGTCTATGCAGGGTCAAAGCTCCTGGTTTTCATCCAAAATATCTTTATCTGTTCTCCAAAGACCAACGAAGATCTTACAGGTTTGGAACGACATGATGGTAAGTAATTAATGACAGAATTTAAAGAATCTCTTTAAATACAAGTTGAATATGGTGCCAGAAAGGAAAACTTTATCCATTCCAAGTCTACTTAATTTCAAGTCTAAGGAAGGCCAACTATAGGTCACTGGCTTCAATTTCACCGACTGTGAGTGATGTTTACCTGAAGGTGTAGTGTGATTAGGAGAGGCACGTGTCTGTGATGGTCTCACACTGAAAGCATGCAGTGATGTGGTAATCAACGGGTGCGTCCCTCACTGCATGTGATACTTTGTTATGACTGTCGGTAAAAAGATCAATTGTATAAAAGTTGTTGTTTTTTTTACTGTGAGGAAATAAAAACAGTGTACTGCACTAGGTTAGTGATTCTAAAGTTCAACAGTCTCTGTTTTGACATATTCAGTAGGTTCTGCTGTATTTCATTCAAGATTGACTAGTTGAACTAGTAGAGCCACAGGTTCAAATCTTCCAGTCTCTGCTGGGAGAAATTGACATGCCTCGACATGCCTCGCTATCAGCTCTGTGTAAAGTTTTCCTTTCTCTCTGGTACTTGTCCAGCCTGTGTTTCCCTTTTCGCAGAACGGCATGAATTTTGAAAGACCCAAACATGAATGGTCCCACCTGTCTATCTCTTGTACCGTGATCCACCGTTCGTGCCCGTCAACTTTCCACCTTCCCCTCCTCCAAACACACGGGGGGAGAGTGAAGAGGGAAACACTCACCTTTGTGCCCGCTGGGGCTGTTGTCTGTCTCTATAGCAACCAGGTGGGGCCATCAGCTTCCAGGTAGGACAGACACCTGCTGCATTATTCATCTCTGCGATGCGTAGCTGGCTGTAATCTGACTACACGGTAACAACTATCCCTCGACGCCGGACTGTGAAGTTACTATTCCACGTTGTCTTTGAAACCACAAACTTTATTCTCTAAGTTTTCAGGAGGTTGCTAAATTGACTTTGTAATACATTAGCACATATGGAACTAATTTTGGGGGGAGGGGGGGTACTTGCCGGACCAGCTGTTTACTATATTTTCCTTCTTTTTGGAAACATGTCAGGACAAAAATATTTGGAAATTAACAAGTAGAAAACAAAACAATGCATTTATGACAGCTGTTGGCCATCTACAACAAGACACAATGAACTTTGTGTCTGTGTATGTTTGTTTAGTCGACTTGGTGACTAGTTGGATTCATTTTTTCCATGTGGACCAAGCAATGATTCAGAAAGGTTAACTGACCTAAATGTGAGCTTTTGAGTAGATCTGATGAGTTCCTAGAAACCTTGTATGTGACCCTCTGCAGTTGGCCTTGTCAATAGAGAGGCTATGTTGACTTATGGACGTGACCACCTGCAAGATACTTGTGATAACTGGTTCAGGCTGTATATATACCTGATGAAATTGCATAAAAAACATGTGAGTCATTTTCATACTGTTGCCTAACACAAAAAGTGTCTGTTGACAAGATGTACAAAAGGAGGAGACGTTCAAACAGGAAGCAAATTAGTATCGTCGGGAGCCAGCACTGTTGACCTAAAACTTGTCTCTTATGCAAATCATGCAGACAAAGAGAGCAGGAAGTGAAAGTTCATGCCAGCTTCTTCTAATCAGAAATGTCAGCTATGTGAGAAACAATGCCGTTTGAGCGCCATCTAGTGGTAAGAAATATATTACAATATATTCGAATTAAAAATATTGAGTTCAGCAACTGAAAAATACATGAAAAAAGAAAAATGTATATTAAAATACCAAACCAAAATTATATGCTTAACATTTACAAATATTTTATATTAATTTAATATTTTATTTTAAAGTTTTTGACAGTTTTTCTATCTATCTATCTATCTATCTATCTATCTATCTATCTATCTATCTATCTATCTATCTATCTGTATTTCTCTGTCTGCTGTCTATCTGTCAATCTACATAAATTTTTCCCTACAATAAGTAATCTTTTCCTAATCTTTATATAAAACAACTCATCAGTCTGCAGTCTTGAAATTGGATATGTCACTTAATACGATCCCCACCAGCGCGGATGAAATTATGCTCATAATCCTGCATTGTCAATTAAGGTCTGCAGAGCTCTATGGGTAATGTTAGTGTATGGAAATCCAGCTTAAGACGATGGATTGAGTTTCAGCACATTCCTGAGAAGGGAGATCATGTGCAAACCCTCGGCTGCCTCACTGACTTGTTTTCACATATCAAATATTCTAACTTACTTAGACTCGGTCCTATATTCCTGTATTATACACTCAAGCTCATATGCATTCTGATATTTATTTATGAAAGACAGCTATGACTGGTCAGAGCAAATAGACATGAAATAAGAAAATAAAACCTGTTTCAAATAACAAACCCATGATTTCATAGTGTTTTTTTTTTTTTTTTTTTTTTTACAGTTGTTTATGCTACAAAATAGTGCTAAAAAGCCGATAGAGTTTGGTGTCAGCTGCATGCTGTGTATATGTATATCAGGGTTTTGTGGAAAGCTCTGGTCACCACAACAGGCTCATGAGTTGTAGGGAATTAGAATGGGCGCCTGAGCCATCTGCACCCATAAAGCTCATTTGTGTCTGCTTACGAGGAGAAATTATGCCTTATCTGTTCTTAAAGCAATGGAAACACTTTGAGTATTGTTTCCTGGAAGGCAAGCACTTCGGTTTAAGGGGAGCCTTCATTGTTAAGAGCACAATGACAGCTGTTGTGAAGTTCAGAGAATTCGTCATAGGTAAGAGTGTGTTTACGTCTCGTGTTTACATACGCCATAGACTCACCGGATGGTACTTGAGATGTTATTGTTGTGAGTTTATTGTATGTCAGGGATTCAATTAGCAAATGTACTCATCTGTGGCATTTAATCAAAAGTGTTGGAGGAATTAGTAGATGTTTTCATTTTAGCCTGTAAACAAATCAGTGTTTGTCCTGGCTTTTTTTAAATCCCCTTGTGCATTTTTTGGATTGATTTTTATGAATTATGATATTGTCATTTTAGAAAGCATGCACAAAGCCTCATAAATAATAGAAAATCAGTAGATCACTACTCTTATGTGACACTAGACAATCTGAACCCTATATGTGACATAAGGTTAACTTTTTCTTCTTTGGATGAACAGACACACTAGCTCTATTCACATCAGCTTTGGTGTTCTTGACTTGACATGGATTACTTTACTTTTCATCCTCTTATAATGAGATGAGGAGCTGGGTGTTTGTTAACAGGGTTGACATGCCCTTGTAATAGTGACGTCTTCAGCCAATGTATCAAATAAAATAGGTGAATGATAAATAATGAATACACAAAGAAAAAATAACAAATTTTACACACACATACACACAGAAAAAAAGATAATTCTGCATACATTATAAGCTGTGTTTGTGTGTGCATGCATGCCTTTGCGTATGTGTGTGCGTGGACTGAAATTAAAACTAAAACCATTGAAAAAAATAACTTGAAATAAAATAAACGTTAGAAAAAAAAAAAAATATATATATATATATATGAATATATATATAAACTATATAGACATACATATTTTTAAAAAAGAAAAGAAAAGTAAAACCATTGAAAAAAATAATTATTTTAAATAAAATAAATGTGTGAGTGGATGAATAGAAAAAACTATATAAACATACATACATATTTTTAAAAACAAAATACAAAGATGACAAAACATAGCTAAGTTTATAAAACTTTAGAATTAAAATTATTTAAATTTATTCAATGATTTTAAAATATATCATATATATATATCACATATACACAGTGTTATATACATACATTTATTTATTATTTATTTATATGTATGTATATATACTGTTTACAATAATAGTAAAAGCTTTAGTAGTTAAGCTAAAATAGTGTAATATGGAGATATTAGTAAATATGGTATAGTTAAGGAGGTATGGAGCGTTACTATGAACAAATGCAACTCCAACCATAACCACAAGAGGACAGTATTCTACTTATCAGATGTTCACACAGCATTACTGTAACACAGAAAGGTTCCTCTCAGTGTAATTGATTTGAAAGGTCTGCAAGGTGCGCATCTGTTTCAGATTTCATTTGATTGATTATTTTATTTCTGTGTGCATTTAAAGAGAAACTCATTTAATTCATGTCCTCATTTAAAATAATCCCTTGGTTATAGAGTGCTAATCTCTATGCGTTTGACTATTTCGATGGTTCACTTACCTTTAGCCAATCAATACCGGCATGTTTGGAATAAGCTCACCGTGAGGTCAATTTTGTTATGATTTGCAAACCGTCAGAATTTCCTTTTTTTAACTTCACCACAGTAAGTGAGGCATAGTGTGTGGGCCTACCTGTTTTCTTATTGTAGCTTAAGTCTTCAAAGTCCAGGAGAAACATCACAAAGTTTGCATGTTTTCAAAACCTTTTTGGGGCACACTGTCCCAAAGTAGATTTGCCTTCAATAACCATTTATTAAATCTCTGCCCCATTAAAGTCACAAGCTTCCAAGAGCTGGCAGCATTAATCCTGATTACAGGCTGTCAAGCGGAGGAAACGGGGTCTATGTGTCAAGCGTGTCATCGAGAGATGTTTTATCCTCATCTGCATCTTTCTATCTTCAGTTAAGGGCGGGAGAACCCAAAGAGAGAACATCGGGAGATGAGTTTGAGCGCTGATAGTGCAGGGACCGCTTTAGAGACAGAGCTAGAAAAGGGTCTTAGAGGGTCCGACATGGTCATGAGTCTTTAAGGTGCAGGGTGAACCGGACACATGGAGCGGGGCAGTAGAAGAGCCAGTGGCTCCATCAAACGGGGCTCCATCAAGCGCTCAGCATCAGGCTCTCAGAAGGTAAGAGTGGGCACTACTTTGGGGAGGTTTGGGGATGTTACCTTGAATCTGATTCAGTGACTGAGATTGAGATTGAAAATATGTTCTTCTTTATGAGTGAAGTTATGAGGTGTTATGAAGTGTGACATGATACTGAACCAGGTATTCACAGCTGGGTTATTTTAGTTAATCTCAAACTAAAGTCATTAAATATATACACATATATATTATTTAGTGGAATAAAATAAAATATTAAAAAAAAACTTTACTTAAAAGAATACTTAATTTCAACTAGTTTCAATTACTTGTGGTTTATAAACAAACCACTGCTAAGATTTAATAAAAATAAAATGTAATATGTATATAGACATATAAAAAAAATAATAAAAAAAGAACAAATTAAATATTACAATAAAAACCTAAATAAATATTTTGCAATAAAATCTAACTTGAATTAGTGTTACTAAAATGACATGGATTCACAGGTTTCAGTTAAAGGGTTTTTATCCAATCAGCTTTAAGACTACAGATTAAGATCTGACCAATCAACTTCGGCTACATATTCTTTCCTTAATGCGCTTCTAAAGCAAAATCAATGCTTGTTATTATTTGTTTACATATTGCTGTGCTTTTTAAATTGAGCTTCAGCATTGCAAAATATATTATATTCTAAATTATTATACAACTATTTGGCATTTTCATACAGGGTTAACCTTATAGTAGTACACAACACTGATTACTGTCAGACTTTCTCAATTCTTTTACACTTGAATTAAGATTATATTGTAATTTTAAAACAAAGCCAGTACAAAATCAGATTTTAGCACCTCTTTTTACTTTATAGATCATTCTAAGGTTAAATTTAGATTTAAGTTATAGTTTAATAGCGATGATGCTGTTTTTAATATCTAATTATTGCATGTCAGGAAACACCGTCATCTAACAATACCTTGGAAAATAACAGTTAATCTTAAAAAATAAAGCACATAAACCTAAACTGGAAATAAGACTGTTATCTAATAAGCATTTATTATATTCAGTGTCTTGTAAGCTCCTGAAACACTGGTGTTTCACATTTTAGAGCAGCCAGTATGTGTGTCTGTTTGCTTGTGTTTGTTTGTGTGTGTAAATATTCATATGTAACCCCCTTTGTTAGAATAATTGTCTTTTTTTCTCAGTAACTGTAACAGATTAGTTACATTTATTTAGTATTTAAATTATGTAACAACATTACACATAACTAGTTACTACCGCACACTAATTATATTTTAGAAATAATCTAACAATAATATAGCTCACATTGCATTTTCCTCTCATATATTTACACCTTTGTTAAAGGTTTTGGAATGGGATAATGTGAACATTTTATTTTTTATGTGTTATATAAAACAGATTTACATCTTTGATTTTAATCTCTTACTAATCCAACTCCTAATCGTGAGAGAAAGCGAAAAGGCAGTTTCAGCACAAGCAATGCAACTTTCTCGGGCAGCAGCAGAAAGAACAGCACCTCTTTGGTTTGATGCTCCTCCACTGCCTCTAATCTCTGAACACCAGCTGCTGGGCAAGATTAAACACTTTACCTCCCTACTTTCACATCAAATATATCTTTACACTGGTAGTCTCTCACCTGTGCCGAGTGTCACACTTTCTGATGTCATACATGTAGAAATTCCAAGTAAGCAAGTTTACTCAATATCTTCCAGTAGTGGGTGAAGATGTCAGAACACATAAACCCAGTTCCTGAAGATTTACAAACATTAGAAATGAGTGAGTAGTGAATAAATGTCATGATAAGTAATACCTTTATCATTTACTGTACAGTAAAAAGGCGTTTTCCTTGAAAAAGATAAAAAGCAAATGCAAATAGATGAGTTGTGTAAACAAAATTTGAAGGGATGTATGTCCAGTCTGAGTAAATGAGGAAAGAAGGATATGATTGTTACTAAAACACTACCTTGCATCCTCCAAAATTAACAGTCATTTCTCTTTCGGTCTCTTCCCCCTTCCCCCTCTCTCAAAAACAGACAAAACACTCTCTCACACAAACATGGTTGTCTAAAAAATGTGTCTCATGACTAAAAAATCTCAAGACTAATCAGTGACATGTTGGTCTCATGTGATGATGGCTAACTGGATTTTCAAACCCGCAGAGACAATGAGTCTTTTTAGAGGCAGAGTAAGAAAGGAAAAGGGCACTATTTTAAAAGGTTAAGCATGTTAAACTTATCCAGAAATCCACATGCCTATTGTCTTCAGACCTGGTATAACCTCAAAAAAACTTAAAACTAACACAATATCTTTGCAAGTAAGATATTCCCCCTCTCATGCTAGAAGTTTATTATATAGATAGATAGATAGATAGATAGATAGATAGATAGATAGATAGATAGATAGATAGATAGACAATTAAATAGATAGATAGATAGACAATTAAATAGATAGATAGACAAATTGATAGACATAGATAATTACATGGACAATTTGATAGATAGATAGATAGATAGATAGATAGATAGATAGATAGATAGATAGATAAGAATATTGATAGACAGACAGACAGACAGACAGACAGACAGACAGACAGATAGATAGATAGATAGATAGATAGATAGATAGATAGATAGATAGATAGATATTAGGTGTTTTTAAAAGGCTGTGAGTTGAACTGTGAGCACAAATCAAATCTCACACTCTTCATTAGTTCTAAGGAATGGGTCACCGGACTCTTGCCCTCTCATGTGATCTTCAGTGTCTGGCTTTGGAGAGGCTCATATAATTCATGGAGAGTGTAAACACACAGTGCCATATCTAAATGTCAGAAAGTATATATTTACTGCATTCACTGCTTTTTGTGGGTTTTGCATTTACTTGTACAAAAAGTATGGAAAGATTTGTATAAACATTTAATCTGATTTCCTTCCTTCAGCTCCCACAAATCGCTGCTGCAATCCTATTTATGAACAAATGCCTTTTTTAGGTTAAGCAACAATGTGTGAGATGTCTGACTATGTGAAAAGGCTCAATAGTGTTGATTGTTGCCAGGTTTGCTATAGGCCTTGTTAATTTTAAGCAAGAAAATCTGATTTTTCCTCCTGGAGAGCTTTTTCGCATTTTTCGAACAAAGCTGATGAGCTCTCAGCGGATTTGAGTCTTAATTGCTGTGGATAATGAGTTTAAACTAGCCGAAATAAGTGCGTCACACTGGCTGAACTACTGCAGTGGCAAGAGCCCTTTGTCTTTGAGAGCTTTAATTACCAGTTGTCTGCGTGCGTTTTGACGAGAAACACAGAACTGGTTGAGGAAAGAACCCCTTAAAAAACACTTTAAACCAATGATCTTACCACTCATCATGGACATTTTGGGGTGGAATCTCCCCATGTTTTCAATGCTTGACCAAGCAGCCCAGCTGATTAATAGATTATAAACCAGCCCAATGTGGTTGTATAGTTTCCATGAATAATGCTAAATTGGTCAGTCCTAAATTTTAGTCCGTCAGAACCATTTTCTCCAAACAACATGGTTGGTGAAAATAGAGATTAACAACAATTAGTATTGGATGACCTTGCCCCCAACTGGAGTCCTGTCATGTCTTAACTAGGCCTCTTTTCAAAAGAATGTCTGTGCCCAATTCTCTCAATTATGCAAATTGGGCTTGAAATCAAAGTGGTCGGTGGAGGGTGACACTTTCAGATGAAAAGCTTCGGTGAGTTCCCATTCCTGTCTGTTTCTGATGCAAACCTGAATGCCTACATCAACTTACGGGAAGCGTTTGATTTAGAAATGCCGTCTCCCAAGATTTTCTGAGTTTAAGAGTTTTGTTTCATGGGGGTTGTGAAGCTATCAAAGTAGATTTGTTGTGCGTTGCTCCATCGAGGGATGAAAATACCCTGTGGGCAAGGAGAGAGAGGTCATGGGACTCCCAAAAGGATTACCTTGAACTGGAGTCATGGGATGTGCCCCGAACAAAGAGCCTGCTCACATGCTCATCATATGAATAGCCCCTCATAAAGTGATGAAGTTTCATGTCCTGTGGGATTCATTGGGAGCCGGCACTCTGGGAAAGAGCACCCCTCGAGAGCAGAGCTCCAGGAGGGATCGGTGATGCTGAGAGTTTCTCTGGTATCTTCTTGATGTTGATTAGAGGCTCTACAGGTAGGACCCCTGCTAGCTAACACTGGGTGAACCGAAGGAACCTACTGTAGGGATCTGTGGTGTAAAAATGATGGGATAGAAATTATCAAAATTACAAAATTGCAGTATTGAGAATAATTTACCAACTTCTTTCTTGTTTCTCTTGATGCAACAATATTTTCCAGTTTCCAGTAAAACATTATCTTTGTTAAACAATGTATGATTTTTTTTACCAAATGTTATGGATTTATTCATTGATTTGTACTTAGTTTTGTAGGTTTCTTATGTTTTCTGTCTTTCTTCTCTTTAATGTTCTGTGACTGATTTTTCGAGGGAGATTTGCCTCAAGAGCTTTCGTCTTAATTAGGGCTGAACCAATAACAAAAGCCCAGACAGATATTGCTTTGAACCAAAGGTTATTTTCGTCCAGTGCTGGAGCACAAACCTGGAACAACATAATCTTTTTCGAAAGCTAAAAATGTTGGTGGGTTTCCATGGCACGTTCTTCGAACATACAAAAAGAGACAACTGGTCTGGCGCAGAGTTTGCACTATAATTTGCTATGCACTAATAATTTCAGGCAAAACAGGCTACAGCCTGGATATGGTCAATTCCTTTCTGGATGCTCTTGCATTCAACTCCTCACATCTTGAAGCAACAGTTAGTTGCTTTGCAGTTTTAGTAGCTGAATATTTTCTGTGTGCTAGTATATTCCTTAAAGCACACGTACCAATGGTAATGGTGAACAAATGCGTTTCACTAGAGGTCTCCGTACTTAATCAGGCATTTGCAAACTACATATTTTCTCTTCCATGTGTTCTATATATCTACTGCTTGTGCATACTGTACCACTCATACTTTAGTAAGGATTATCAGCGCAAAGAGGATTTGCTCTGTTCACTCTGGGCAAACTCAAGGGACTAAAAGTAGTTCTCGCTGTAATTGATGTTATACATACAGTATATGAATACGGTCGTATGGCACATTGAATATATGTGTAATTTTGGAAGTTTGTGCTTGTATAATCAAATTGCTATTTATTCTATTTGAATTCATTTTCATAGTTAACTTAACGACTTTCCCTTTCTGCTTCTTTAGACTGGAAACGTATTGATTTTAGTTTAGCTTTTACGATTTCATGGCTTATTTACTGTCTTTTCTGGTTGTTTCCTAGGTCCAGAAAGCTTGGATTGAGAAAACCTTTCACAAAAGAGAATGTATCCACATATTTCCAGCCAAGGACCCAATGCGGTGAGCTTTCCTATTTTTAACAATTTCAAAAGAACACGCAACTACATATAATGACACCATTGTGCGAGACAAATTACCTCGATGGCTCATTCTGTTTGGAGCCTTTTTAGACTCTTATGTGATGAGGGGTGATGTGTGACATCATAAGCCCTTTTGCAGATCACTGTGGGGGCATGTTGCAAGGCTGGATGTGAGGGGAACAGTCTAGTTCAGTCCACCACACTCCTGTGGGTGGAGGGAAGCCAGGGTGTGCACTGATGCATGTAACCATTGAACACTGACTGCAGTTTAGACACAGCCCTTATAGGTTGTCTACATGCACGGAAAAAACAGGCAGTACCCTCAAAACAAATAACTGTCATGAAATGTTAGCTAATTGAGTTACATAAGCAACATCCTGTTGTGTGCAATAAAACAAACCTCCAGAATTACGTCTGCTGTGATTTTCCTTAGGTGTGCCTGTGGTTATCTAGTGGCTCAGCACACGGCCATTGCAGCAGGCGCCGGCACCAACAAGCCATCCGAAGAGAACCAGCTTGTGCATGTGGAACCTCCTCAGGAGAAATGGTTGGTGGTCAAACATACCCAGATCGCCCCGACAGACGCCTTTGGCACAATTGAATTTCAAGGAGGCGGATTCATCAACAAAGCCATGGTATTTTAAACATCATGGGGTGAATTTATGAATGTTTTATATTATTAAGCAAATCACAACAATTTTAATTCCCGTCTTGAGATTTGTAGTGTGAATAGTCCAATAATTGTAAGTAAACTATGCTGGCCTAGTTCACGTAGTGAGAAAATAAACATATTTCATTCAAGAAAGGCAGTTAAATCTGACATTAAGCTTATAATTCAATATCTCTTACAGTATATTCGGGTGTCATATGATACTAAGCCGGACAGCTTGCTGCATCTCATGGTGAAGGAATGGCAACTGGAATTGCCCACTCTGCTTATATCAGTTCACGGTGGCCTCCAGAACTTTGACCT
Organism: Enteromius anoplus; assembly: GCA_032359395.1. Lineage (NCBI taxonomy): Eukaryota > Metazoa > Chordata > Actinopteri > Cypriniformes > Cyprinidae > Enteromius > Enteromius anoplus. The sequence goes on along the minus strand of JAUMHG010000079.1, from coordinate 10,104,843 downwards.
GCAGCCCAAACTTAAGCAAGTTTTTGGGAAAGGCCTAATCAAGGCTGCTGTGACCACCGGAGCATGGATCTTCACTGGTGGAGTCAGCACTGGTAGGTATTTCAATAGGGATGGGAAACTCCGGTTCTGGAGGCCCACTGTCGTGCAAATTTTACCTCCATCTCCAGTCAAACATACCTCAAAAAAAAATTTGAAGAAAAGGTGCGTTTAATTGGGGATAGAGGTCAATTCTGCAAGACAGTGGTCCTGCAGGACCAGAGGTCAAGACCAGGGGTCAACAAGTATGATTCCAATCCAACATTTGGATACATATTCAGTTTGGCTTGGTTTCAGATATAGTTAAGGTTTTCTAATCTGTTTTATATTACTTTCATAATTTAGGAGTGATCCGGCATGTTGGAGATGCTTTGAAGGATCACTCTTCTAAATCCAGAGGGAAGGTGTGTGCTATAGGCATCGCTCCATGGGGAATCCTGGAGAGCAAAGAGGATCTACTTGGAAAAGATGTAAGCACGAACTATCGGTGTATAATCCATGACAGTGCTCGTAAAAGGTGTTAAGCTACATCATCTTACAGTAGAAGCTTCATACTTGTCCACTTATGTTCCTCTTCAGGTGAACAAACCATACCAAGCCATCTCCAATCCTCTGAGCAAACTTGCCGTCCTCAACAATAGCCATTCGCACTTCATACTATCTGATAATGGTACATGCGGGAAATACGGGGCGGAGGTCAAACTACGCAGGCAGTTGGAGAAACACATCTCCCTCCAGAAGATTAACACGCGTAAGTGCGGTAGCATCAGCAAATCTTATCTGATTTAGGTCTAATGTACCTCTGATCCTAAGAGAGCATATTTGAAAGCATGCTAAGGGTTTGAATGACGCGAGATATACCCTGATTATCCGTAATGGAGTTCATGGGGTCAGGGACCAGTTGGCCATTGTAGATTCGATCAAGTCTTTGCTGTCTGTGACCTGTGGGTTTCCCTTTGTCATCCTATGCCTGGACCTAGTGATAAGGCAGGGACAGCAAAGGGAGGCTCAGCTGTCACCACTCACATCGTCATCTGGGATCAGACCTGGGAGAGTCAATTTAAAATGATTGTACTCCCCACTACTCTGACTTTTAAATACCTCTCATTTTGTTAATCATAAAAGAGCTTTTTGATTTTTAATGTGCATGCATTTCGAGTAATTGAAATAAGATTTATGGTGCAAACATTCAGGCTAATGTTTTGTAATAGTATTATATTGATATGTGCACAATCCCTTAATTAAAAATTTCTAAACGTTTAAGTAAGTGAATTGCTTTTTTCTATGTATGCATTTTAGGACTGGGCCAGGGTGTACCGGTAGTCTGTCTGATTGTGGAGGGGGGTCCCAATGTGATCTCAATTGTCCTGGAAAGCCTGCGCGAGGAACCACCTGTGCCTGTAGTGGTTTGTGATGGCAGTGGTCGAGCCTCTGACATAATTTCTTTCGCCCACAAATATTCTGAGGTTGAAGGGTAAGTACTACTAATTATTATTACACAGATCTCTTGATTCTAATTTATCTATTAAAACATTCTGTGCCTTAAATATGGAAACACCTGTATACTTGAGAAGTAATTACACAACATTAGTTGAACCCTTTGCTTCACCCGAAGGGGTCCAGATCCCTTTATAGGGGTTTATGTATAGCAATGACTGGTTAGATGCACATTGTCCTTCAATTTTCTTGTACTGACCTATCTTTAATAGAATGACTGGGAATCAGTTGTCAGAACCATTCATTATCACAAATTAATTGTATTTTTTAGTTTGGTAAATGAGGACGCAAAAGAGCAACTGCTGGTCACGATCCAGAAAACCTTCAACTACAACAAAATGCAGTCAGGGCAAATTCTGCTCATGGTCATTGAATGCATGAAAAAGAGGGAGTTGGTAAGTGTCTACAGTGATGTAAGTCATGTAACAATAGCAGACTAACATCCATCAACACAATCTCACTCTCATTTTCTTTCCTGAGAAAGAAAACTGCTTGTACCAGCCTAAGATAGCCTTAGTGGGTCTCTCTGGTTAGGTCATCTCGTTTTTGGCTTTGAATATTTGGAGACCAGCTTAAGACCAATTTGGCCAGACTGGAAGACCAGCTAGACCAGACCAAACCAGCGAAGACCAGCAACTCACTTAAGGCTGGTTTTAGATTGAACAAATATAGATTTAAAACAACATCATAATATACATGAAAAACAAGTAAGAATAAAAGGTTTTATGAATACTTTTTATTCAATCTTTCATAAATAAACATTTTCATTCATTATTCATTTTGTCATGTGTCTTTATTCATGTTTCTCTCTCATATATCCATCTGCATTTGCTCCCTATTTGTATTAACTGGTACAAAACATATCAGAAGTGACTGTCTCTTTTGCTTCACATATAAGATGGTTGTGATTAGCAAGTGCTTTCAGACTTTATATGTTAGAAGAGACTTCATAATCACTACATACTTGCCTATAGACTATATATCACCCATAGGATGACCCAGTGAACTCTGGGAGCTTGGTTAATGGTAATATTTGTGCCGGTGCAGCTTTAACTGAAGCTAAGTGATGTGTTAAGTATTTAGTAATACTGCCTCAGGACAGGAGATAATCTTTAGCTCTATACATCTGGACTAGGATCAGTGTAGTGCCACCTGTTCTTGCTGACCCACTGCGTTCATTCACCCTTTTCCTGAACATGAGCAGATGCTGGGGAGGAACGGTGGATCCATTTCTCTCTAATCCACACTGAACATCTCCTCCACTTATTTCAGTGAAATCATATCTCGTTGTCTGGCATTAGATAGGGTAATGGCCTTCCACAACAGTGTTTTTACATTAAATGCAAATGCTAATACATGTTAAGAGCTCAAATGTCCACATACAGTGTACACAAGCATTTCTGTTGATTTTAGGTATGCAAATGTACAACTTTCAAGCCTACTATAAACATGAATTTATAGCTTAACAGATGAAAGCAAGCATGCTAGTGTTTCCCTAAGCCATCTGGGTCTAAATGGTTTTCTTAAACCAAGACATTAAACATGAAATATACTAGCATTCATTCTCAAAATATTATGAAGAGCCCCTACCATTGCAGCCATGAGGTACTAATCTAAATGCCCAGACTTTACTATAAGTCTCTCATTAGCAATGCATGCTAACTCGAGAACGTCTTGGAACAGGGCCATCCATGCCTACGTGATTGCAATTAAGATTAGCGTACATGTGATTGCAACTTTGAGTTAATTGCATTTTATACTAGACATCTTAAACAAGGAATGCAGTATTACTTGATTTAAGAGGTAAATAAGCTAGCTATACAGAGTGTGCTAATGCTAATAAAATTAAGCAAAACACATTTTCCATTCATTTCTAACACAGTAATTAATTCCTCATTTTCGATCAAAATAAATGGATGACTATTAAAGTTTTGCTGCCCCGTCTAATTTGGTATGTGTAGATAACAGTGTTTCGAATGGGCGCTGAGGGACAAGATGACATTGAAATGGCTATCCTCACTGCGTTACTGAAAGGTATTGTGAATACACAGACCTTCTGAAACATCACAGATTTGGTTCATGGTTATAAATGAACTATAATGTTTGTTTGTTGTAATTCAGGAACCAATGCATCAGCTCCAGATCAGCTGAGCTTGGCTCTGGCTTGGAATAGAGTGGATATAGCACGCAACCAAATCTTTGTGTATGGACACAATCTACCGGTATGTGAAACAGTCGATATCCAAGAAAAATATTTATTTCATAGAGAATTTTTAAAGTTAAATTGCTTGTTTTCATAGCCTGTGAGCGCCCTCGCTGCCATTTCCACCAGCGCAGCTCCGTCTCAGGAAAAGCAGAAAGGAGCAACTCAACGTAACAAAGGAAAGGCTAGAGGAAAAAAGGGCAAAGGCAAAGCCAAACCAGAAAAACCAGAGGAAACTGACCCCAGAAAGTTAGAACTACTGAACTGGGTAAGAGAGTGTAACTCCTTTGCTTAGATTTCCCCCTAATATCTCATATAATGTGTCTATGGCAATTTACAATAAATTTATATATGAAGTCTGACTGGTATTAATTAAAGTGCACAATAAAATAAAACATAAATAAAGTTGTTTAAAAGTTTCTTCACAGTGATGCCAAAGAAAAAACATTTTTTGATTCCACAAAGAACCATTCAGTCAAAGGTTTTTTAAAGATCAAGGGGTTCTTCAGATTTTAACGGTTGTTTTAGGGAACCATTTAGACAGAATGTTTCTTCTATAACATTGTGAAGTACCTTTATTTTTAGTTTAGTTCCTAAAAACTTCAGTAAAAAATTATCAAACCAGATTTAACCAGTAACTCCATAGTTCTTGAGTCACTGATGCTAAAAAGTACCAGCTCATGAGAGTCATTTGGTTGTAAATCAGACTTTAGTATTTATGTTGTAGGTTTTTGATTCCCTGAAAAGATGTGTCTCAAGAATAATTTGTCATTGAATCCAATTATACCATCCTTGCAGTTTGCTTATCATTATTTTGTGGCATACTATCTGTAGTAAACACACATTAGGTGAGACATATGAAAGATAGTCCACTTTTTCCTAAATTAACAACTGGATAATCTAGCTAATTAATGTAACATAAATATATTTAAAGGTGCCATAGAATGGAAAACGTAGAGGTTATTTCCGTAACCCCTGTTCCCTGACACATGGAACGAGTACTGCGTCTGCTAAGACGCATGGGGAAAACTCCTTTTTCCCCCCAACTGAAGCCTATTATAAAAAGGGGCTAGGGGACACTTATTTTAACCAATTATGGAAGGACCTGCCGACAACAGGCCAATACCGTCAACCACACCCCTTCGGAATGAATTGTTAAGCAAATGGCTATGACAGGCGCCAAAGCGGTGTGAAGGCGCAAACCTTGTCTATATAAGACGAGGAATCGCCCGCCAACTTCAGGTTAGTTCGACTGAAGCGAAGGTCTCTCATAGCACGGCTCAGAACGCAGTACTCGTTCCTATCTCAGGGAACAGGGGTTACGGAAGTAACCTCTACGTTCCCTTTCAACATTTCACTCGTACTGCATCTGCTAAAACGCATGGGGAACACAGTACAATCCCACCGTGCAATAAGGTCTGGGAAACTTGAAGCCTGAGAGCGGACCTAGGGGAAACCCGAGGTCTCACACGTCACAAGCATCCATGTCCAATCACTTAGAGGCTATGAGCCTACGCCTGCGGCGTTCATGCGGCGGGTAAAGGATATTGAAGTGATGCAATCATAACCTAGCTGTCTCTTTGAGCGCAGGGCGGT